>OX235274.1:18506055-18716405 GCA_944472155.2 Trichobilharzia szidati | reverse complement strand
ATAGCACCTACTTTTCTAACACCTTCAAACACTATATTCAATTTTGCCTTTGCTACAGACATGCCGATATGTTGTTGTCATAATGAATTGAGATTTCCTCAATCTATGTAGAATTCTATTTATTGATAATGTACTAACTGGATGCAATACTGTAGAATAAAAATGCTGAGAATTCCATTCTGTATCACAAGTACTGTTTTGGAATAAAGCAAATTATTATAATTATTATTATTAAGTTATGTGTCTAAATAACATTCTGCTCTATTCACTCAAAATTGTTGGTCTGATTATATATTTGTATATAATTCGGATGGTTGATAGGAAGCCCTGAACATAGGTTTCAAGCCCGTCAATACTCTTCAGCAAAGTGTATCGGCAATTTACACCAAAAACAAGGAATACACCCATGGCACTGGTCACTTCTTATTGACCAACCAATATACTCATTTCAGTCAAACAGAAGATCAGTCGTCAGCCCATGTAGCTCAGCGGTAGCGTCTCTAACTTCAGTACTGGGTGATGTACGTTCGAATCTCACAGAGCAGTTGTCAGTCCCTCCACGTTTGCAAATACATCTTGCTAGAGAGTGTCTACGAGAATGGTACCTAGGTCCATGGCTTCCTACCCGCTGCTACCGACCATCCGATACATATATATATATAATGGGTTTGCGTAATAAATCTTTGTTTTTTTCCATTCTTTACAGATTCATTTAAACAATGATTCAATGTACAATATAAAATATGTTCAATATTAAATCTTTTCAAGGATAAGCATACGCTACTCTCTTACACACTCACACCCATATACACACACATACACATACACATTTACTCACACGTAAATATCCACTAGAGACAGCTAATGAATAACACTTTTGCAAGTATATTTCCACCGGTCACAACAAGTTTAATAGCCATTCTAGCAACGACTGTTTCAACTGCAACTCTTGGCGGCAACATTGTTGTATTGATAGCATTTTTTGTTGAACGTTCTCTACGTGTACCAAGTAATTATTTCATTGCATCATTGGCTATGACTGACGTGCTGATTGGATTATTTTCTATGAATTTATTTATTACATATCAACTGTTAGGTTATTGGCCATTAGGACATTTAATTTGTGATTTATGGTTATCATTGGATTTTTCAGCATGTTTAACAAGTCAGTATACTGTATTCTTAATTACATTGGATCGTTTTTGTTCAGTGAAAATACCAGCGAAATATCGAAATTGGCGAACATTTAATAAGGTGAGTAATGTGAAGTGTATATCTCTTTGATGTTATTGTCAAGTGTTGGTTTCAAATGAGATTATTGTTATTATTATTCCCTTGGGTTCTGAGTGGAACATAGGGATGGCTTCATAAACATATCTCCACTTTGTTCTATTCTCTGCCGTCCTCTTCATCTGGGTTCACGATTGATCAAACTCTTTCATCTCGTCCTCGCACGATCTCTTCCATGTCACCTTCACACCAACGACCCACTCGTCGCTTCCTGTTGGGATTCCACTTGAGGGCCTGTTGTGCGATACCATTTGGTGGCCTCCTCAATATATGCCCGATTCATCTCCACTTTCTACTGCGTATTTGTTAGGCAATTGGCTCTTGGTTGGCTTGTTTCCAACCAGATTTTCTTCTCGCTGATTCTTTCTGGCCATTTGATCTCCAGGATGGGGACAGCGAAGGCAGCTGTTGATAAAAGTCTGCAGCCGCCTGTTGGAAACCTTTTTCGTGACTGATACACAGTGCAGTTTCTGACCCATATAGAAGAAGTGACCGACTTCACATTGGTGTTGAAAATCCGAATCTTGTTCTTTACGCTAACTGAGTGTAGAGGATTTCCAAACTGGTTTCAGGTTGATGAAGCCGTATCTTGCCTTTCCGATTCTGACTGGCTGGCTTTGACATCTTCATCCGTTCCGACTGCCTGTAGTTGAAGTAGTGCTTCCTAGATAGGTGAAGGGAGGAAGTAACCTCTGTTAAATTTCCCCCGTTTATGCTGATTGGTGCTAGTTGTCGTTGCTGTTGATTGGTTATTTTCATCATCTCCGTCTTCTCTGTGTTCTCCCGGAGTCCTGTTTTCGCCGCCTCTTCAGCCAATTTGTTGGTTTTAGCTTGCAAGTCTTCAAGTTTGTGTGACATTAGGCATATGTCATCTGCGGAAACCTGATCTTCTAGAGGGAGTCTTGTCATTGGTGGCCAGGAGTAATCCTGTCTCCTCCCTCCACACAGACTTCCGCATAATCCAGTCCCCCAAAATTAGGAATATCTTCGGTCATAACAGATAGCCTTGTCTTACTCCTGTATGTACTTCGAACGCCTCACTGAGTTTTCCGTTTGTGAATCACTTAACACGTGACATTGTCATATAGCTGTTGAATGAGGTTGACAAAAACTTGAGGTACACCGTAGTGTTGAACTAATTTTTAAATTACTTCTTGGTTACCTCTGTCCGTCGAAGGCCTTTTCGAAGTCGATGAAATTGTTGAGGTAGAGATTTGACTGCATTCTATGATTTGTTCGACGGTAATGTGTAGAGTTGCAATCTGGTCAGCACATGATTTGCCTTTCCTGAATCCAGATTGTTCCCGTGAGTGGAGGAGTCCTGTATCCAGTGCATGCTTCATTCTCTACAGGATGATGAGACTTAGTATTTTACTTAGCGCAGACAAGAGCGTGATTCCAGGCCAGTTCTTGCAGAGTCATCCATAAGTCGACCTTCTTTTGCAGCTTGAAAGGGAGCCAGTCTTCTTTCCAGTCGTTAGGTACCTTTCTTTCTTTCCAAACGTTTTGCAATAATGGAGTGAGAACATATGCCGTAATCTGTGCGGCCATCTTCAGTGCTTTGAGAGGAATGCCGTCTGTTCCTGCTGCCTTCCCGGACTTCAGTAGCTTAATCACATTCAAGATTTCTTCTTTCTTTGGAGAGGTGTTGTCCACAAAGTTTCTCTAGTGTTTTGGAAGATTTAATGGTGCGGGGTTCCTAGTCCCATGCCCAACCCTACCTATTTACCAGGGCTTGGGACCGGCTAGAAAACTGGCTAGCTAGGTGTTATCTGTTCAAGCAGCATTCAAAAGCAGGAAGTCCTGAGCAGATGTTTTTTGACCCCACCAGGAATTGAACCCAGGACACTCTAGCCATCAGTTCACAATATATAGCATCAACTCCAACTAATGTTACCGGTGAGTATTTGTCCTCACACCCAACTCAGTGAATCTCACTGGTCATAACTTCTCACTCAAACTCCAGTGACTTCATGATGTAATTAGTCAATAATAAATTGGTTTTCAGAAATTCCAGTTGGAGTGATAGCAGTTACTGAATAGTCGTTATGTTCATATCGTCTGTTCCATTTTGCTTGGTTTTAACCAACTGTATAAACGCGCCTCCTCATAAACCATTGTATTAACAGTATCACTTACATAATTATTATTACTCTCTCCTTTGGGTTTCTCATGTAATCTAGGGCTTCATCAGCACATCTACACCTTAACATGTTCTCTGCAGTTCTTTCAAGCTGGCTACACCATTGCCTATGAGGTTTCATTTCTTCTGAATATGATCTTCTATCTATCACCCTTGAACTGCTGCCCATCAGATCGTTTTCCATTAGGGTTCCACTGGGGTGGAGGCCTGGTGCTTTGTGATGTTCCCCACCGGTCTCCTTAAGGATGTCTGATCTATCTTCATATCCTTATAGGAGCTACAGAAACAATCTGATGCTCCCTAGTGATTAGCTACAGGAGGAATTTGTTTGGAGTTCTAGTAAGAAGTCGTAACCAGTGACTGGTATCCACCTAGTCAGGAGTAAGAACATAGTTTGGTAGTTCCACTAAAATACTAAAATCACGAAATGGTAGAAGTTAGATTTCACGGGCTGGCGATTGAGCCGGGTCCCAATGGCTTAATGGGCTACGAAGTTGCCTTCTGACTTGAAGATCCTGGTTTCGAAACTTGGTGAATGCGTACTGATGATGAGTCCCAAACTGGGACAAAACGACTGTCCAGTACTCCGTGGTTTTCCATGTTTCTCAATGTTTCAATCCGTGATCAAACTTCTAACACCAAAATTATTGGTGCTTGGTAGTATAAATACCAATCAATAACGCCAGCATACTAGTGAGTGACTGTCATAAATAGTTGAATAACACTCATATCAGCCAGTAGCGATTTGATTCAGACGGAGTACATCTCTGATGACCTCGGCTCCAAATGAGAGAAACAGTTATCCGGTGTTTAAATCACCTTCATGTGGCTAACAAGCACCACTTTTTAATGTGAATGGTGTTCATCTACTTATTTGAGCCAATCAGTAGTATACAATGACGTCATAGAAACGTTTGAATAATTGATTTTTTTTCATTTCTTTGCATTTTGAGTGGAACAAAAGGTTTTGAGCTTTAGCTTTGAAGTTGGAGCGGTGAAGTTAAACAACAGCGTCCCAGGGATGCGAACGCTATAATGATGTTGGATGCAAGCAAGCTAGTCGTTGGCTTACGATACCTGTCGTTATTATAGCACAAATATAAACGCTATTCACCAACTAAGGCGAAAATTTCACCAAAATCACGTAGGTATTACGGTTAGGATTAGGATGAGGATTATAATTAGTTTTAGGATTAAGGTTAGAGTTAGTGTTAAGATTAGAGTTAGGGTCAGGATTAAGGTTAGGGCTACGAGTATGGTTACATTTATTATTAATATTATCATTACCTCCCTTAATTCCTAGAGGAACATAGGGCTTCTGACGCTCTTCTCCATTGTGTTCGGTTCTCTGCTAACGTTTACACCTAGTTCCACGTCTGCCCACATGCTTTCATCTTCTCTTCAAATGACCTCCTCTATATTACTCTTGCATTGACAACCATCTCGCCGCTTCCCATTCGGGTTTCACTCGAGTGATTGCCTGGAGTGTGATGTCACTTGATGGTTTTCTTCGAGTATGGCCAATACACCTCCATTTCTTCCTGCTTATTCGTTGCACAATCGGTTCCTGCTGGGTTGGTTCTCCCCAAGGGATCATTGTTTGTTGATCTTTTCTGGCCGGTCATCTGATCTTGAGTGAAGTACTGAGCGAAGACAGCTGTTGATGAAAGTCGGTAGTTTTTTCGAAGTGCCTTTTTTGACGCGCCAGGTCACTGATCCATAAAGTAGCACTGACTTTACATTGGAGTTGAAAGCCCACATCTTGTTTTTCATGCTGAGTGCTATTGATCTCCACACAGACTTGAGAGAAATGAAAGCTTGCCTTGCTTTCCCGATGCTTGTTTTGATATCCTCGTCAGTTCCGTCCGCCTATAATTGAAACGATGCTTCCTAGGTAGGTAGGTAGGTAAATCAGGTTGCTTCCTTCAGGTTTCTCCCATTTATTCTGATTTTTGTCTGCTGTCTGTTGATGTTGCTGTTGCTATTGGCCATGAACCTTCATCACCTCTGTTTTCTCTATGTTCACCTGAAGTCCGATCTTCGCTGGATGCTTCCTCTACCAACTTGTTGCTTTTCACTTGCATACCATCCAGTCTGTGAGAAATCAGGCAGTCGGTGGAGTGGCCGAGCAGTCTTAGGTTACATTTAGAGTTGGCATTATTTATTTTGATTTGTTTTATTATCCACATTTCTCTACTAAGTATTCGTCGATCCTCCTGCTGAAAACTATAATAATTCAACCAAGGGCTTTCGGAGAAGACCGAAAAACAGGATAACAGCGATAAATGAGTCACAAAAACAGCTCGTCTTCGGTCTCCTCGGTGTGAACACATCTACAGAAACTGGTCAAACTTAAAACCTGATGTCCCTCATTTTAACTGAGATGTATTTTTATGTCATGTCAGGGAAAGATACCCTGTTTAATGTGTTTTCATTCACTGTCTTGTAAATAAACATCGATTTTTATGCAAAAATCACTTAATCTTCATTGTTAGTCGACTCAAGGACACTTGTGCGTTCGCATCCTTTGGGACATTTGAGTAGCGGTGGGATTGCTAGCATCCCACTCAACCTATCTCATTTCCTAGGGTTGGCTAGTAAAGCGATAGGCGACAAGGTTTAGGAGAGTGTATCGGCCACCTGCGAATTTTGACAAGCCTTCTCCTATCAATTCATTGATGCGAGAAAATCAGGAAAAATCATTATTTTTCAAATCATTATTTCTTGTTTAACTCTGAAAATTATGAATGAATACTTATTTATGTCTAGTCTCTCTTTCTTTCTTTCTTATTTTTGCCTAATTTTTATTCTTTGGAAATCTTAAGCCATTAGTCGATTACTAATGAACCTCATCGTCTCTATTGTTTCCATTATTTTTTTTTCTCTGCACCAGAATAAATATTACTGAAAGTCTTTTTGCGTCATAATCTACCTGTCTCTTTTTTAATACCAGTAATACTCACAACAATAACAATAACAAAAACAAGAAAACCCAGCAAAACATTGATATCCTCTGGAGATTTTGACAACTCCATCCAGCACTACCGGCATCCCCCTCATTCAGGATCCATCCATCTACTGGTCTCCACAAACCCACACAGGGACACACTCATGCAAACATACACATGAAGGCATATTGCAATCAATCTTACATCTATAGAAGGAAACAGAAGATGATGATTCCCTTAGTCAAGTAGAGAGAAAATATCCCATCGAAAAAAGCGCCCATATACATATACATATATGTGCATATTGAATGCTGAATACATTCCATATATATATATTTACTGTCAAGAGACATTTATTCACTATTTAAAGAAATAGCTAAAAGTCAATCTTAAAGATTATTATTCCACAGGAAAAACAGAAAACAAAAACCCAGCCAGAGCAAAATCCAGAATGAAATCTGAAGGTAAAAAAGTGGAGCTGGGGGCAGTGATGAGTATTAGTTCTTTTTTATCATTTGAGCATTTAATGGGTGGCGGGGGTTTAAATCCACAAAATGAGACAAGTTTAAGATGAATTTCCTTTTCTTTCAGTCTGTCAGTTGGGGAGGTGGTAAAGGTTGTGGTGGCGATTTAACTCTCTAGTGTTTCAGCCTGTAGATTATTTTCTCCTGTCTGTTATTATTTCATTGTTTCACTGGGATTCTTTTACCTATGCAGTTAAAGTATATAGAGTTAGGGGAATAGGAAATTGAATTTTCAAATGTTGATTTTGTAGGAGTTTGATTGATTTCAAGGCCTGATCACGAAATGACTTTAGCTAGACAGCCAGTGAAAATCGAGGTGTACTGGAGAGCTGTTTCGTCCTTGTTTTGGTAATCTTTAGCAGTATGCACACCAGTTACATGAAGTCCTAGTGGGAAATTGTGACGATTTTGGTCATTCCATATTAGTTTGTTTATTAGATGTATCACACAGTGAGTGAAACAGTATAATTGAATACCGGATGACAGGTTTTCGAACGAAGTTTATTCTGGTTCATAATCATTTCATCAATTATAATCACATGACTTTGAAACTTGACTTTTATAGTTTTCTTTGTTCTCTCCTATTTGTCGTAGCGGTAGTAGAATTTTCCAGATGTCCCGGTGGACAGGTGTTGAATCATTCCTAATACACGTATTCGCAGATGATTTTATTAACAAAGCTTCCATTATCAATCTCTCCCTACACCCTGTTACACCCATCATCCTATTGTATGGTTGTGTGTAACTGCATGTGAGTGCTATCTATGGCTGAACTATTCTCCATATTTCTTATCTTCTCCGGGTCAACTAATCTAGATTTCGCTGCTAGGTTTTCGTGAGGCTCCACTAATCAGACTGCCCATGTTCTACTACTTTGACCTGACAATCATTACAGCAGGGTATTAGACAAAGATTGTTTCTAATTGAGTTTGTGGGTTTGAATGCCAGCCACTTTTATTCCTGCCTTGTTAAGAATTCTCCGTAAGGTGGTTTCCGAGGTTCCTTCTTTGTATGGAATTACTACTGATGATTTAGATTCCTTATTGTTGGTGCTGTCATTATCCTGCGCATGTTTGACATGCATATAGGCATTAATGTTACTATTACTGTTATTATTATCACTATCGCTACTATCATTATTTATTTTATTTTTACTTTTCCTTACATATTTCCTGACTAATTTATCCGGGTAATTATTAAGTTTCAAGGCTTCTTTTATGTGCATCACTTCCCGTCTTAGATTTTCGTTGGTACTACTTAGTTTTTGTGCTCTGGCACTTAAACATTTCATCAATCCTATTTTTACTGATATGAAATGGGATGATCGGAATTTCGAAAATCCGTTTGAATGTGTGGGTGTCCTGTAAACACTAGTGTTTAACTTCCCATCTTCTTTCCTTTTCACGCTACAATCTAACATTGGAAGCTCGCCTTCCTGACTTTCCAGTTCACAAGTGAATTGAATTGCCTTCACCTTTTCATTGATGTCTTCGAAAAATCTATCTATATCTCGTGTTCTAAGTATAGTGAATGTGTCATCTACATACCTCCACCATACTTTTGGGGTGGGGTGAACGTTTCAATCGCTATGTTTTCTCACCTATCCATGAATGTATCTGGCACAACCGGGGATATTGGTGATCCCATGGCAACTCCCTTGGAATTTAAACACTGTAGAAGTCAGGCATAGCTGCACTCCCAGCAAGTGGCACTTTCTTTATTATAATTATTAAGTTTCAAAGCTTCTCTTATATGCCTCACATCCTGTCATAGATTTTTATAATGATAATAATAATAGTAAGCTTTGTTTATCAGATCAACTGCAAATGATTCAACACCTGTCGCAGATATCTGGAAATTTCTACTACCCCAACGACGATAAATAAGAGAGAACAAAGAAAACTTTAAAAAGGAAGTTTCGAAGTCGTGTGATTACAACTGATATGATTATGAACAATAAGTTTTGTTCGAAACCTTGTTATCCAATAAATGATACTGTTTCATCACTGTGTGATACATCTAATAAACAAACTAATATGGAATTACTTACTACCACAGTGCCCAAGTTTTACACATATATTAACAATCTGGGTCAATAAAATTGGGTTTAAGGACAGATGGTCGCTAATGACATTCGCTGATGGCTGCTCAATATGTATATCATTGAAAGTCGTGACTTAGTCCTTTCGAAGAATCTCAAACAAGGACGAAACAAATGTCTTCGTACTGCTTGGTTTTCATTAACTCACTAAATGAAGTCAATTTACCATCGATCTTGAGAAGTGAATTTAATCACAGGAATTCCAACGGGATGTTCTCAGCATAAGTCCAGTATATATAGTCAAATAAACAGATACAAAGAATGAAATCAACTGGGATCCTCTATCAACTCGAATCCATGCATAAAACTTGTGGGCTTAGTCTCTTACCCACTGGAAGAACCGATTTACTGTAAAGTTGTTGAATTAATTGTTGAATAAAGCCAAGTTTTAAGTTTATGAAGCTCCCGTAGACAACGTCAAAACGCTCATACTAGTATTCAGCATGTGAACACAGAACAAGCATTCCACTCCAACATAATTAATCTACGGGAAATACGAATTAACCTGAAAAAACAAATTTTACCTTACACCGATTTCACAAGAAGTGGGTTTCGTAGATTTTTTAGGTTAGTGGATGACATTTGGGTGTTTGAGACGATAGGTGTAGAGTTTGAGTCCTAATGGGTACGCCGTCACTTACTGGGAATTGCAGATACACCTGGCTCCATGAGTCCCCAGTAGGACAAATTGCGCATCTATATTCCACTACAGGAAGACAGAGATATCCTGGACAGACGTGAAGAATCTAGAAGACCTGGATTTCGCGGATGACTTATGTTTGATGTCACACAAAATTGAAGACTTACAAGCGAAAACCGACAAACTGGTCGAAGAAGCAGCCATTGAAAGCAGGACTCCAGGTGAACATAGACAAGACGGAGGTTATGAAAATAACCAACCAACAACAACAACAATAACAGCAGCAACATCCAGCGCCAATCACCACCAACGGGAGGGATTTGAAAGAGGTTACTTCATTCACTTATCTAGGCAGCGTTGTCTCAACTACACGAGGAATGGACGAGGATGTCAAATCGAGAATCGGGAAGGCGAAAAAAACACATTCATCAACCTGAATCCAATCTGGAAATATTCGTCACCCAGCATCAGCAACAAAATTCGGATTTTCAGTACAAACGTCAAGTCAGTCAGTTCTTCTATACGGATCAGAAACTTGGCGGGTCACAAAGAATATTTCCAACAGCCTGTTGCAGACATTTATCAACAACTGTCTTCGCTCTATACTGAAGGTCGGATGGCCGGAAGGAACAAGAACCAACAAGAAACTATGGGAACAAACAAACAAAACAAGTACCAATCGCCCAACAAATATGCATTAGAAAGTGGAGATGGATTGGACACTCGCTGAGGAGGCCGTTGAGTGACATCGCGCGTCAGGCAAGTGCTCGAGTGGAACTCGAAAGGGAAGCGGCGAGTGGGACGTCAGTGCAAGGGTGACATAGAGGAGATCGTGTGAAGAGGAGTTGAAACAGTATGGACTAACATGGATGCAGGTGAAAAGTACAGCAGAAGAGAGAAGCAAGTGGGGACGTGCAGTTGAAGCCCTATGTTCCACTAGGAACCCAAGGAAACAATGATAACAATAATAATATTCCACTAGTGATCATCACCAACTAAAATGACTTCATCAGAATGTTTAGTTTAAGTCATCATCATCAATTTATATGCACCGCAAAATAAAAAATGACGAGGACAAGATAGAGAGCAAGAAAGAATAAGTTTATAGGAGAACTCAAGAAAATTATTATAGTTCAAAAGATTGAAATCAGCTCAGTTCATTGAGCTGAAATCACTAGTATGGATGATTATGAAACTGACGTACTCAAAATTAAAATGCGGTTACCCAGGAGGTGAGAGATTGATCACTGTTCTCCTTTTTCTTCTTTCACGGAATATACACATTGGATCATAGGAATTACTAAAAAGACGGTTGCAGCGACGAAAATTTTCTTTTCTACTAATATTTCCTTTAGACAAATATAGTAGGATCAAGGTTTTGGATCACCAGTGCTTCAGCTATTCCTAGATGTCTTGATTTCACTTCCTTTGGTAGGCTGGATCGGATCTTGTAAATATGGCTTTGAAGGACTCTTCAAATGGGGCTGAATGTTCATAATCCATCAGATGTTCTGTTATCGAACTGTATACCCCTTTGCGTTCTCCCCCTGTTAACCATGGTGGATAGTGTTACCACGCGCGTTTTACAAGCGGACACATAGTACGGCCAATGTACTCAGCTCCACACGAGCAAGTGAATTTATGTATGCATGTTGAAGTGACCCAGTGTGACAGCTTGTCTTTCTAGAATAGTGCCACTAGCTATCTTCTGTTTATTACACTTAGTAATTTTATTAATTTGACCTCTGACCGGAAATAATTCTTGAACTTTCTCGCACGTTGAATAAAAAATGCATGAATGTACAGTCTAGTTGATGACTTAGTCGAAAAGAAAATTTTCTTCTCTGAAAACGTCTTTTTCTTCTTTATGAATGAGTTTGGTTGAGAATGCCAGATTTCTGATCGACTGGGTAAACGAGCTTAACGCATAAACACTAACATCGATTTAATAAATACTAAGATACCGCGTTAATCAAATATTCATAACACACAACTTAAATTTAACAAAATGTATTTTTAATTATCGTCTTTAGATACCTCAATACATTGGTAGTTCATTCTCCTATGAAATTAAAGGTGCTGTCCGTTACCACTGACGATGACTGAGTATACCATAAATTTCTAGGTATTATTAATTGTTGTTTTTTTATTCCTTTGGTGTACGAACGAACGATAGTGCTTCAAGCTGGAGTGTTAAATTTTCAGAAGCCTGCTGCTAAACCTTGTCTCATTACCCGGACCTACTACTAGCTAAGTGAGGCCAAGGAGCGCATCAGCCAGGAATCGAACCCAGACGATCCAAGGCGTGGCTGGGGAGAATTCTACCAGGGATACGCTGACTAACAGATATTACTATCCCTTCCTTGGTTTCAAGGTGGAACATAGGGATTCAGTCGCACTGATATATTAGCCAAACAAGAACATGATCTATGAGAGATAGAATATGTGAGTCAGAGGCTTATTAACTACTGAAATTTCAGTCGACGGGTCTAGCGACACCAGCACAACTGAACAATATCATTAGTTGAGACATTATGATATTTTTTAATTTTTAATTACAGCTTGATTCCATACTGTATATTTGGTACGAGTATGGAATATTTGGTATGTGACATCGGTAGCCCAAATTTTGCAAGCCGACCATTGATATCAGGCGTGCGTCGGCAGGGGATCGAACCCCGGACCATGTGCATGGTCGGCGAGAGTCCTAATCGCTGTGCCAGAGTTAAACTATATAAAAACACAAGCACCTTACTTTGTTCGGTGGATGGTGACTAACAGTAGAATTCAGTCCTATCTAGGACTCTTCACTTGTATGTACCTGCAATCCCCAGTGACTGATAGTGTTTGCACTAAGATTCGAGACCCAAATAGGACTAAATGCTCGTCCTGGTAGACTCCACTATCAGTTACAACTTTCAGACATCCCTGAATCTCCCATACCTGGAACAGACATGTCAAAAAATACAGAATATTTCAGCCTAAAACGACCAATCGACGGAGAATCACAAGATTAACGTAAAGAAAAGCTCTTCAGTCTCTTGAAAAAAATTCTAGAATCGATATTCATCTGATTAGATGAACATTTTAATTAAAATATTAAAAAAATGTGTTGCTTTCAAAAGAAGGAAAAAAAGAAAACAGAATGAATAAAAATCATGATTGTTCTACTCAACATTATGTTTTGCTTTTCTGACTTCTTTTTCTTATGACTTTTTTTTTGAAAATTTGTTACGTTTATACTGTTAGATTAATTTTTATGCTTGAATTGCATGGCTTAAAATCGGGAATATTTTCTTTGTTGATGACTTGTAACTGGTATTAGTTAAGTATACATTTTTCTCTAACTCCACTATGTCTGATTTATTACAAATGAGGTTGTAAGGTATACTGATAAAATCCTCTTCAATGGTATCAGTTTTAAAAGAGTAAGGGATTCGTGAGAGGATGTAGGAGGTTTGACTAAGTCCAACTAATTCCAACCCAAGAAGCAGATACGCATCAGTGACACTGGCAAAAGAAATTGCACTAAAAGTTAAATTTATTCCCCTAACTGAACTCTAATCCTAATCTAGCCCTAAACAAACTTAATATCACTTTATTCTTGGAGAAACTGAATAATCTATCTCTCGGAATCCAGTTTACTTCGGAAGCAGAATCAGATGTCAGTGAACTACCATTTCTAGACTGGTTGCCTATTTAAGAGGAGGAAAAACGGACATTTTAGTATATTTGTATTCAGGAAGAAAACACACTCCAACAAATATTTAAACTTCGCGTCATCACACCCAATCAGCACAAAAGTATCAGTTGTTTCAAGTCTTCTTAGACGAGCACACTATTTGATGTTAACGGATGAGAAAGAAAAAGAAGAAGAAATATCAAACATTACTGAAACTCTCAAGCAAAATAACTACCCAAAGAATTTCATCAGCAAAATCGACACTGACATTAAGTATCGTTGAAAACGCATTCCGTAAACATGGACCTCAACAATTGTCATTCCATGTAGAGCAGAGACGTCAGACGATATCAGAAGAGTACCCAATAAGCCCGACATCAAAGTTTTCTTCAAAACATCAGACAAAATGAGAAGCAACCTTGTCCATATAAAAGACCAAATCCCTAAGGATTCTCTGTCTAATTGTGTCTATAAAATAAAATGGTTGGAATGTGATGCGATATACATCGGACAAACATCTCGAGAAGTCAAAACCAGAAGGGATGAGCATCTGTTCGACCACCGAAAAATCCAGTTGAACTAGAAAAGCTTGAAAAATCATCAGCCATAGGTCTACATGCTATAGAATCAGGCCACAAAATTTATTCTGACGATATTGAAATAATTCAGAAAAAGCATTTCAGAAATCACAAAGAACGTTTAATATCAGAAGCACTTCACAACAAGTGGAATCCCAATTGCCTGAATAGGAATGATGAACTAAAATAGAATTTCACCTGGTTACAACACCTCCCTCCCCCATGAAATAACAAAATCAACACGAATGTAATAAGCAATTTCATTATGTAAGCACACGTTTTTTATACTTTTACACACTTATCAAATCCAAAAGTCCTCACCTGGTTTCGCTGTCTTTACCAACTGGCCAACTTGACAACTCAGAAATGAACCCATGCTGAGGAACGATGATTAAATTGTCATATATGAGCTGAGACCTCGTAAATTCTGGTTTAGTAGTACTACTTCGATAAAGCCATTAGCAGCAGCATTAAATAGCGAAACGTCAGTAAAAACATCAATATCTGGGAGTACAGAACAGCTGTTTTGTCCTTGTTTGGGATTCTTCACAGTACGCACCCACCGGGATTCGAACCGAGGACCTCCTGGTTACAAGGCGAGCTGGGATACCATTAAGCCACTGGGACCCGATCCAATGTTCAGGCCATGGATTCTAACCTCTGCCGATTCACGACATAGCGCGACCCCTAGCCAATGTCTTCGGCGAGGATTTGTACTCATACTCGACCTGCTGCACCCTAGTGGTCACGACTTCTCACTAGAACCCCAGGTAACTACCTACCTGAATAGGGCAAGTCGCTAGTGAGCACCTCATTGATATTCAAGTGTTGGTTTGTAGGGGTTTGATTGGTTACAGGAATTCATCATGAGCTGACATTGGTTAGAGAACCATTGGGTGCGTACTGCTGAAGAGTCCCAAACTAGAACGAAACAGCTGTCCTGTATTCCCAGGTTTTACAATGGTTCTCTAACTGATGTCAGTGCATGATGAATTCCTGTAACCAATCAAACCCTTACAAACCAACACTTGAATATCAATATCGTTTTGTTTCTCATTCATTCATTGGGAAATTCAAAAAGCCTTTATTAATATCTTCCTGATTAGGTCAACTTAATCATAACCTGTCTGCTGCCTAAATCTAACCGTAATCTTCCCTTATTATTATTATTGTTTATCTTATTCCTTTAAGTTCCGAGTGAAACACAGAGCTTCAAGCTAGAGCCTTGGGGTTTCGGCAGAAGTGATTTTATTTTTACAGGATGGGGTCGCTAGCCTCACCCTGAATCTGAACCATTTTGCCGGCTGAGTGAAGTTTATTTAGAAGTGCATCCTCAAGGGATCAAACGCCGGACCACGTTAGTGATCTGCAAGCGTGCTACCACTGAACCACTGGCGCATAATCTTCCCTCAACCTAACTTAAAAGTAATCAGGTACACTGTTTAACAGCATTACAGATCATTGAACACTTTTTTCATCACTACAGTGCTATTCACTCTGTTTTACTGCATTGCTATGATTGAACATTCCAAAGTCATTGGTGTGTTTGTGTCTGGTGGGTGTTTAAAGCCTTTTTTCAATTAAGACATACTGATCAGGAGATACTGTCTGTTTCTGCTGACCTTTGAAGGATGGATTGTTTCATCGGGAAGCCCTTATTGTACCAAAGTTATCAAAAGTTACATTATATTCATTATGTTACCCGGCGCTCAGTTTCACCCGACATACTAGTAGCTAAAAATATTTATTTTCTATCATGAAAATGTTCATCTGACATCATACGACCTTGAAGATGCTGATCCAGTGAAGTTGTCACCTTTGTAATAACTTTGAATTTGCTTTTTTTAACAGAGTTGTATTTAAAATTCTACTTATTTGGTTAACACCATGGTGTCTAACGGTTAGGATTTCTGACTCTTACCCAGACTGTCAGGTTCAACTTTCGGCACGACAGCACTTTGAAAACTGTAGAAGACCTTAATTTCGCGGAGGATTTATGTGTAATATCATTTAAATATAATGGAGAAGATTTGTAGTTCAGGTGGATGATTGTGATGTCGTTGTGTTTTCTAAGCTGGATGGTTTATTTGCTAATCTTTCATTGTCCTACTAGGCAACATCTTCAGAGCATACTTCAATTTTAAGTGAGATTTTACATTTCTCTACGAGTTTATTATTCATCTCTCCTGCTGACCTGACCTTGAGTGTGGTTCGTTGTTTTCATGTGTTTTCATACCCTCTCGGTGGCTACTTGTATTGGTATGGGAGCTGACTGTTTCTCTGACTTGAACTTTGACCCTTTGAGTGTGAGATTTCCTCCTTATCGATTGGTAAATTTTGTCTGCGTCAATGTATGTCTATTACTGATTGACGATTCACTGGAATACCACCAGTCTTCTAAAACAGTTCTATGGCATTCTTGGTGCTTTTTCTTCTGTCTAATATTTGAAGGTTGGCTGTCCCAGTCGAATTGACTTCCCTGGTTGTCTGTATGTAGCGGCATGAGGGAGTGGATGTCATGTCTTTTGATGACTAGTTTATGTTCATGAATACAAAGACGAAGAGGACGTTGTCCACTTTGGACAATAGTGTTTTTCACAGTCGATGCAACTTATTTGGTAGATGATGTTGGCTTTATCTTCAATCCTTGTTGAGTGTTTCGGTTGACCGAGGGCTGGCTGGTTGAGTGAAGTGATTTTGTTGGCTTGTGTGCGACGTCAATCCCGAAAAGTTTGAAGAGTCTTGCAGTGATTTCTAAGATGTCTTTTACATATGGTAGGGCGATTTTCCTTGTGCTTTCCTTGAGGTCTTTGATTTGGTACGATAGCTTAGGGTTATATGTCTTTTAATGGAATTCCGTGGATATCTATTCTTTTGGAAGACTTCCATGAAATATCTTTCTTCAATTTTCCTTAAGGTGGGAGTGCTGTAATGAGTCTTGGCCCTCTTGAGTGGTGTTTGTATGCAATTCCTTTTGTGTATTATTGGATTGTTGCTGTTGTCATTGAGTATTTGGTCTGTGTGAGTTGATCTTCTATAAACTTGAGTTTCTAATCTCCCTGTGGTTGTTCACTTGACTAAGACGTCCAAAAATGGGATTTGGTTCTCAGATTCCTCTTCTTGTGTGAATTTGATCTCGTTGAAAACACTGTTTATTAATTTGTGAGTTTCATCCAACTAGTTTCATTTGATTATTACGAATGTGTCATCTACGTAATGTATCCAAATTTTGGGTTTGATCTTGATGAAATGGAAATCTGCTTCTGAATGTCCATGTTGCACTCGGAACGTATAAAAAAATAGGCAATATTAATACATCCTAAAAATACTCAAACAGTGATCTTTGTTTGGTGAGAGCTGTCTGCTAGCCAAAATTGGTAGACAGCAATTTGCGTCAATGTTTACGTCCCAAATCTTGGTCATGAGAAAAAGCAAGAACAAAGCTGAACCTTGAGAAACCCAACAACCAATCACAACAGACTTAACGTGTACAAATACGATTCGCAGATATATGGTCTGACTTTCTAAGAAAACGGCCACAAAGAGATGACAGATTAACCTTCTGTGAGAAAACAACCAATCAGAAGAAGATGCTCCTCCGCTGACAATAATGTATATAAAAATCCATAAATATCTGTTGATTTTCTCAATAAACGTTCTGTTGCCTTGCATTTGTCTTCTGTAATTACAATAGTACTAATTCACGAAATATGATTAAGTGAACACATACTCTCCATTTTTGTGAAAATAGCAATATTTAACTATCTGTTAAAGGTGTCCAACATGTATGGCTTATTTTGGTTTGGTTGTGTTTACTGAGCTGAATAGTTTATTTGTCAAGCTTCCATTGGCCCACTAGACAACATCTTCAGCTCATACTTGAATTTGTTGAAGTGAGATTTCAGATTTCTCTACGAGTTTATTTGTCATCTCTCCAAGTGAAGCAATATGAGGGAGTGGATGTCATGTTTTTTGACGGCTAATTCATGTTCATCGATATGTCCGCTTTGGAAAAAGAATGCCATAGAACTGTTTTAGAAGACTGGTGGTATTCCAGTGAATCGTCAATCAGTAATAGACACACATTGATACAGACAAAATTTACCAATCTATAAGGAGGAAATCTCACACTCAAAGGGTCAAAGTTCAAGTCAGAGAAACAGTCAGCTCCCATACCAATACAAGTAGCCACCGAGAGGGTATGAAAACACATGAAAACAACGAACCACACTCAAGGTTATGTCAGCAGGAGAGATGAATAATAAACTCGTAGAGAAATGTAAAATCTCACTTAAAATTGAAGTATGCTCTGAAGATGTTGCCTAGTAGGGCAATGAAAGATTAGCAAATAAACCATCCACCTTATAGAACACAACGACATCAAAATAATTAATAATAACTTAAAAATCTACAGCAGAAAATCGACAGGTCGGCAGAAAAGTCATCATTGGCAGGACTTCAAACGAACCTTGTGAAGACAGAGATGATGAAGATAGCCTACCTAAATCAAAATGCGTCAATTATCATCAACAACAGAAATTTGAAGGAAATATTTCAAGCACAGGTGGAACACTTGAGGATGTTAGAACTAGTCAGGAGAAGCAAGACGCTACTCATCATTCTTGAGCCATTATTGGATTTTGTGCGCTTAGTATAAAAAAGACGAGACCTTAAATTTTCAACACTAATGTCAAATTATTGCTTCTACAGTGGTTCAGAGACTTGGCAAGCGCGTTAGGAAAAGTATTTCGAACAGCCTGCTACAGAGTTTTACCAAGGTCTACCTTCGTTCAATCCTGAAAAAATGAGATTTCTAGGCATAACGGATATGCTACAAGAAATTCTGACAGCGAAAGAAGGTAAAAACTACTACCTAATAAATATGCAAAAGAAACTGAAGATGCATCAGACATACACCGAGGAGATCGCTGAGTGGTATCACACGCCAGTCAAACTTTCAAGTGAATTTCCGAATTGGAAACGATAAACCTACCACTCAACCGAAGCCTAACCTCAATGTTCCTCACCCCATTATACCATTTAATATGGGATATAGAATGCAGGCACCTATGATCAAAGACTGCTAGCCAGCGTCTTCATATCTTCCACTCTCAATGGCCAGGTCTCACAGACATAAAGGAGGACGGAGCAGAATGCTGAGCAGTACGCACGCCTTTTGGTTGACAGCCAGGAGGATACGGCGCCTACGCCAGAGATGGCGTGAACTGGCATATGCGAAACTAGCCTTCTGTATCCGTGCTGAGATTTTGTCAGTGATCAACCCATTGAGGCTGGCTAATGCAACTTCGCAAAAAAACATCATGCTGATGTTATAAAAATTGCTAGCACTCATCCAATCATGCAAGCAGAGGGATAATAATTTATTTGGTTCAAATCAGGTAGTTGCTATGTATCCAACCCTGATAGCTATTCAATGCCTTCAGATATTGATTTTAGAGAACTTCACCTTGAAAACATTTAAACTCCCATATCTACATAGTATTGATTGATATGCATGGTTGGAAATCATTCACAGTAATCAGTAGTCGTTGGAAAGGAACTACACTGAAGTGATCAAAACGTTAGGTAGTTGCTTTAACTGTTTAGGCCTGAGATCATCAATAATGTAGCCGGATAGATCCAGTTCAAGGTGTCGAGACATTTACAACCAAAACAACAGTAGCCATTTTGAGAATTTCACATATATCATATTTAGCAAATTAGCATATTGTTAGACATTGTTTGGGCACTGTGGTAGAATTAAATTGCAAAATATGTGAGTTTATCGTATATATCACACAGACATACACTATTGATAACCAGCTTGTTTACAGATTATGAAGTAGGCTCATAAGCCCCATTTTGGTACTTGTCTCTTCATACAACAACTGTGCTAATCATAGGATGATTGAAATTTTTAAATCATGAAAAATCCTCATTCGAACATTATTAGGGAGAAGACCAGTAGTTCAGCGAAAAGTCTTATTTCGCCGAATCCATCTTCACAGATGTACAATTCCAAATATATATGGTTATTTTGTATGTTTGTGTGTGTATATATATTATATTTGTCAAACGAAAATACAATTGGTTAGGTTTGTTGTAACTAAGGTGGTGAGAATTAGTAAGTTTTCGTGGGTTGACGTAATACAAGAAGGCGTTCAGAGGAATTGGATGTTGATACAAGAGGGTAGTAACAAAAGTGATAAGTTGTCACAAACGATTGTCAGAGTAGAGTTACGCAGTAGCATGAAAGAGTTGTACTCAGGGTGTACATGAAAACAAAATAAAATATGGAACTGCGTAAGAGTTTTAAAGTAATACAAGAGTTTTAAGTAGTTAGAAATACAAGCAAACAAGCAAAAGTTAAGTGAAATCAACAGAGTTGTTACAATGATAATAGAAGTAGTTGAATAATTTTCTTTTGTATTCATAGTTTTGATCCTTTTGAGTGAATGGCTAGGGCTTCTGCAATGCAAAGAAAACGGAAATGTACCTCTTTGTCATGCTATTGCGTAACTCATTTTTACCAACCGTCATCGTCACTTTTGTTACTACCCTCTTGTATCAACATCCAATTCCTCTGAACGCCTTCTGTATTACCTGAATCCAGCAGAAACTTACTAATTTTCACCACCTTAGTTACAACAACCCTAACCAATTGTATTTTCGCTTGACAAATTTAATATACGCACACATACAAAATAACCCACATATTTTGGGATTGCACAGCTGTGAAAATGGATTCGCCAAAATGAGATTCTTCGCTGAACTACTGGTTCTCTGTCGATTGAATTTTTTACCTTTACCAGTACGAGCATAAATTCCCATGAAATTTATTCTGATTTTACATAAGTAATATACAAGAAGGAAAATCTAAATAAAAAGGATGTTCAGTATCCGACAAGACGATGTCAGCCAAATGCTTGAAATAGTTGAAATACCCGTATCAATGACAGTGACAGTCAGTTTCGTCAAAATCACACCACTAACTCTGTTTTCTAGCTTCAAAAGTCCCCCCTAATAATAACATGACCAATTTTGGGAAGTCCAGGGAAGAATAATAGAAAACAGTAAAGAAGAATGGGTAAAATACATGAATTAATAAATTGTAAGAGAAAGTGTCGACTTCCTTATCTGAAATCGAAGGGGTCTAGTTTAAGACTACTCAAGTCAGATAGGAAACTATTCACATAATAAAAAAGTGATTTATTTAGATTATAGACTTTTGGTTCAGTTTCCACGTAGATTTTAGCACGGACCAACACCAGTTAGAGAACACTGAAAACTAGTGAGTAATGGACGTCTATTTCATCCCAGTGTGGGACTCTTCCTCAGTACACACGTTATTAGAGCAAACTGGTTAACCATTCAGCCAATTGGCCTGGAATTCAATGACCCGTGAATTCTAACTTCTATCAACTCATGGTGTAGCGATAACTCCCACCAATACCTTAGATGAGCATTTCTTTCACTCTGACACTGTGGACCCCATTGGTGAAAACGTCATAACCTGAAGGTCGCCAGTCGCATCCCTGATGAAGTCAACAGTATGCATTACTGAAGATTTCCAAATTAGAATGAAACAGCTATCCGGCACTCCCAGGTTTAGAATGATCTATAGTTGACTATAGTTCATGATGGAATCGACAATGAGATGTAATACATAGCTTCATACCTTCACAACTTCCTGCCTTGTCTCTTCCTCCTCCGCCTCTTAACTTCTTTTTATTCCACTTCTTTCCCTGATTCTCACTCTCCTTCGTGACTCTTTTTCATTTAGAATTTCTGTAGAATAAAAAAGGATCAACTAATTAATTCATATTCATCACTTTCCATACTACTGACTTACTGACTTACAAAAAGATGAAAGAGTCGAAAAATAATTCAGGCATATATACGTATCCCTGGTATACCCTTTTCTGCTATAAATCTTTATATATTGTAAGACATAAAACAATTAAGAAAAAATAAAATGAAAAAAGTAATTTGTTTCTGTTTTCAAAAACTATAAATTAAATTCGACAAAATTATATAAAAAAATTAAACTACTCAAAAGGTATTCAGTAGTTCAAGTTTTTCAGCTGATGTTTTAGACTTTAGACGCAGTTACCAGGAGAAAGAATATTTTAAAAACTACTGAATCAAATAATAATTATTATCCTCTTGGATTCCTGGAGAGAAATAGGGGTTAAACAAATTTATGCGTTTAAGTCTGTTCTTTACAGTCATTTCCAGCTGCCTTCAAGATTATCATTAAGTTTTTATTTCCTCCTAACATGATCTCCTTCATGTCATCCACCGACCATCACTCAGCTCATCGCTTCCCATTTTTAGTTCCGCTCGAAAGTCCTCCTGGCGTATGATATAAATCAGCTGTCTCATCAGTGTGTGTCCTACCCATTTCCTTCTGCATATGTTTTGGGCGATACATTCCTAGTCAGCTGCTGCAAATGTTGCCGGCCGGTTGTCTGATTTTCAGCTTAGAAAGTTTACTTCAAGCTGTTGGTAATGGTATCAGCAACGCGCGTACCATATCTCTGAATCACACAGAAGCACTACCTGACTTAACATTGATGCTGAAAATCCTAATTTTGTTCTTTATACTGAGTGAAACAGATTTCCGCACACTAATTTCAGAGCAATACAAAGTCTGTTAGACTTTTCCGATCCTGGCTCACTTTGACACCCCCATCCATGTCACCTGTAGTTCAAACGATCTGTCTAGATAAGTGGTAGAAAATAATTCCTTCAGATTTCTTCCTGAGATGACGGCTGGTGTTTATCGTTGTTGATGAATTACATTCACCATCTCTGTCATCTATATGTTTACTTGAAAAATTCTAATCACAGATGGATATCCAGTCTCATTAATCAACCAAGGAGAAAGATCGATACTCCCTGAAGCCTGAATGTGCTGAAAAAACAACTAATTATCAATCTGAAATTCAAGGGAGATACATTTAATGAGGTTCTCCGAAGCGGCCTATCGAGAGCTGTTCGAAGAACGATTTCCCCTGCATCTCTATGCCTCATCTTCTCTACACATGCTCTTATTCTCCAAAAAATTGAAGACAAGTCTTCGCTGTTGTTACCTTCAGTGTGTATATACCGATTCGCTTGGTTGCGTGGAGCTAAGTACATAGCCTGTATTGACAGGACAGTATCTAGATGTGCTCTTGAACACTACTAGCATGGCTGTCAAAAACAGAACAAGAACAGTCAACAGCTGAATTCTGGAGCATATCATTACTTCTGGCCATGCAGCAGCAGAAGATACTTCTTTCAAATTCATATGTAAAGTACGGTCAAGTCGTTGACTGATTGATTGACTGGTTTCAACGTAGAACTTTGCACCGATGTGAAGCAGTTCGAGTCGCCACTTCACTTAGCACACAAAACAAGAGAAGAAAGTAAGAAGAAATGTAAAATAGAGACAGTAAATAGAGATTTGAGGTAAACAGAATGATAATATGGAAGAACAATATAGTTTTATTGCATATTATAAGTCACAAGGAGTGAATGCATCTGCACCAGCCATTGAAAACGATTTTGAGCCACACCACCAATTATCTCCAGCCTTCATTGGTTTTTTCCATCCCGAGGACCACAACCAGTCAGCCAGGAAGTCTACACCTCCCTACGTGACTGCCTGGCCTAGACTAACTGTTATGGATTTCAATGACTGACGAAGCCATGTTTTGATTTCACTAACGCCACCTTTCCCTTTTCCAACTTCATCCGTCCTATGTCAGCTAACACTGATCGTAGAGAAAGGAGATGGCTAGGTGGGCATACGTAACACATGTCCTAACCACTTCAATCGATGTAACTTCACAATATCGTCAACTGATTTCTCCTCCTTATCTAACACTCGACCGATACCTAACCTCACCATTCCTCACCCTAGTATACCATTTCACACGGGCGATAGAGTGAAGGCGCATACGAACAAAGACACCTAGCTGGTCTTTTCTTGTCTTCAACTCGCAATGGCCATGTCTCACTCAGAGCCACAAGGGAGGACGGAGCGGACTGCTGAGCAGTACACACGCCCTTTGGTCGACAGCCAGGCGGATATCGTGCCTACACCAGAGACGGAGTAAACTGGCATATGTGAAACGAGCCTTCTAGGTCCATGCTGAGATTTCACCAGCTATCAACCCATTGGTGTTGGCTGATGCAACTGTGAGGTCGTTGGAAAAGATCTTCTACATGCAGGTGCAGGCTTGGCAATCCTTACGGAGAAACCTGAACTTTGCATTCAGAAATGTTTCATCCAGCCTCTTTCACTTCCATGGCCTTAGTACTATTTTCTTCTTTCTTTGTATTCCTGAATAACTAACTGTATAGTGAGCTGCATATAGTCCACTACTCATTTTAAGTCATTTTTTTCTTGTCTCTTATCAGCTATTTCCAAACGATTATTCACCGCTTGAATAACCAATTACCAACCCTCTTAGTTAAGTAAGACTTCCTGTAACTTTTCAAAAATAGATTTTACTGATACACTTTGATTTGCTTTGTCAATAACTGACACTAACCTTTGACCTCTGTTGTTAATCTGCACTGTATATATAACCACCCACCCCCTGAACAAATGTACAGCTTTGAATTGTATGATTTTATTTGCAGATATCCAGTGGTACAAGCCGATTACTTAACTATATTTTTCGTATAAACCTGTGAAATGCACGGCAGCATGCCTATGTAATATATACGCAGGGGAATCATTAATATTCATTATTTATTTCACACATTAGCATAATCATTGATTTCACGCATCTGCGTGATTATTGATTTAAATTACTGAATTCCCAAGGTCGTTAATATTTTTAAAAGGTGACATTGATTTTTCTAATTGTATAAATACGGAGTTGTTGTTTAACATTTTCGACTGTTGTTTGAGACAGTAAAAGCTCTCATATCAACGTCCAGTCTTCTCTTTTATTTGTCTTGCGTGCCCGGCGGTATTATTGTTGTTGTTGTTGACGTGCGATTAAGACAGATTAGCCAGCGCATTAGTTAGATTCGCTCGTAGTCTACAAGGTCCTCATATTCACATACATAACAAATTTGGCGACGGGTTTGCTGAAGATGGACCCACTGCGTTTAGAGAAACTAATGGAACAGCAGCTAAAATTGATGGAAATGCTTGCTGGTCTACAGATATCACGCTCTGCCGATTCATCTACAGCCAACGACAGCATTGGTAGCAGCATCTCAGAATTTGTTTATGATCCAGATGCGAACGTCACTTTTGACACTTGGTTTCGCAGATATGAAGACCTATTTCGAGTAGACTTTGCGGATAAAGATGATGCCTGGAAAGTACGGCTTCTACTTCGTAAATTGGGAGCAGATGAGCTAGATAAATATTGCAACTTAATTCTGCCACAGAAGCCCAGTGAAAGATCATTCGATGAAACTGTCCATACCCTTCGTCATCAGTTTGGTGATCAGAGATCGTTATTCAACATTCGATATCATTGCATGAAACTAGTTTTGAACGAAAATGATGATATCCATACTCAGTTGGGTATAGTCAATCGCACGTGTGAACGTTTTAAATTGAAATCACTCTCAGAAGACCAGTTCAAGGTATTGATTTTCATTTGTGGTTTGCAGTCTCCCAAATTTGCTGATATACGCACACGTCTATTAAATCGTCTGGAACAAGATCCACGAATGACTTTGAAAGACGTCGGTGAAGAATATCAGCGTTTAATCAACATTCATAACGATACCGCCTTGGTGCAGTCTGGCAGCCAAAATGCAGCAGAAGTGCATGCGGTGCATCCAGTACCGTCGACATCAACCGCACCGCGTCATCCTCAGCATAAACCACCATCAGCCTGCTGGCACTGTGGCTCCTGGCATTTTGCAAACTTGTGCCCATTCAAACAGCATAAATGCCGTCGATGCCATACTGTTGGTCACAAAGATGGCTACTGCAAACGCAACAACCAACCCAGATCTCGTAGTCGACTCAGACGGCGCAACAAGCTCAAGTCTTTGGGTGTTACTGCCACATATCATATTAGTACTCCAGCACCTCGCAAATATATCAATCTGACGATTAATACACGGCCGGCACGCCTACAAATCGACACAGCATCCGATATTACAATAATATCAAAGAAATTATGGCAGAAGTTGGGATGCCCTGCCATAGAGAAGACAAATCAAATAGCAATTAGTGCATGTGGTGGAAGACTTCGATTGAATGGAGAAATTAAATGCAGCGTTGGTTTTCGCGATAGTCATTTCGTCGGCACATGCTACATCAATAATTCAAACCTTGACCTCTTGGGTTTAGACTGGTTCGAGAAGCTGCACCTGTCAGAGATTCCGTTAAGCAGTGTATGCCAAAAGATCGAAAGTATTGAACCCTCAACAAGAAAGCCAGAAATCAGAGACAGATATATTAAACCTAAGCCCATTAGAAAGAATGACGTGATTAATGAAACACCAACTTCGAATCGTCACAGTGAGTATGGCTGCGCCAAAAGTGCTTCGATGTCTGGTAGCAACAAAGTAGCAACTGTTAGCTCCCGTAAGACGGGCTCTGCTCAAAAACTGAAGGTGATGTCTGTCATGGCAGCCAAAGATCCGCCACCGAGAGCATGGCCCACGTCAAAACCATGGTCCCGCCTACATGTGGATTTTGCTGGGCCGATAGAAGGTATATACTACTTGGTTCTCGTGGACTCTTACTCAAAGTGGCCGGAGGTAGTACAAGTGACACCACCTTCTAGCAGCAGAACAGTATCAGTCCTGGAAAAGATCTTCGCATGTCACGGTATACCAGAAATCATCGTATCTGACAATGGCAGTCAGTTCACCTCACAAGCGTTCCAGGAATTTTGCAAGAGAAACGGTATACAACACGTGCGGACGCCACCTTATCACCCTCAATCCAACGGTCAGGCAGAAAGATTTGTCGACACTTTCAAACGAGCGTTGTTGAAAGCAGGGGGAGGGGCGAAACCGGAAGCAATACAAAACTTTCTTTTTGTATACCGAACTACACCACTGGCAGAACAGAAGAAAAGCCCTGCAGAACTTCTAATGGGTCGAATGCTACGAACTCATCACCACTCCATGTTACCATCTTCGTCACATCAACGAAGAAATAGTCTGACGTATTACCGCAAGGGTGATGCCGTCTATGTGCGCGATTATCGACCGAGGAACAGAAAATGGGCCGAAGGCTTGATAGAACGTCGACATGGAACTCTAATGTACAAGGTTAAAGTTGGGGATGAATGGTGGATTAGACATAAAAATCAGATACGACGTCGATATACTACATCCCAAGAACCTAAATTGCCACTGGAATTACTACTGGAAACTTTCAAAATACCACCAGTCAAACCAGAAGCAAAACAAGAGATGCTACCCAGCCGACGATCCCAGCGCAAACGAACACAAACAGTTCCTTTCCAAATCGACCCCAAGGAAAAAAGATACTAAACTGATTGCAAGATTCTTTTTAAAAGGGGGAGGTAATATATACGCAGGGGAATCATTAATATTCATTATTTATTTCACACATTAGCATAATCATTGATTTCACGCATCTGCGTGATTATTGATTTAAATTACTGAATCCCCAAGGTCGTTAATATTTTAAAAAGGTGACATTGATTTTTCTAATTGTATAAATACGGAGTTGTTGTTTAACATTTTCGACTGTTGTTTGAGACAGTAAAAGCTCTCATATCAACGTCCAGTCTTCTCTTTTATTTGTCTTGCGTGCCCGGCGGTATTATTGTTGTTGTTGTTGACGTGCGATTAAGACAGATTAGCCAGCGCATTAGTTAGATTCGCTCGTAGTCTACAAGGTCCTCATATTCACATACATAACACTATGATGGTAAAAAGCTCACTGACCAAGAGTGAAGGTGGCCAGAATAAATCCCTAGTCGCGAAGCACTCCCACACCTCTCCTAACCAGCAAGAAGTCTGTAAAAGAGGAAACGCTGAATGTGAGGCTAGCAGCCCTATCCTGTAAAGAAACAACACTACAGCTGCTGAAACTCCACAGACTGAAGTTTGAAGTTCCGTGTTCGACTCAAAATGTAAGGGATATTAGAGAAACCCATCTATCTAAATAATTATTGTATTTATTATTGTACACTACTGGTTTATATTTTTTTTTCACTGTCTATTTACAAAAAGGTTCGAGTTATGATATGCATAAGTTGGATATTTCCAGCAGCTTTATTCACACCAGTCATTTTTGGTTGGTCGTATTTAACCGGGGAACCAGAACGTGAAATTGTCAAATGTGAAGTCTCTTTCACCTATTATCCAGTATTCAATACAACATTGACGATAGGTTATTTCTGGACTACATTAGTTATCATGTGTAGTCTATACGTCGGTATATACAAAGTAGCACGTCGATTACAGGCGAAATCCATCGATAATAATAAACGTTTAATGCAATTTTTATCGAAAATTGATAATAAACAAATTTTAACACAACAAAATACATCAAATAATACAAATTCACTCGATGATGACGATGATGGCGATGATAATGATAATGATGTTGACAATGTCGAGAAGGTGAAGAGGAAGAATACACAAAATAACATTCAATTATCAAATGATCAATGTTTCAATTCAAATTGTTTAAATAAGTATCCAACAAATTCAAATAATGATGTGGCGGGATATTTAACAAACCAAACTTATTGTTTGAATAAAACAACAAAAGATATGTTCAAGGAGTCCAATGAATTAGCTGACTGTAATTTTATGAATCAATCTAATAAAATAAATGGAATAGATAAAATTCAACTGTAAGTTGTACAAGAGTATTGATTTATATAGTTATTTGATTTCAGTGACTTTTAATTACATGCCTATTATATATTCATTGACTAAAGATACCTATTAAGAACTTTCAAAGACTGATTGGTGAACAAAGAATATTCCTTTCGATAATTTCTTCTTCAGGTTCAACACTTATGTATCTATCATAGTTGACGAATCATTTCCATGGACAACATTTATGTTTTGAATGACATGAAGTCGATAAAATGAATAGATTACAGTTCAAGAGCTTCTGTAAGTCATAATATGCATTAATATCACTCTAAACTGAATACCAAATAAATCAGAAGGTCAGAGTACCAATAGTTGCTCGACCTATTTCTTCCGCAAGTAGGGTTCTGGTTGTTTTAAGCGAATAACTCGACGGCTTCTTCTGTTTACAGTATTCAGACGCTTTTGGTAATTTATTTGGTACCCAATAGATGATGGCAAAAGATTTTTCAATACTGGGTTTGTGGCCTATCTGGACAAGTTGGTCTAAATTCAAACTGTTGATGGTTTTTGTTACACCTTTATTTATTTTTACGAGTTGATCGCGGATTGATATCAATTAGAGAACCATTGAAAACCAGGCAGTAATAGATAGCTGTTTCATCCTAGTTTGGGAGTCATTGGTAGTACGCACCCATTGCCAGGGTTCGAACTTAGGACCTTCCGGCTACAAGGCAAGCTCGCATACCATCCAGCCACTGGAACCCAATTCAAGAGCCACTCTATGAATTCTAACTTCTACCGATTCGCGATTTAGCGCGTCCACCAACCGATGTCATCTGTGGGAAATCCATCCTCACACACCTGACTGGTTGGACCTCACTGGTCACGATTTCTCACTAGGACTTCAGGAAACTCCATCCTGTAGCAAGCCACTAGCGAGCATCAGATTAATTTTCTATAGTTGGTTTGTAAGGATTAGTTTTGTTTTCATGAGTTGATCACGGATAGGTTCATCTAGTCAAGTGTGAGGATAGATGTCCCACCGATGACATGGGCTATTCACTGAGACGTGTCTTAGTGGCTGAATGGTATACGAGCTAGCCTTGTTACCGGAAGGTCCTGCGTTCGAACCTTGGCAGTGGGTGCGTACTGCCGATTATTTCCAAACTAGGCTGATGAAACAGCTGTCCAGTACTCCAGTGCTGGTTTTCAATGGTTCTCTAGCTGATATCAATCCATGATCAACTCGTAAAAACAAAACTAATCCTTACAAATCAACTACAGAAAAGTACCTTCATTTAACCAGAGTGGTAGGTGTTTCCGAGCAAAGAAAATTAAGTTCTTAGAACAATAGTCAGTATAACTGGCTACATAGGACCAGTTCAACTGATAGGTAAGTTCTTCGAATCGAACAACTGTTAATTCCAGTAAGCTGCGGTTCATATTTCCCACCAAGGCTGGTTTCGATTCTTCAAGTGAAAGACAAAATAACTAGGCCAGTCAAATGTGCTGCTACTCTGGAGCCAGTTATATTGACCGCTGCCTGGGGAACTTAATTTTTCATGCTCGGAAACACTTACCAGTCTAGTTAAATAAAGATGTAATAAAGACCGTCAACAGTTCGATATTGGACCAACTGATCCAGATAGGTCATAAAGCTAGTTTTGAAGAATCTTGTTCCATCATCTATTGAGCACCAAATAAACTGCCATAATAATGGAGAAGACTTGTAGCTCAGGTGGATGATACTGAATTAGTCGTGTTCTCTGAGCTGATGGGTGATTTAATTGCGAAGCTTTCATCGTCCACCTTCTAGACAACATTTCCCTCCAGCCCAGATTTTTGTATAAAATGATCTAAATGTATCTATCTCCTGGAGACCACTGTTGTGACTAGTTTTGTTAATTTACGCCTGTATTGATCTTTTTCTACTGACTTGCAATTTGAACTTTCTTGTCATATAATTTATTATTTATTAACCGGCATATTTGGTCAATAAAAATGATCAATTCAGATGTAAATTAACAACTAGTCACGCCAGTGGTCTCCAGAGGAGATAGATACAATTACATCATTCATGAAGAATTTAAATAACTTCATTTTACATTGAAACCTGCGCTGAAGATGTTCGCTAGAAGGGAAACGAAAACTTCGCAATAAAAACAACCTGCCCTGAGAACACGACCAATTCAAATTGCCAAGAGACTCTAAGTACCAAATACTCTGCACGTCGGAAGCCTTAGTAATATATACACATACAAATATATTGTTTTATTATAGCTTGATTCCACAGTATTTTCATACAATTATGGAATTTTCAGCATGTGATATCCGTAGCCCAAATTTAGCAGGCCAACCAATTGATATTGGGTGTGCGTTGGCTGGGGATCGAACCTCCATCCATGTTCATGGTCGGCGAGAGTCCTAATCACTGTGCTGCCGACGCACACGGACTGTGTGTTATATCAAATAAACTTATATAACATGAAAATAGTATGACTGCATATCATATGTCCAGAACTATATATAATCGATTAGAGAATACCTTCAAGAGTTACTGGGAATAGTTTGTGTCTTCTCACCGATCAACTTAAATTTGCCTTTTCATCTTCATTGACAACAAAAGTATTTCAAGTTCCACCACAGATTGATATCAATTAGATAACCAATGGAAAACCTGAGAGTACTGGACAACTGTTTCGTCGTAGTTTGGAACTAGGATCGGATCCCAGTGGCTAAAAAGCCTACGAGCTCACCCCGTAGCTAGAAGTACCTGGGGTCGAACAAGGGTGGGTGAGTACAACAGGAGAGTTTCAAACTAGTGGTACGAAACGGCTGTCCAGGATGCCACAACTGCCACACATTTTAATATATGTGTAAAACTTCGGCACTGTGATAGTAAGTAATTCCATATTAGTTTGTATGAATTTTCCAGATGTCTGGGTGGATAGATGTTGAATCATTCCTATTACACAACTTTGCAGTTGATTCGATAAACAAAGCTTCCGTTATCAATCTCCCCCTTCACCTTGTGACATTAGATTTTAAAACTGTCATCTTATCCCATCCATCTTATTGTATGGTTGTGTGTAGTTGCATGTAGTGAGTGCTATCTACGGATTAACCATTCTCTAGATTTCTTATCTTATTCGGGTCAACCAATCTAGATTTTGCTAGGTTTTTATGTTCGGCTAGTCTGACTGCCCCTGTTCTACTAGTTTGACCTATGTATTTGACCTGACAATCATTGCAGGCAGGATATTATATAAACTAAATTGTTTTGTTTTAAAGGCTCCACTGGCAGGATCCTTTAACCGACGAAGCTTTCTAATTGAGTTTGTGGTTTTGAATGCCAGCCACTTTTATTCCTGCTAGCATTGTTCCTTCTTTGTATGGAATTACTACTGGTGATTTAGTGCCACACGTTTTCTTTTCTTCATCACACTCTCTCCTCCATCTTATCCTCAAAACATCGCCTAACCTGTAGCTTTCACTTCAGATTTCCCTCAACAGTCTAACGTATGATTTCATGTGAAGGTCTTCTCCCACGCGTATATTCAATCTATCTCTAGTTCATCGTCTATCAGAGTTGCTTTCTGCTTGTCCTTTTCAACTGGCCATATGATCTTCAGCAGTGTGACAGTGAATTAGACAACAATTGTTAAAAGTCTCTAGTAAGGCTGTTCCAAATGCTTTTACTGACCCATTTAACCATGTCTCTAAACTAATATAGAAGCTAAACAAGCAATAAAGGTTAATAAAGCAGGATTTAATGAATTCATCAAATTTCGGTAGAACTCGTCAGCTGAATACTCTACATACACGGATATATATATATACTTTTGAAATTACATTGGGAGATATAAGACTGATAAGTAAATAAACTACATTGAATTAGTTATGCAGAAAGACAGGTGCAAATGCTTTTTCAGGCCATGTTCAATTAGATAAGGGGAGAGAGAGTATGGGAGATCAAAATTAAGATAGATTGCATTACGCTTCAATTACATCACTTAGATAAACAATTAGACATTACAGAATTTAACAAGAATTGCAACCAGAGGGATGTCAATAGTAATAGTTATAATAACAATAATATAATATAACAATAATAATAATAGTGTTGAAGTGGGTTAAGATAATGCTACTGATAAAGGATAGTTTTAAATGAATCAAGAATAATAATAATAATGAGAATAATAATAGTAATAATAAAAATAATAATAATAAGAGGTAGAATTATAAGTAAAACGTATTACCATAGTAGATTCAGAGTCACGACCATCTCCTTTTGTACACAGAGACCTGGTTTGTAAACTCGAATTGCACAAGCCTCTGCAATTGCAAGCATCTTCTTGTATCTTTGTCTGCTAACAATGGTGAATGACTTGACTGCGTCGATATCATGCCCGTAATCCACAAGATGCTTTGTTATTGAGGATTTTGGCACTTTGCACTCAGCTGTTTTCAGCCATTTTGGCAAATGCTCCATCATGCAAGTAGACAATCTCCTTTCCGTACGACCTATGTATTTGCTTCCACAAACACACTCAAACTGATATACGCAGTTTTAAGTGTCGAGGATTGGCGACTAGTCTTTCCCAGATTGTTGAGGCACTCGCTTAGTGGTGTTAAGGAAAACAAGTTTTGCAGCATAATAAGTTCTCTTGATGGCTTTGTCGAGTCTTCGTTTGACTACTTCCTATACATCATCTCCTTTGAACGGCAAGCTGATACAGACAGGTTTCTTCGGGACTGTTTGGATTGTTTTGCAGCGGGTGTTTTCTTTAAAGTATTTATTAATGAACTTCTCAGGATATCCATTCTTAGATAAGATATCCTTCAGAGAAGCACTGACTGATTTCTTGCAAAATATTCACCTCTTTTGTAGATATTCATTAACAACAGTTAGTCAATATCAACGTACATCACCGAAAAACTTGAAACAGCATCATCCCCACCATCTTGGTATTGGTGAAAATGAATCCGTTTCACAACAAAGTGATCAACTTCAACGCGGCTATCAATATGAGAATAAAACTTCTAATGATTGTTCAGTCTATCATAATAGCGATAGTATTCTGAATACATCTCAGACACATCAAACTAGTATATCGACAACAGCAACAACAGCAGGGACAACTGCTCATGAGGACAAACAAGCAGATTTGCATAGAAAAGACTCTTTATCATCTCTAAATGATGAAATTTTCTCTCTGCCATCTGTCAACTTCTATATACCATCACCAAAAGTTTCAACTTCTTCACCAATTCAAAGTGATCAATCACTGTCACCGAAATATACCTATTCTGAGAATAACTCACCTGTATGGATTAGAAAAAAGGATAATTGTTATGATTCCGGTTTAAATTTATACGAATGTGATCTTTGTCCACAAGTGTTGAAATGTCAACAGTTTATAAGTGATAAAAATTTCTGTGAAAATGGTGTATACTACTATTTATCTGATTCACCATCATGGGATCAATGTCCACCGACATGCTGTTTAACTGATAAAGTAAGTGTTGGGTTTATTATTCTTTACCAGTTATAAATTCATGTATGATTTGTAAAAAAAATGCAGTAATACTTCGTGTGATCCAATGGTTAAATGCTTGGCAATTGTGCCTCATGTAGTTCAGGGTTCGATTCCCAGTCGACACACTCTTAAACCTCGCTAAGCTTGTGATAAACCAAGTAAAGAGGGAAGGTTTGGCTTGAGGCTACTAACCCCACGCCTTAAGACAACATCCTTGTTACCGAAACTTCAAGCGTCAAGCTTTTAACCTTTGGTTCCAGTCGAAACGCAAAGGGATTTAGGAAATCGAATAATAGATAAAATTTTAAAAATTTATGCAATATTTAAAATTGAATGTGCGTGTGGCCACACAAACACATGGGGAGAACTCACTGATCTCTGCAAGTAAGGCCTGGCTTCACAGCATATTCCTAAATGGCTTCAGAAGCAAAGAGAATCTTCAGAACTCATGAATGGTGAGAACATGAGACCTAGCTCCTCTAATGTGAAACATATTATAGAGACAGGATATAAAATTGACGTTTACACATCTTTTAAACCTATCTATAAAACGTGTTTGAGGCATACTCTTAGGTTTGAGGAAGGCCTAGCAATTAGAAAGTTTAAACCACCTTTATGCATTTAAAGCAACAATTCGTCATCACACCAAACGTTCCTTGGTAAATTTTGTTTTGATACCAGTCAGGGTAGATGTACTATTACCTCTCTTATTTAGTTTAGTGATCTTCATTGTTATTTTGACCTTCAATATTTCCTTTTAACTTGACCTAAATCTGTTTTCTCACCTCTTAACTTTTTATCAATTTCATGTATACACTTTCCTATGACAAGTCCGCGTGTGATGGATGAGATTGTTCGAAATGTGTTGCTCGCAAATAGATTGCACGATTCAGACAAATTAACTATTTCTATATCCAACTTTGTTATTTTAATTTTGATTAATTCCCCGGAAGAAGTTCGTACCAGTTTACCGAACGAAACGCTGAAGTTACTTATTTCAGTCTCTCTCAGATTTGTACAAATATAATTTTTATAAATGTTTACTTTTCACTCGGTGTCCAGTTAATAAGACAGCTCCCAGGTTTCTAACACCTTCAAACACTGTTTCAGCTTTACCTTTGCTACTGACATGCCAATGTATTGTTGTAATAATGAACTATGGTTTCCTCAATCTTTGTAGAATTCTATTTTATTGATAATGTACTAACTGGATGCAATACTGTAGTAAAAATGCTGAGAATTCCATTCTGTATCACATGTACTGTTTTGGAATAAAGCAAATTATTATTATTATTATTAATATTATCTTTTGTGGAACTATACAAGCCAATGTTGACCAGAATTTGTATAAAGTCACCTGTATTACTTATAAGTAGTATAGAGTATTAAGTTAAAATCCAAAGCAAACGGCCTTAAAAATTCAACAGAGATTAGTTGGGTTAGGAATTAACTTCTGGTATATGGACATTTAACCACCGCACTGTGAAGTAAATTAAAAGAAGCTGACCGCGTAAGTGGGAGGTAATATACTCTGCAGTGAGAACTTATTGATTTTCTTCTAGATTCTTTATAAAATGAATGATGTAAGCTGCTGAAGAGTCACAACCAGGGATGAAACTTCAGCTCGCTATTTCTTCACTTAATAAATTCCTTTTGACATTGTTCCAATTTTAACGGGTGGTTTTACTCACCTCACTTCCAACCTTCCTTCTTTACTGGGTTTGCTACGTTTAGGAGCGAGTCGACAAAGAGTCAAAGCCCGAATCGCGTGCGTGGTTGACCCGTCGCTGGTTCAGTATGTGTCTGAAATCGGTCAAGTACTGACATATCTTCATATAATGCTCTATTTCCACACTTATTACGCTAACCATCCTTTTATTCTCGTTTTTTCTTAAACAATTATAGTGCGAATATTCTGAGTACACAACATCCAGCGGAAATATGAGCTCAATGTATAATAACCAATTGACAAATACCAACTGTTGGTACAGACGATTCATGCATAGATTGAATAAACCAAATAATATGCTTATCAAATCCGTGTGTACACTAAGCAAACAACAATCACCTTCATCATTGTGTAAATCCTGTGATGACAAACCTTATCCTTGTGGACTACAAAATAATTATAACAATAATCAAGATATATGTCCATGTTATTACTACAGTAGTAATAATAATAATAGTAAGAATTTTATTCAACAACACCGTGAATCACAAATAAGTGAAGAACCAACTAAACTGCAATCGAAATGTTTGTGTTGTATCCTCCCGCCAAAACAACAAATCAGTGCCGATTTAAACAATAATCACACTCAAGGTCAAACCAGTCTAAGTAATAGTCAAGTTCAAAGTCCAAATAATAGTGATGATTATATGAATGTACAAAATGGCCAACAAAAGAACAAATCTAATAAACTCTCTTTAAAATACAAACAAAAGCAACAAAGATTCAATTCACAACAACACCAACAATACGGAAAGTCATCAACATCAACAACAGCAACAACAAAACCTGGTAGACGACAGACAAGTCTTTCAATATTTCAATCTTTATCAAATATTGATGCACAGAATCGTAAACATGCACGTAAAGCATTGAAAACGATTAGTTTTATTTTGGGAGCATTTATGATCTGTTGGACACCATATCATATTATTGTATTGATCAAAGGTTTTTGTGATGATTTAGCTACGCATACAAGTTGTGTGAATATACATTTATATAATTTATCTTATTGGTTATGTTATATGAATTCACCAATTAATCCATTTTGTTATGCATTATCAAATATATCATTTAGGCGAACATTTTTTCGAATATTACGATGTGATTTTCAAAAAAGATGAAGGCTTGATCAGCATTATTATTATTCTCTTTTTCCCGCCATTTTTAGTTATCGACTATGTGAATACATTGATTGTACATTTAATACCTATTGTACATTGAACATATATATTTATTTATTGATTTTATGTAAATTATTGTAATTAGAAGTACACTTATTTCTCTGAAGCTTGTTAATCAGGAAGTATACATTCAAATATACACCATGTTTCACCAAAAATGTCTGATATTATCCCGTATATCGCTGGGAGCATCAAATTTACTGAGGTTATTATGTTTGAATTCTAATTCGTTTGGACTGTGTTATATTAGAAGACAGAGTATAACTGTGGTTGTGGTGTATTGACGTAATACGTTTTGAACAGTCTGATCATACCTCTGTACTTATCCGATTAATTTATATAAAAAATGAAAGGTGAATTAAAATAAACAAAATGATAACGGACTTAAGAATTGATTATTTTTCCCTTGCGTTCGAAGTGGAACACACAGGGCTTCAACAACACATATCCACTTTGTTCTATTTTCTGCTATTCTCTTCAGCTCGGTCCATGATTGACCAAACTCTCTCATCTCTTTCCCACACTATCTCCTCCATGTCACCGTCGCACCGACAACCCACTCAGTGCTTCCCGTTGAGATTCCACTCGGGCGAAGGTCTGCATTGCGCGTGATGTCATTCGATGACCTCCTCATCGTATACCCCATCCATCTCCATTTCTCCTACATATTTGTTGACCAATTTTTTTTGATTTATTTTTGATTTACAGCTTGATTCCACACCGAATTTTTTGGTACAGGTATGGAATTTTCAGCATGGATATCGGTAGCCCAAATTTACAGGCCGACCATAGATATCGGGTGTGCGCCGGCAGGGGATCGAACCCCGGACCGTGTGCATGGTCGGCGAGAGTCCTAACCACTGTGCCACCGACGCACCAATCGGCTCTTGGTTGGTTCCTTGACAAAGTTTCTTCTTGCTAATCGTTTCTGGCTGGCCATTTGGTCTTCACTATGATTCCAGAGAAGGCAGCTGTTGATATAAGTATGCAGTGACTTGTTGAAAATTTTTTTCAAGTATTGGTTTGTAGGGAATTTTGTTTGATTGGTTGGAGGATTTCATCATAAGCCGACGTCAGTTAGAGAACCACTGGAAAACCTGAGAGTACTGGACAGTTGTCAGCTGTTTCGTCCTACTTTGGGGTCCTTCAGCAGTACGCGCCCACCGCGGTCCAAACCAAGGACCTTCCGGTTACAAGGCGGGCTTGTAGACCACTGAGCCACTGGGACCCAATCCAATGACCTGTGGGAAGCCGTGGCCAGTAGGGTACAGCAGGTTGAACGTGAGGCAGATCACTTCGTAATGGTCGAGCTATGTCATGAATTGGCAGAAGTCAGAATTCATGGCCCTGGACATCGGATCGGTCTACGAGCTAGCTCACCTTGTAATCAGAAGGTCCCGGGTTCGAACCCCGATGGGTACATACCGCTGAAGAGTTAAAAACCAGGACGAAACAGCCTGCTACCCGGTACTCCCAGATCTTCCAATGGTTCTCTAATCGATGTCAGCTCATGATGAAATCCCTCAACCAAAAAAATCTTTTTCGTGACACGCTCACCAAGTTTCTGAACCATACAGAAGAACTCACTGAATCTTGTTCTTTATGCAGCTGTGTGCAGATTTCCAAACTGGTTTCAGGTTGATGAAGGCGTATCTTAGCTTTCCGATTCTGACTTTGACATTTTCCTCTGTTCCACCTGTCTGTAGTAGAAATGTTGCTTCTCTATGTTCACCTAGAGTCCTGGGTTCTCCAGCCAGTTTTTGGTTTTCTCCTATAAGTCTTCGAGTTTGTGTGAATGACATTAAACATAAATCATACACACGCGAAATCCAGATCTTTCAAAGTCTTCTCGCCCGCATGCGCAGTCTTCTGCATAATCCAGCTCACCACAATTAAGGATATCATCGGTGATAATAGTCAGGCAGCCTTGTCTTACTTCTCTATTCACTTCAAACGCCTCGTGGAGCCTTCTGTGGGGAATCATCTGACATTTGGCAATGCATATAGCCAGCTGTTGAATGAGGTTGATAAAAAGAATGTTGAAATAGTTTATTAATTATTTCTCGGTCAACGCTGTCTGTCGAAGGCCTTTTCGAAGTCGATGAATTTGTTGAGGTAGAGGTTTGACTCCCATTCTATGCTTTGTTCGATGATGAGATGAATTGAGTTGCAATTAGATCAGTACATGATTTGCCTTTCTTGATACTAGCTTGTCCCAGGCTGGCGGAGTTCTGCGTTAAGTGCATTTCTTACCTATGAATTTGAAGGATAATAATTACCACTACTTTTATTAAAAGTCACTCTGAACAAAGAATATTCTATTCAGTAAATTCTCTTCTTCAAGTTCTTACAATTATAAAATATGATATTTATCGTTTCAATAACAACCAGGTATGAGTCCTATATATTTTCACGTAGAATAACAGATTAGTAGTTATAAGTTGACGAAATAAATTTGTATATTTGAGTAACAAATGCATGTGGCTCAATGCACTTTCAAAATATTGTGAAATGTGGGACGATGACAGTGATTGGTTAGATTCATGCAATGTGAGAAAAGAAAATTGACAGGTAATCAGTTTTTAGGAGAATAAGAGATACTGATGTTTGCGCAAACTACGGTTTTATACCGAAGCAAATTCTTATCCTCCCACCTCTATAATACTTGTTCAACTTAGACCAAAGACAAATCTAAACACCAAAATCCTAGTACGATAATGATTGTCCAACTAACTGGGGGATCGTGCATGAACGAGCGAAAATAACACGACAGTTTACCAAGTGTCACGGATGCTTGGCCGCGAACCTTCAGCTCCGCCAACGACTCGACATAAACAGTGAAGGCTGGCATCCATTGTTAAATGAGGAATGCCCGTAGGCTAATAATTTGCGGGAATTATTTACCGCAACAAGTTCAAAGTTATAAAGGCTGTCTGATGAGTGACTAGTACAAAAAATGGTAATCAATAAGGAAGAGACAGTGCAACGCTAGAGGAAATTGGTATCTGTGTATAGCCAAATTATGTACACCTTGTCTTCAACGCGCCATCTGCACAGACGTTCATGTTGTGGTACTGTGGTGAGAGATGGTCGCTAGCCAAATTGGTTGACAGTAATTGAGGTCAAAGGTCAAGGTGGACAGGTGGATGCAGTTAACATATAGATGAACTGACACAGCCACAAGAGATGCAAGGTTAACTTTGTGTGAGAAACAACCAATCAACAGACTGTGTTTTCTACTAACAATAATCTACAATAATGTACATCAAAATCTATAAATACGTGTTGATTTTCCGTAATAAACGTTCTGTTGCCTGGCCCTTGTCCTCTGTTGTTACAGTACTTCTGGCCTTCAAATTGTGTTTCTTTGTGTTCCTTTCACATCTCCCATGTATCTCCACAACGCTGTATCATTTGCCTTCTCTGACATCAAATGTATCTCCTTGCTATTTGATATTTTTATGCCGATGAATGTCTCTTTATATACTACTGATAAATCTTATCAGTAGCACTCGCCACAATAGTCAGACTGTGGTAAACAATTCATGATGAAATAATCAACATTGGAAATTAAAAACAGGTGAAGTCATATATTGAGATAAGAAATAATGACACCATTAATAAATCAAAATACCCTAAATGAAAAAGAAATTCTATAGTGTTGAAAAAATGCCAGAATGAAGGGTATCGATTACAAAAGATTGTGGCTAAAACTGATAAGATGACGAGAATAGGAATCAAATAACAAACAAATCAAAAAACGAGATAAGAGGATAAGGCAATCTTGGAAGGGAGAACTTTTAATCCAAGTGGGGCCGAAGTAAGAGCAACGCCTGAACATAAAATTCTGGTTTCGTCGATCATATTGCAACAGCTTCAGTTACATGAAGACGATTTAGGTAAACTGTGTATGATAATGACTCAGGAATGTGGTATACAACCCTGAACACTATGTCAGTGTCAGTGTGATGTCCCGCAGTCACCAAGTGTGATAGAATTGGACTTTTTAATGCATTTGATTTCGCCCTTTTTACGAACCAAGCTAGTAAATGTTCACGAATCCGTAGACAAATCTCCTTACTCATATTCCCTGTATAGCTTGAACCATAGGAACAGTTCAAACGGTACATGCATGAGGAGAAGCTAAGATCAGGTAAGTTTTCTGTCGGTTTCGAGGGGAATACTGGAAAGTTCATATTTGCGACTTTCATAACCTTTGTTGGTCTCTGTTAACTCCCCTAGATATCCGTTTACGCTTAGAATATCCAATGCTTTCGGTAATATAATCAGATAACGATTCACAAGGTAGGTTAAGGATAATAAGAAATTATTTTGGTGCACACAGCGAGATGGGGTCTTAATTTTACGGACAGCTCATTGCTCCCAGAGTGCGTCGGTGGCACAGTGGTTAGGACTCTCGCCGACCATACACATGGTCCGAGGTTCGATCCCCTGCCGGCGCACACCCGATATCTATGGTCGGCCTGAATTTGGGCTACCGATATCTATGCTGAAAATTCCATACTTGTACTGAAAATACGGTGTGGAATCAAGCTGTAAATCAAAATAAAAAATAAAAAAAATATTGCAGTAATCCGTCCGGACTGTTTTTATAGATAATCTTGAAAGCTACTTTGATATCAGTTTTATGATTCATATAAATTAAGTGTTTTGCTATAGAAGAAGTTGGTAGTCTGCCACCAGGGTTCCGGATATATATTCTCCTACTTTCAAGGGCAAGGCGTGATAACTCCCCATATGTGAGTGTGACCACAGTCACACAAAATGATATGTAGTATGGGGTGTGACATTATCATTTCTGAAATGTTGAGGATTATAATAGAGCATATTTTTAGCTTTTCGCCTAACACTGCTTCATACTAAACTTATCAATAGGCCAGGGGTCTAGGGGTGGGTAACGCTTTAACATTTCAAGCTTAGGTAAACTATCATTCACGGGGGGCGGAGGGGGTGGAAGGCACATCAAGCCGACGAGTCCTAAATGTGACAAAACGCACATTCGAGATTCTACTGCTAGCCTTCATCAAAACAAGCAGCTCTAAGCTAACAGTTCTAGTACAGTTGACTAGTTTCAACATACATATATGCACCGATGAGCAGCAGCTCCAGCTGTCACTTTCCCTTCATGTACCACACAATCCAAGAGAAGCGGGGAAAGAGAGATTCAAGAGAGAGGTAATAAACAGAAGTGTGAGTGAGGAAAAAAGAATAGTATAATGGAAGAACAATAGAGCTTTATTGGATATTGTAAATCACAAAGAGTGAATGCATCTACACCGTCACTGAGAACGATCTTGAGCCATATCCTAAATTGTCTCCAGTCATTAGTTCTTACAATGCCGAGGACCCCAAGCAGGCAGGCAGTCTACATCTCCCCACGTGGCTGACCTACACTAACTTTTATGGATTTCATTGACTGATGAAGCCATGTTTTGGTTTAACCACCACTGGCTCTTCTCCAACATGATCGTATAACAGCTAATATTGCTCGTCGAGGAAGGAGATGGCTAGACATGTATGCGTAACAAATGTCCTAACCATTTCAATCTATGTAACCTCACAACCTCGTCAACTGATTTCCCCTCTTTACCTAACACTCGGCCGACGCCTAACCCCAATATTACTCACCTTGTTATGCTACCTAGCACTCAAGACAGAACGCAAACATCTATGACCAACGACAGTTAGCCGTTTCATGTCTTACACTTTCAATGGTCATAACTCATAGTCATTAAGGAGGACAGTATGAACTATTGATGAGTACTGGTAAGTACGTACGAAACGCCCGTAGGGAGCTTCTTGATGACTACTTCCAATCAGCTAACATCAAATTAAACTTAAATGAACTTCAATCGTGAACCGCCTAGCTTAGTGACCTACCCACATTGCAAACCTGATTGGCATAGAATTCAGTCAATATTAATACTAAGAACAGAATAAATGACTTTGGTTATAGACTATTGGCCAATCAATGGCATACATTTCCTCTTTTATATTAAATTCCCAACAATTAAAACTTTTTTCCCGGAAAAACTGACGAAATAATAAACACTTGCAATATTTATAAGAAATTAGGATTTCCTAAAGTAACTTAACAACTTTAAGTGCTTATAATTCATGCCTAACAACGCTATCTCATCTTACCATTCAACACTAACTTGCTGATTAATCAGAATGTACGTTTTGTATTCACCAGTGTTAAATGGTATAGTAGCGTTAGCCATGATGAAGTAATGCATACAGTGGTAGAGGTAAGGAAGGGAAATCAATAGATGAGGTTGTGAAGCTGTCTGTCTGTCTGTTTTCGACATAGAACTTCGCACTGATGTGCGGCAGTTCAAGTCGCCACACTCCATGTAGCACACAAAGGAAGAGAAGAAAGTAGAAGAAATGCATAATATAGACAGTAAACAGAGGTGTGAGACAAAGGAGTAGTAATAACGAAGAACAAAACAGTTTCATTGGAAATCATAAGTCACAAGGAGTGGATGCATCTGCGCCACTGAGAGCGATTTTGAGCCATGTCACCAATTGTTTCCAACCATTGGTTTTTACCGTCTCGAGGACCCCAACCAGGAAGTCTACATCTCCCTACGTGACTTAGACTAACTGTTGTGGATTTCATTGACTGGTGCCATGTTTTGGTTTGACCGCCGCTAGCTCTTTTCCAGCCTGGCCCTATATCAGCTAACATTGCCTGTTGTCGATGAAGGCGATGGCTAGGCTAGGCATACGTAACACATGTCCCAACCATCTCAGTCACTGTAATTTCACAGCATTGTCGATTGATCTCTCCTCCTTACCAAGCACTCGACCGATGCCTAACCTCAATATTGCTCACCTTATTATACCACTTCACGCGGGAGATGGAACGCAGACACCTATGATCGAAGACAGCTAATCTTTTCATGTCTTCCACCCTCAATGGCCAGGTCTTGCTCACAGCCATAAAGGAGCACGGAGCGGACTGTTGAGCAGTACACACACCCTTTGGTCGTTAGTGGGATATCACGTCTACGCCAGAGACGGCGTAAACTGGTATATGCGAACCTAGCCCTCTGTATTCGTGCTGAGATTTCGTCGGAGATCAACCCTTTGGGGCTGATGGTACTTCCCAAGTAAGTGAAGCGGTCAACGTGCTCTACCACTTCACTTCCTATTTCTAATCTAGGGGTCGGTGAAGTCCAATCCTGCAGCATCATCTTACATTTTACACGGGCGAATCGCATGCCAAACATTCTTAGATTGCAGCTCGGTTGTGAAGCTACATCGATTGAGATGGCTAGGACATGTGTTATGCATGCTTAGTCATCTATCACCTTTCTCGATGGTCAATGACAACTGACATAGGATCAGGTTAACTGATTGAGTGATTTCAACATAGAACTTTTCACAGATGTGCAGCATTTCGAGTCGCTACACTGCCTCCATGTAGCACACAAAGCAAAAAAAGAAGTAAAAATAAACGCAAAATAGAGACAGTAAACAGAGATATGAGGCAAAAAGAATAGCAATACCCAGGAACCACATAGTTTTAATGGGTACTATAAGTCACAAGGAGTGGATGCATCTGCACTAGCTATTGAGAAAGATTTTGAGGCATATCACCTATTCTCTCCAGCCTTCATTAGTTTTTTCTGTCCCGATGATCCCAACCAGGAAGTCTACACCTTCCTACGTGGCTTAAACTAACTGTTATGGATTTTACTGATTGATGCCATGTTTTGGTTCAACCACCACTGGCTCTTTTCCCAACATGATACTATGTTAGCTAATATTGCCTGTTGTCAAGGAAGGCAACGGCTACGCATACGTAACACATGTCCTAACAATCTCAATCGAAGTAACTTCACAACCTCGTCGATTGATTTTCCCTACCTACCTATCGCTCGATCGATGCCTAACCTCAATATTACTTACCCTATTATACCACATAACACACACGGGAGATAGAACGCAGACACTTATGATCAAAGACAGCTAGCCAGGCTTTTCATGTCTTCCACTTTTAATGGCTGCCATGTCTCACTCACAGCCATAAAGGAGGACGGAGCGGACTGTTGAGTAGTGCACATGCCCTTTGTTCGACAGCTAGGGGGATATCAGGTCTATGCCAGAGATGGCGTCAACTAGCATATGCGAAACTAACCCTCTCTATCCGTGCTGAGATTTCGTCAGCGATCAACCCGTTGGCGTTGGCTGATGCAACTTCCCAAATAAATGAAGCGGTCAGCACACTCTATCACTTCACTCCCTATTTCTAAGCTATGAGCCAATGTAGTCCAGTCCTGCAGCATCATCTTACATTTGACAGCAGGAGAGAATCGTATGCCAAACATTCGCAAATTGCAGCTCAAGGTGTTCAGAAGACTCTGCACTTTGTCAGCGTCTTCACCACGTAGAAGGACTATATCATCTGCATAATCTAGGTCAACGAGATTATTCGCTGATGGTAAAAAATCAAACCCTGAGTCGGTGAAGTCCATTAGTACATCTATGATAAAATTAAATAGAAATGGGGACAGCGGACATCGCTGATAGAAACCACTAGTTGTCACCACTTGAGTTGATAACTCACCATAAGCTCTTACCTGACTGCATGAATTTGAATAAACTGCCTTTATCAGTGCGATGTATTTTCTCGGCATTCCCTACACAGCCAAACACCGCCACTATACCTCTCAATCGACAGAATCGAATGCCGCCTTTAAGTCAAGAAATATGACGATTGTTGGACGCCGCCGGTAAGTATGCCTATGTTCCAGAATCTGTCGAAGGATGAAAATATGATCAATACACCCTCCACGTGGTCTAAAGAATGCCTATTTCTCTAGTGTTTGTGCTTTCCGAGCACTACTTAGTCTACGCATTATTAGATCAGGTTGGAAAAGAGCTAATGGTAGTCATACTATAAATCACAAAATCATTTCAACATCTAACGCACAAAAATATGTGAACGCAGGAAAAATTACAATATATACGTACAAATATCACTGATTCATATTACATAACTAACTATTGTACATCTGTACATAAATGAAAATGGTTTAATACAATGTTTTTTTTTCTTATATAGGTCTCTTAACGTGGCCATGGATCTATTCTATTTGTACGTACAACAAGTGAAATTTTTCTAGCCATTTCAGAATCATATATACGTTTACAACGTTCATACATTATTCTTCGTCTCCATACTGTAGGTCTTTCATAATATTCTTGAGCTCTGATTGTATTCTTAACTTTATCCAAAGTCAGTATTCTGAAAGAAAGAAAGAAAAAAACAACCGTGGATGACAAATAAGAATCTAATTGATGAGTTGAGTACATGTAACAACAAGGAACGAAAAACACACAGTTTTGTACAATGAAGAAATATTCCTTTCCGATAACTTGATTTTCAAGCAATTGTACAGTCACATTTATACTACGCAACCTTATTCAACAGCTATATGACAATGACTGACTGACTGACTGGTTTCAACGTAAAACTGCACCAATGTGAAGCAGTTCGAGTCGCCACATTGCATGTAGCACACACAGCAAGAGAAAGTAAAACCAAATGCAAAATAGAGACAGTAAACAGAGATGTGAGGCAAACTGAATAGTAATATCGAAGGACAATATACTTTTATTGGAAATTATAAGTCACAAGGAGTGCAGCAGTTCGAGTTGCCACGCTTCAAAGAGTACACAAAGGTAGACAAGAAAATGAGTGAAGAGAATCAATAGAGTTTTGACAAGTATGAGAGTGAAACAGAATGAGTAATGGTAGAAAGGAATATGAAAGGTTAAAGAGACTGAATACATCTGCGTAAGCCATTGGCAACGATTTCGAGCCATGTCACCTATTGTCTCCAGCCATTGATTCTTAGAGTCCTGAGGGCGGGCCCCAACCCGGAAGTCTGCATCTCCCTCCCTACCTAACTCAGTTTAACTGTCAAGGATTTCATGGATTGATGAGGCCGTGTTTTTGTTTGGCCACCACTTACTCTTTCCCAACCTGCACCTATATCAGCTAGTAATGCCCGTCGGGGGAGGCGATGGTTAGGCATGTGCAGCACGTAACCTAGCCATCTCAATCTACGTAACTTTATAGCCTCTTCGATTGATTTTCCCTCTTTGCCCAACACTACGCCTAACGTCAACATTACTTACCTTATTATACCACCTAACGTGAGAAAGAGATCGTAGACATCTATGATCAAAAACAGTCAACCTTTCCATGTCTTCAACTCGTATTGGCCATGTTTCAGAGCCATAGAGAAGGACGGAGCGAACTGCTGAGCAGTACACACGTCCCTTGGTTGATAGCCGGATTTCACGCCTACGCCAGAGATGGTGTAAGTTAGCGAAAGCAGCTCGAGCATTTTGGGTCCGTGCTGAGATTTCGTGGTCAATCAGTCCGTTGGTGCTGATACAACTTCCCAAATAGGTGAAGCGGTCAACATGTCACAAGGAGTGGATGCATCTGAGTCATCACTCAGAACGATTTTCAGCCATATCACCAATTGTCTCCAGCTTTCATTGGATTTTACCGTCCCAAGGACCCCAACCAGTCAGTCACGAAGTCTACACCTTCCTACGTGGCTGAAACTAACTGTTGTGGATTTTATTAACTGATGAAGCCATGTTTTGGTTCGACCACCACGCTATGTGACAATGCCATGGGTCAAGTGATCCACAAAAGAAAAGTCAGTGAAGCATTCGAAATGAAAACAGGAGTAAGACAAGGCTGCCTGACTATTATCACCGATGATATTCTTAATTGTAGTGAACTGGATTATAAGGAATACTGTGCATGGGAGCGAGAAGGCAGGAATACGCTGGACCGATAAATAGACTGTACAAGATTTTGCATGTGGATGAATTGTGTTGAATGTCATACAAACTCGAAGATTTACAAGCGAAAACCAACAAACTGGTTGAAGAAGCAGGCAGCGAAGACAGGAATTCAAATGAACATAGAGAAGACGGAGGTGATGAAGATGACCAACCAACAACAACAACAAGTACTAATCACTACTAACAGAATATATCTGAAAGAGGTTACTTCCTTCACCTATCTACGACGCATCGTTCCAACTACAGGCGACACCACAGATGAGGATGTGAAGATCAGAATCGGTAAGGCAAGAAACACCTTCATTACTCTGAAACCAGCTTGGGAATCTTCTGAAGAAGTAAATTCTGATTTTCAACACCAAAGTTAAGTCAGTCGGTTATTCTCTATGGGTCTGAAACTTGGCCGGCGCGTCACGGAAAGTATTTCCAACAAGCTGCTGTGGACTTTTACGAAATGGCCAGCAAGAATTAGAGACAAGAAGCTGCTGTTCAACAAGTATGCAGCAAGAATTGGAGATGGACTGGACATGCTCTGAGAAGACCGTCGAATAGCATCGTGTGCTAGGCCACCGGTCGAGTGGAACTCGAGTGGGAGACGATGAGTGGGGCGTCGGTCCGTAGATGATATGGAGGTCATGCGAAGAGGAGAATAGAGACTTTGGGGAATCGTGGGACCGGCTAAAGAAGATTGGGGAGAATAAGACAAAGTGGAGATGTGTTGTTGAAGCCCTATGTTTTACTCAGAACCCATGTGAATTATCATAATAATAAAATGACGAATGCCACTAAGTGGTGCCAAAAATTACTCAGTCAAGATACACATAGGATAAGAATATAGCTAATCACTTTTAAGAGATAGAGATTAATTGGAAGAATCGCTACATTTTAAAAGGTCGGTCAACCGAAAGCCAACTACTGCAGGGCAATATACTAGCCTCAACAGTGACACCTCAAGGTATAGGGCAAAACCCTGTCCATTTTCCATGTTTCGGAGTCCTGAAAATCTGCTATTAAGACACGGTTGACAAAGAAATTGAAAACCTTCGTACAACTATCTCAAATAAGGGTTATTCTAGAGGGTTTATTGGTAGAAATATGGAGGAAAATTTGGAAACGATATATACTGGCTGTAAACTTAATAACTCTTTACTTTTATTGGGACATATGTGAATCGAATATAAACTTACTTGGATAGAGCTTTATATGCAGCATTATAGTCATCATTTTTCACAACAACAGTCTTCTTCAGAAATCGAAAGTTTTTAAAGAATACATCAACTGGTAGTGTTGATCTAGACATTTCAACATCAGTTAATGTTATGTTATTGATAATTCTAGAAACACCTTCACCTTCAAAAGAAGACAGAACATACAATGAGTAAACAACCGATACTTGTAAATTTTAGGACACAAGTAGGAATTTTAAAAAAACTCAAAAGTTAAGAATTGTACTATATCAACGCGCAAGTGCTAGTATTAAGAAAGAGTTAGGATTTCGGCTTCTGAATTGTCATCTCATGTCAGATTTATTCAACAAGTCAGACAACTGATCCATTAAATACATTACATCACGTCCATAACATTCACAATCACAATAAATTAACAAATTTGAGGTTTTAAATTCACTTATTCCAGATAATTTAATAAACGCAATTAAGTGGCTGCTAATCTGTGAGGCAAATGTGATAAAGATAAACAATAGTAGCCATTAAATTAGTCTTAGTTTGATCCCACACCCAAATTATACTTGTAACCTAACCCTAAATCCTAACCTTTAACACTAACTCCCGACGTTTGTATAGACACTGACATGGCAGTGATTGCACATTATCTTTCATCCAAGGTCATTCCATGACTGGAAATTGTCTCATATAACTATCTAAGCAGTGAAATTTACGATTTATCAGCAAACTCATGGGTTTTCAAAAGTGCTTCATTCCAGCTACACTTGTAAGTTAAACTTACAGTGTCTGCTTCAAAAATTATTACATAGGTTTACTGCCTACGACACAGAGGAAAAGAGACAGTAAACTCGACCACTATATAGTGAACTTGTTATTTTCTAATGTAATGATATAAAAACTTGTATGAGATCACTAAAAGAGTTTCCTATTTTTCAGGAAGGAACGCAGACGTGGCACTGCTGGAGGAAGAAGAAGACCGATTGTCGAGACTTGTTATAAATGATAATAAATAACTTTGTACCCGGTCAGTTTAAATCTTGCGTGGTGTTAATAAAGACCTTTTCTCCCGCATCTTCGTGTTCTTCCTTCATTGGCTGTGTCTGTTGTCCGTGAGTGTTACATTTGGTGTCGGAGGTGGGATCCAAATGTAACACTCACGGACAACAGACACAGCCAATGAAGGAAGAACACGAAGATGCGGGAGAAAAGGTCTTTATTAACACCACGCAAGATTTAAACTGACCGGGTACAAAGTTATTTATTATCATTTATAACAAGTCTCGACAATCGGTCTTCTTCTTCCTCCAGCAGTGCCACGTCTGCGTTCCTTCCTGAAAAATAGGAAACTCGTTTAGTGATCTCATACAAGTTTTTATATCATTACACTAAAGCACTAACAAGAAACAAAATCCCGCCAAGGTCATTAGCTCGATATCCAATATCATATTTACGAGCTGGTGTAAACCAATTTGACTTCTTTGTGCTCGCCTCTTGATTTTGAGGTAAAAATGCCTGTTCTTCGGTAAACTTCTGAGTAGTTCATCCCATAACTCAACCGTCGTAGCTTTGGTTGACTCCGAAATGAGTGATGCTCGAAATAAGTATGTTGTTTTTAGTATGTGGTGTGTTGAGACTGTGTTACTACTGTGAATGGAGTTGATCCTTTCACCAGCAAGTGATCTGGTGTCTTCGATAGAAGAAAAGAGAACAATAACAGATACAGTAAGTGTAGTTTATGTAGACTAAATGAAAGAAAAGAAGTGAAGCGTAAAAACAGACAGCTGATGAAATTTGGAGTTGATATATACATATTTATACATCCATGTATATAAATTTCAATGGTAATAATTGTGTTGGGGTATATAATAGTTGGAGTATTCAGAAGAGTAAGACAAGAGAGAATACGAAGAAGTAAAACGATGAGTTTAGATGTCTACCCATTAATGGTGTAAAGGATTTAAAGGAGATAGGACGTTTGGACGCAGTCCTTGTGTCGCTGCTTGAGTGTCCAGCCTTCGTTTAAAGCTGTCCACGGACAGTGCTATAGCTACATCTGCCGGTGTGATGGGAGCTGCCTGCAAGCCAAAATTGGTAGACGACAATTTACTTCAGTGTTTACATCCCGAATCGGGGCATGAGAAAAAAAAACATTAAAAAAGCTTAACATTGAGGAACTCAAAAACCAGTCACAGCGAACTTAGCGTTTGTAAATACCATTCGCAGATATATGAATAACTATATCAGCAACAGTCACAAGCAGTACAGAACAACCTTTAGCAAGAAAAACCAATCAGAAAAAGTTGCTTCTCTGCTAACAAAAAAATCCATAAATATCTCTTGGTTTTCTCGATGAACGATCTGTTGCCTGACCCTTGTCTTCTGTCGTTACGCCGGTAGGGAGTTCCAGGGACGACAAACTGGCAGTGAAAAGAAATGGGAGTGCATTCGAGTCTTTGCATTCTATTAGGCTATCGTTCTGGGATTTCCACGAGGAAGTCCATTAGCACTTAATGGCAGAACACATTTGTTTGGGTGATTATGGTCATTTGTTATCTTATAGGCAGTAATCAAGTACCCCTAAACCGACGGTAGCTAGGTGCGAAGAGACCTAATTTCTTCATCATACGGTTTATTTCAGAGAACCACTATTCCATCTTTAAACTCTTATCAAAAGGTTCGCCTCTCTTCTAAGTAGTAGGGGTACAGTGATATTGTGCACTTCGAGATGTGGTCTGACGTATGTTCTGTAAAACCTTAGAAAGAGTTCAGGAGTGAGTGTACCTAACCGTCTCTGTGTAAAGTGTATGACCGAATATGCCCTCACTACGTCACCTGTGTAATTCACGCCTGTGTCCATTTTTTCTGTCAGGACTAGACCTAAGTCAGGCTTCGACGTTGTGCAAGACAAGCTTCCGCTGCACAGGATGTATCCAAATTTCTTCTTACGAACCATTTTAAAACCAAACTGATTTCCTCATGCTTCTTGGTTGTGCGGTAATAGATACTAATCTCCGGTCACGTTCTATTCAGCTTTTCCCACCGTTCGCCAGCCGCCACTTTGCTAGTTCCCATTGAGAGATGTGAGGCTAATTATATAAAATGTGCATCATGCGATGTATTGAGATTGTAGTACTGCTATGTCCGGAGTAGGTCGTTTCACATGCCAGCTGCTCGGGGCAGTCTAAATGATTTCCGCAACTCTTCATTATGTGGTTTATTCCCGAAGCCCATAATCCCTTCTATCACCCTTCCTGGAGTCCTTTCCAAAAGACTGGAGTGACTCAGTAGTTGCGGGGCAATGACAATAAGCATCCTCAAGGTGTGATCAAACACATATTTTGTACTATTTAAGGAAAATTTTCAGAAGTGAGTGCAACTAACTTTCTACGAATGAAACGCAAAACTGAGAATACCCTATCCACATCACCCAGGTGATCCACACTTGTTTCTTCTTTGTCCGTTAGAGTGATACTTAAATCACGCTCTGACTGTGTAAAACAAGCTGCTAAGACACAAGAAGGAACTCGTTTGCGTATTTAGTGGAAGCGACTAGAATTTTTAAAGGGATTCTGTTCGGCCACGCTCAGTCTTTCAGATTTTGTAGGTCTGTCTGTAACTTAGTCTAAACATTGTATCGCTAGCCAGGTCTCTACATCATTACTATAGACGAGACTCACACAGTTCAGAGGTAATAATAGATTACTGATGAAAACTAAAAAACCATCGAGGGTTATAGAATGGAATCCTGTGAGACCCCGTGACCGAGCTGTGCGATGACTGAACACGGTTGAACACAGAATTCCCTCCCCTCTCGGTAATCCTCTAACCATATGAAAGGCTGGACATCAATAATCACCCATCACATTCTGTATGGGGGAAATCACACTAAAATGCATCAATTGCCCTCGCACAATCAAAAGAGATAATATGGACGGTAACATTCACACCCAGCATAGTGTGATCACACCATGCCTGTATAAGATATGTTTCAAGGCGTTGTACTTCACGAAATGCATTGTTCCTCTTAAGGTGTAGCATGACATAATCGGCAATAAGCCTTTCCAATATCTTCGACACAAACGAAAGTAGTGATACTGATCTACAGTTCATGATGCTCCGCTGATGTCCACTCTTTAAGATAGGAGAAAGTTTAACTCACATACAGTCTTCTGACAGATTCTTTGGGTCCTGAAAGTGTTAGAACAGGTCGCATAAAGGCCAACAGAGATCTTCTGAGCACCATTTCAGGGGGCTTTCCCAGGACGAATTTCAGTAGTCTCACTAGAACCATTATAGGTTTGATTTCTAATTGTAGCCCGGTGATTCAACAAAGCTGCCCATCTGACTAATAATGGTGGAATTCACCAAACTGAATGTTACAGCCGTTTCCTCACCAGTGAGATACTAACTATTTAGACCTCCTAGGGCAAATACCTCTTGTTAACCATCCCTGGGTCTTATGCGACTAGAGGAACTCTTTACAATATCATAGTGCCCAACAACCGATATTTTATCTCAATCTGTGTGTAATGCTGCATCAGTCAAATATCTGCTATTTTGGCGTAGTCAGCTCTGACATAACACAAACAAGATCGCGCAGTGTCCAACTCAGAATGCTAGTTAAGAACCGTATCGAACAAAATAACCATATGGTTGTCCCTACACTTAATAGTCCTGGTTTGAACGTGTTTTGCTACTGAATGCTCACTGGTGTCATCTTTCACGTTTCCAATGTGGTTTGAGTAGGCTTATACCTATAATTGGCATCATGACGTGAGAATAGTTTCTCGCAGACCTGCACTCCAAGCTTGCAATAGGCTTCAAATTTGGAACTCATCATAATTATGTAACAGCGGTTACTTCAAAATGGTGATAAGTAAGTTCTGGAAATAATTCGAGCGAAATACTGAACGAGATAACAGAAACTGTCAGGTTTGTATTTAATTCGCACATTATGATCTGTAATCATGTATCTAGCCCATCTGTTTTGTGTTTACTCACTGTTCTGTATCCACAATTATATTCCACATTGCCAACAGGTGTTCTGAAATACTTCTGTTGTTGGTGTTCGGGGTGATATTCGTGAATATAGATTTCGTTAGCAGTTTTACTTACAGTTAGATCATGCAGAATTTTAAATTACAAACGTTGTACCAACCAATGCTTTGTTTCTTATCGCATACATCTTCAGACAAAGATGAAATTTTTCCTAAATTATTGAACATTTCTTTTGTAGGGGGTTGAACTTTCATTAAAATGTACTCACCTATAATCTTACCTTCAGTGATCTACGCGTCTGACAAACGTAGTGAATTGGAGCTTAGATAGAGCTTAGTGCATCCATGTTTTCACATTCTAGGGTGTGCTAACGCTGTAAGTGACCAAATATCAAACAACGTTGCATCGAAAAACAAGTGAAAACTTGAAAGATGTGTGTTGTTAGCAAAATCAAATCAAACACTCGTCAGTGTTTTTTGTATATCTTTGTCCGAATGCGACTACATCTGCTCCCACTGAACTTAACTAACTGGGAGACCTTATTACGATTCTACATTCCTACAAGTGAAACAGATTAAATTCACTTACATAAATTAAGCACTTACATACTCAACATGCATGACCATATATGACTTAAGTATTCAATAAATTCAGGCATCCTAGTTCACACTTCTTTTGAAATGTGAAACACGTTAATGGTGCAGAAAATATCATCAGTATTACGCATACATAATATTATTAACTACCAGCAATTGTACCATCGAATCATAATGCAAAAATACATTTAACAATACTTTGTTAGTGCTCTGAGGGACAAGATATCAGAGCGAAACATACACACTAGATGAAAGTTGCACAAAGTTGTCCCACTACTATTCAATGTCTCATTCGCTGATTTTTCCTCTGCGTGCGAACCTAGCCACATACTGGTATGTGAAATGGGTCGTCACTATTAGCAATTTATAAGGTCCTCACTTTTTGAAAGTCTTCCAATGAGTCTGCAGCTTCTTACAAATGTGCTGCTTCCGCTCGCACTGATTACCTGCCATAGCTTATCACAGTTAATTCACAAGAAACGCAGAATACTAGACTATGTGAGTGAGAAATGTCGAGGTAGAAAATATTGTACATATAACCACAACTCAAGAAATGTATTGGGACCCACGGGATCATAGTCACTGATAACCACCATAATGGCTAACCAGTCTCAAGAGAGTGCACATCGAAAAGAGCATTGCGTCTGTATAAAAACCGATGAAACAACATTAGAATAGTCAAATGTTACATTTATATTCATCAAAGTTGCTTGCGAACCACGCTAAACACAACCACACAAAACAGCACACGATAGCATCTACCTATGACAAACCAAAAATCCAATTGACCACCACTGTTCTAGCCCATGAAAGACGAGAAAATAAGAAGCGAGGTAAATGTAAAACGCGATAACGTTTATCTCCACCCAAACATTTTTCTGCTGACGTCAATGAACTGGGTTTATAAGAGTCCAGTTGAAGTTAATAAAGGGGCACTACATTTGTAAATTAAGTTATTTTTTTTTCATGAATAATTCCCATTCGGACATTAGTAGACAAAAGACAAGTAGTTCAGCAAAGAGTCTCTTTTCGGCGAATTCATTTTCAAAGCTGTACAATCGCAAATATATATGGTTATTTTGTGTGTGTGTGTGTATACTTTAAGTTTGTCAGAACTATGCATACAAAAGAAAATTATCCAACCACTTCTACTCGCATGGTAACAACTCCGTTGATTTGACCCAACTCTTCTTTGTTTGTTTGATTTCACCTTACTTCTGTTTGTATGCTTATTTTTTCTAACTTAAAACCCTTGTGTAATTCTATATATTATTTTGTTTCCATGCACAACCTTTGAGTACAACTCATTCATCAAACTATTCTTACCATTACGTAACTCTTATTTAACAATCATTTATGACAACTCATCACTTTTGTTACTACCCTCTTATATGAACATCCAATTCACCTAAACTTACTCCTCTTTAACAATCGTTTTGACAACTCATCACTTTTGTTGCTATCCTCTTATCAACATCCAATTCATTTGAACTTACTAACCGTATTTTGTTTGACAAACTTAATGTATACACACACACACACAAAATAACCATATATATTTGCGATTGTACAGCTTTGAAAATGAATTCGCCGAAAAGAGACTCTTTGCTGAACTACTTGTCTTTTGTCTACTAAGTTATTTTTGTTCAGTTTCCTTTTTAAATCCTTCAAATGAATTCTTATGTTAACAAACTGGACCCATTAACTTTCGAGAGGTTGGAATACCTGTTCTTTTGAAATTACTTTGAACTGCCACTGACTTGACTTTCCTATATGGCAGTGTCGCAGTAATTTTGGTAATCAACTTCCTTATCAGGATGTAAAGAGGGAACGATAATTATCGTTCCGTCTTTCCATTTGTTACCCCGCCTTCTTTATACTGTCTCTGATGCCCTTGTAAGTGCCGAAGCCAACCTCTAGATAGGCCTTAACGTCAGTACCTACTAAACTTGATTCCCTTGATCAGAACACTACCTACCGTGTATATACTGATCAACGAAGTTCAGGTAGAAGGCTTATTAACTGTTGTGTGCCCCGATATGTATTATATTTATATAACAAGTGAAAAACCAAAATTAATGCGTAGTAATATTGTACAACTTATCTGCCGACAGCCTGGGGTAGCAAGGTCGAGGAGTGTGCTTAATGATAGCACAATGAGGGAGAGAGACACGTGCAAGCAGTCAAGGAGGAAAAAGAAAGATGGTGTAGCGCCATAGAACATGAATGCATTAAAACAAAAGTTCAAACACTGAAGGTGCACTACACTCGCTATTGGTTAATAGTTTTTAGCAGCATTTTGAATAAACTGTTTGTTTCTTTTCGTTAGTCGTTTGACGAGCTTGAATTGCTGGGCTAACTGAATTTCCATTCAACACAATGCATCATATTATCTCTTAATCTTATTCCTTTAGCCATTCCATTATTCATAAAGTATACCCGCCTATATTTTCTCTCGGCTTTCAAAATACTGATGAGCATCACTCAGAGATAAAAGAAATAAATTATAAGAAATTAGTTCATATTTCAAACCGAATAAAATTGTGTCACACAACACGCTATAAATGACTATTTTACTGGAAGACCGTAGTTGGGGAGAAAAAAGATTGTGCAATGAATTACGCTGAGAATCCTGTAAACTTTCTAAGCATTTTGTCCACACCAAAGCTATTATTATATTAGTCTGCGTATTCTGTCTGCAATACACTACATAATCCTACTCTTTACCGTAAGTAGGTGAGCTGAGTGATAATCGACGAATCTCCCAGGGTGCGCTGTCTTCCTACAAATCGTTGTTTTTATACTTATATCTCTCGTCCTTTATATTTCACAGTCTAATACACAGTACCCCGAATTCATTCTCTATTCGCACAGTGAATTTTAATGAATCTACATAACTGTCTTTTTGTGAGGGGAGTCTCCCCTAACTAATCTTCTTAATTATTATTAGTATGCCATCTACATATCTCCGTAAACATTTCGCTGATAATGTGAATGCCTTAATTTCATTTTCTTCCCAAAAATCCATGAATGCGTCAGCTATAAATAGTGAAGTGGGCGATCCCATGACTATTCCTTCATTTTTGGCATGTTTTTTCTTCAAATGTTAAATATTTTGTTCTTATACAGAATTCAACGCCTTTTATTACTATCGATCCCACGGATAGTTGTGTTCTTTCTTTGAGATCATCTCCATTGAATCCATTATTAACGAATTTTTAAGAGGTATTTTAATACATAGACTGTTTACATTTGAGCTGACTAGTATTTCTCCTACGTGTATTGCAGTGTCTCTTCCTGGTCTTAGAATTTCGCAAGAAATCTTTACAGAATAAACATCGATGTGTCTGTGAAATGTATAATTGGTGTTATCAGATAACATTTTTTATGCAGCTTTATTACATCATCTATTCTTCGTACATTTGGTGGTGGCCGAAAAACATATCAAATTATACGTTCACTGAAAAATAGGAAAAATAAGGAATTCAAAGAAAATCCTGGTTGTTACGTGAGATTGAACAAGGACACGCTTTCTTTATTTCTTTTTCTGTCTTTCAGTCTGAATAACTTCAATAATTATATCTATTATTATTATCTCTTTTCTTTTGATGACGAGGAGGAGTGATGAAAGGATTAACTCCATTCATAGTAGTAATATTCTTGACACACCTCATACTACCAACCATATATAATTAATCCCATCACTACTCCTTTTGGAGTCAACCAAAGCTACGACAGTCGAGTGGCGGGACGAGCTACGCAGTTTACTGAAGATCAGGAACCTATACCTCACAGTCAAGAGGCGAGCACAAAGAAATTAAATTGGTTTATACTAGTGTTATGTATGAATATTATGACCTTGTAGACTACGAGCGAATCTAACTTCATGCGCTGGCTAATCTGGCCTAATCGCACGTCAACAACAATAACAACAATACCGCCGGGCACGCAAGACAAAGAAAGAAGACTGGACGTTGATACGAGATCTTTTACTGTCTCTACAACAGTCGAAAATGCTAAACGAAACTCCGTATTTAAACAGTTAGGAAAATCAATGTAACATTTAAAAAATATTACAATCAGTGGAAATTCAGTAAATTCAATCATGCAGGTGCGAAAAATCAATACTGATGAGTCACCAGTGTATATATCAACTAACTCGTAGAAACTATACTGCATATTGGATATTGGATACAACCTGGTACCGTGCGCAACACGGACTAAGCTTCTACCCTCTCTCCAGCTTCTCGCTTATCACATCTGCCAACCGACTCTGCCTCGTACCGTTCGACATATCCACATTTGGATACTTCGCTCTAATCTTCTTCTTCTCTACGCAAGTGCTCTCTGGCAAGTGGCATCTCTGTTGTGTGGTTGAGAATCTGCATACTCAAGAAAAGAACAATTTCACCTCTATCACTTTGTACGTCTATATTTTGAGTAGTCTGGGACTATTATAACTCTCCAGATGACTGTATTTTCTGTGTATAATAATTTGTGTGGACTGAATTCCTTTCTACATACATACATACACGTTTGTATTTGTTTTGTCCATTTTATTTCGCGTATAAATGAACTTAGCAGTTTAGTCCAAAACAAATGAATGTACTAATAATCCCTCTTTGGAATCGTCTCTTCCTGGTCTTAGAATTTCGCAAGAAATCTTTACAGAATATACATCGATGTGTCTGTGAAATGTATAATCAGTGTTATCAGATACCATTGTAACGACAGAAGACAAGGGCCAGGCGACAGATCGTTTATTGAGGAAATCAAGAGATATTTATATACTTTTATGTACATTATTATTAGTCGTTATTGTTAGCAGAGAAACATCGTCTTCTGATTGGTTGTTTTCTCGCTGAAGGTTATTCTGTCATCTCTTTGTTGCCGTTTCTTAAACAGACCGTTGATATATATCTGCTAATCGTATCCGCCCACGCTAAGTCTGCTATGATTGGTTGCTGAGTTACTCTTTGTTCTTGTTTTTTTCTCATTACCAAGATTTGGGACGTAAGCACTGACATAAATTGCTGTCTACCAATTTCGGCTAGCAGACAGCTCTCACCACACCATTCTTTATGCAGCTTGATTACATCATCTATTCTTGGTAGATTTCACGATTTCAGTATAATGACAAACTATTTTGACTTATCAGTGGTTTCTCACATCTGTCTAATGACTACTGTTATCACCAAAATTTAAAACTTATTATTGTATGCAAATAACCATTGTATAATTAAATAATCTCTTCTACAATACACAACCTTCACTGATATTATTTGTACCAAGCGTCTTCCAATCCTAGGACTGACCAGCAAACTCACATATCAAGCAGCAGCTGCATTCATGCACCACTGATATTTTTAATTTTAAAAAAATTTTTGATTGCAGCTTGATTCCACACCGTTTATTTTGATATAGGTATGGAGTTTTCAGCATGTGATATCGATAGCCCAAATCTTGCAGGTTGACCAGAGATACCAGGTGGACGTCGGCAGATGATCGAACTCCGGACCATGTGCATGGTCCGCGGGAGTCATGACCGCTGTGCCACCGATGCACGTGAAGTTATTCCATTGAACATGAAGCTAAAATCAGCCGTCTCCGAAGAAAGAGAATATGCAGCTACCAATCAGACTTCAAATTTGTGCATAAAACAAAACCTACATGGAATTATACAACAGTTACTGGATATTCGAAAAGATACTTGTGAAGTAAAAGAAAATTTGAAGGAAGCAGTTAAGAAAGAAAAATATGAAAGCCCACTAGAAGTTGAATAATAACGAAAAGAAACCGGCTAAAGAAGAAACTAATGGAAGAATTAATAAAATAGTGAATACAAGTGACACACAATTAACAAGAAGAAATTGGATTGTAAACATTTCCTGCAAGGAGGTGACCGAAGAACAGGAAAGAGTAGAAATAAATGAAATGAACTTCAATATTAGCAACAAAAGATCAGAACCTGAAGATGTTATAGGAGCAATAAATTCCTTAAAAATATCACCCTACAGAATTCTCCCCTCAACAATGGATGATGACCTTGTTAGGCTAAAGCTTCGCAATCAAGTATCCACCCTACTTGACAAACTGTCGTGTTACGTTCAGTAGTTCGTGGACGATGCCTAGCCACCTAAGCAATCTTCATCGCACCAAAGTTGTGATCTTGAAATATAAGTCATATTTTGAATAAATAGAACAAATACTATGGGAGCTGGCGGCGGCGGGGGGGGGGAGATCTTGTGCAGTATACATCATGCTTTGCATAAACGCCAACATCCCTTCTCTCCTAAAATGTTACACTGATGATTAAAGCAGCTCTAGGAGGATGTAGAAAACAAATGTCAAAATCGGTATGAGCACAGTGTTCGTAATCATTAGAAAGACGAAGAACAGAAAAACTGAGAAGGAATTGAGAAGCCTAAGAACCAATAAATCAACTGTAATCCTTAACAAAACAACGTATATTGAGAGAAAAGGATGAAAACTCACGTCACGATGAAGAAATATGATTAAGTTACTGTAGGGATGTAAAGACAGGTAGGCGCCACTGGCACTGGCTGGACAGTGAGCTGGAAATGATAGAAGTTAGAATGATAGAAGTTAGAATGCATGGGTTATTGGATCACGTTCCAGTAGATGAATGTTCAACGGTGTTGCCGTAGAAATTGAAGATTCCAGGAGACCCAAACTGGGATGAAACATGTGTTCAGTAGTCACTGGTTTTCAGTGGTTCTCGAAATGAAGTCAGCTAGTGGTAATACTTGAAAGTAGAACGCGTAAAAGATTGATATATATAGTTTCACGATCATTCGAGAATTGGAAAAGCAAGTTTTAAATTGAACAGTAGTGCATAACTAAACACGCATGTAATGTCGTAAGAGTTAAGTAATGCAACTGGACAAAGGTTCAGTGAAATGGTCAGAGAAGTAGTTTAGATAGAGCCACAATTAAGGGCATGAAATTACATCTTTAAGAGAAAATTGAATTGAAATTCAACAATTAAATGACCGTTGGAACTCCCTACCGGAACACGTCGTATCAGCGCCATCCGTTGATTCATTCAAGGCGAGATTGGACCTCCTGTGTGTAACAAATCGGAAGGATTAACACAGGCATAAATTGTAAACTGTAAACTGGATAGCTATTTGCAGTCAATTGAAAGACGAAACACCTAGTCTAGCCACTTCTAATTGTATCTACCAATTCAACTGAGCTTTCGGTGGAGCCAGTTATATTGACTGTTCCTCTAGGAACTTGATTTCGCAATCTCAGGAATACCTTCCAGTGTAGCTAAGTAAAGGTGTAGCAAAAACCATCAACAGTTCGATATTAAACCACCTAGTCCAAATCGTCTAGGTATTTCATCTTTCAATTGATTGAAAATGGCTATCCAGACAAATTCTTCAGGTAACATATGACTAAGAAAGTTGAAAAGGACTATTCCCTATGCGTAAACAACAAGCATAGTTAGAAATTTGCATGGGAAAAGTACATGGACAGGACTATATACACATTTTCACAGCTTCGTTCCTCTCCCGTATAGAAGAAATTTAGTAAGGACCCTCAGCCACAGGGTTAGAGCTATATACTCAGAAGAAGTAAATGAAGATGAATTAAGCATTGTATATGATACCTTGATTGAAAATAGGTATCCAGACAAATTCATAGAGAAATACATGACAAAGAAAGCGGAAAAGGACTTTTCACTACCCGTAAATAAGAAACCTTTATACATACAACTGTAATTCAAGGACGATATACCTAGAGAAATAATTACGAAGAAGTCAAGAAAATCAATTCAAAGAACTTTTAATGCCGGCAAGCTATAAATCTTATTTTCTATACAAGTGGTGGCGATTCCTCGATTGAAAGATAAAGTACCTAGACTAGATAGCCACTTCTAATCGTATCTACTAATTAAACTGAGCTAGTGGGGGAGTGAGTTATATTGGCCGTTGCTCTAGGAACTTGATTTTTCTTACTTGCTCGGGAAAATCTACCAGTATGGCTGAGTAAAGGTGCAGTAAAAACTATCAACAGTTCGATATTATACCGCCTGGTCCGAACTGGCCGGTCGCAAAGCCATCATTGACGAATCCTTCTCTATTGTCTACCGGGTACCAAACAAATTGACAAAAACATCCAGGTACTGCATACTCCAAACAGTCGAGGCTATGGTAATTCGCCTCAAACAACTGATGATTTGTGTGCAGAAGAATCAGGTCCAGCCAGCCACTATCACTGCCCTGGCTGGCATTCAGTGAAGACTATAAATTCATGAATTTGTATTATCATCTTTCCTAATTTCTTTGTCTGAAATTCAGTGTATTGTTATGTTGATACTGTCAAAAGACATGATATCCACTCCCTCGCTCATATCCCTGTGTACAGACAACCAGAGAAATCAATTCGACTGGGACAACCAACGTTCAAATATTAGACAGGGGAAATAACACTGAGAATGCCAGATGAGTGTTTTAGAAGACTGGTATTCCAGTAAGTCGTCAATTAATAACATACACACATTGACATAGACAAAATTTACTAATTTATAAGAAGGAAATCTCATACACGAGAGGTCAAACTTCGAGTCAAAGAAACAATCAATACCAATTACAATTCAAGTTGTTGCCTAGTAGGTGTGAAAACACACAAAAGCAACCAATCACTCCCAGGGTCATCAGGAGAGATGGCTAATAAACTCATGGAGAGATATAAAACTCACTTCAAATTGAAGTAGTGTGTGCTAAAGATGTTGACTAGTAGGGCAGTGGAAGCTTCGCAAATAAACCAACCAGCCCACAGAACACAACTACATCAAAATCATTATATTTCGTTTGAATTTCTTTCTTCACTTTGTTCTCTACCTTTATGTGTTATATGGAGCGTGGCAACTTGAACTGGTGAACTTATGTGCAAAGTTTTACGTTGAAATTAAGTCAATCACTTTCTTCCGGTGTAACTTGTAATTGATCATATCTTCACATATTTAAATCAAACTTTTGTTTGTTCAAACTATGGCCATCATGCCAAATTTCTGTTGAATAGCAATGTTTTAAGCATTGCTTTGATTGGTTACAGGATTTCATCATTAGTTGACATTGGTCAGAGAACCATTGGAAAACTTGGGAGTACTGGACAGGTGTTTGCTCCTAGTTTGGGACTCCCCGTCCAGTTTCGAACCCACGACCTTCCGATTACAAGTAGGCAAACTAGTAGACCATTCAGCCCCTGGGACCCGATCCATTGACCGGCCTGGGAATCCTAACTTCTATCAGTTCACGATTTAGTGCGACTACTAGCCAGTATCATCGGTGACGAGTATTTTCCCAAACTAGGACGAAATAGCTGTCCAAAACTCCCAGGTTTTCCAATGGTTCTCTAAATGACGTCAACTCGTGATCGAATCCCTGCAAACCAATACTTGAATATCAATATAATGATCATTAGAGACTGGTCCTATTCAAGTAGGTAGCTACCTGAGTTCTACTGGGAAGTCTTGACCAGTGGGAATAGCAGGTCAGGAGTGAGGACTAAAACTGGCCGATGGCTAGTGGTCGCGCTACATCGTGAATCGGCAGTATTTGGAATTCATGGGCCATTGGATCTGGTCCCAGTGGCTTACTGGTCTACATGCTCGCCGTGTAACTGGAAGGTCCTGGGTTCGAATCCTATCGATAGTTGTGCACTTCTGAAGAGTCCCAAACTGGGACGAAATAGTTGGCTGTCCGGTACTCCCTTCTGGTTCCCAATAGTTCTTTAACCGATGTCAACTTATGATGAAAAAACTGTAAGCTATTATTTCATTAATAGTATTTAGATTCTCAGGCCCTCTTCAGCTGAAGAGAAAGAAGCCTCGAAACCAAATGTACACATTTTGTCTTGACACTTGTGTTCATCTTGCTTTGAATAGTATATTTATGTCATACTGTGTGTTCTTGAGGGATTCAGTTTCAGTTGTTACAAGGGGTTAAGATAACTCTGCTAGGAAAATTGATCAATCTTTGAGCACTTTAAAAGTTTGGCAAAGATTTCCAGTATCTTTTGATTACAATATGTCACCTACAGTCTTTTGAAATATCATACTTTCAAATTACATTGTTCTGTCAGTTAGCCTCCCTCCACTGAAAAACATGACCTATTGATTATTACCACATAAGTGATAATTAAGAACTGTGGTACAACCTAAAGAAAACGTAACACAGTGAGGAAAGTTTTTTTCGACGAATCATTTTTAAGTGTGGTAGAACCCTTTTTTAGTTTATTCCTTTGCATTCCCAGTGGAACATAGGGCTTAGAGCTAGAGGCTTGAAGTCTCGGTAGTGGTGGTTTTATTTTTACAGGATGGGATTGTTAGTCTCACGCCTAACCTTTCCCCCTTTTGACTAGGCTTATTGCTGGCTTAGCGAGGCTTGAGAGTGCGTCGGTGGCCGGGGATCGAACCTCGGACCCCCTAAGTAGCTGGCGAGCATTCTACCTCTGAGCCATCGACGCACTAAGGACTGTGGAATTGTACTTTTAAAAGAGGCGTTTAGAGAAGAGTTACTCCTTTCAGTGATATTAATCTCAAACTGTTCAATCGCACACATATACTACATTTCCATAACAATACAAGGAATGTTCGCAAAGTAGTGTCATTAAATTTGTAAGTTTTTCTATAACAATTACATAATACAGAAAGCCCTAATGGGGGTAGAAACCAAAATAAAATTAAATAAGTAATTTGACTGGCGTAACTTAATTGACAGAAGTGAGTACAGCTCAACTAAAGGTGAAAGACAGTCGAGTTAAAACCAGTGGAGCAGATCATGAAGAGCAGAAATGCAGTAGTGAAAAGAAAGAAAATTAAAAGAAGAAAAATAGGCATAACCAAGATTGCTTATCGCATGTTGAAGTAAATTAAGTCCAATGTAGGTATATTGACTGAACGAACTTCTTCTGTATACAGAGTTTATTTGGTTTGAAGAAGTTTGGTTTGTACGTTCTGTTGAGGTTAAAGATAAGCTACCACGTCTGGACTAATCAGTGTGTATTTATGAGTTCATCGGCTCCTGTGGAGCTAAATATATCAGCTATAATCAGATTTACCTTCACGATTTTACAAAAGAGGCAAAAACAACCCCAATGTGCCTCTATTCTCAGACAGTTGATCAGCTGTGGACACCAAGAGGACTCGCGAACCAACCTCAGAGCCATCTACAGGGTACGCATAAATCTTGCTAAAACTGTATGAATCAAACTTCTTCATATCGTAGATGCTATAGCAATCAACACGTTAAGTTCAGAACCAGGAATACAGAAGGGGTTGTTCACTTACTGAAGCTACAATGGACCATATAACTTAATATGTAATTTTCCTTAATCCTAATTTTTTGACTGAAGCTGCGGAGACAGCTACATTGGGCGTACAATTAGGCAGGTTCATCGTCGTATTTCCGAACATCATCCAGCATGGTTAAGCAAGGGACAAACACGATCTATTCGTAGCTCTACTTTAGCACACCTTGTAGATAATGAGCATAAGGTTGATGTTAATAGAGCATTAAAAATTATCTATCGCTTTCCTACTAATCTTAATTTTGCTCTAAGAGTTCGTCTTCTACAGACAGCTAAAGCAATAGGAATCCAACTGAAGAAGCCAAGCCTGTGTGTTCAGAAGAAATTTGTGCAGCCACTTTCCTTGTCTTGGCCATCGTTACATGAATGTGTAAACCAGACTACTTCGTCCCCCTAAACCTTTAAAGTTATAAAAATTATAATTGTCTAAATTATTTTTTCTGACCAGTTCATCTTTAATTACGTGTTATCCTACTAAAATTATTCTATTCTAACCATTTCTACCTTTTAAATGTGTATTGATTTTCTTCGTTTATTATCTACCCATTGACATTTTGACACTGACTAATTATTGTTAACAAACATATCAGTGTCACTTGATTGGTAAACTGTTGTGTATTGTAATAAAAATGCTCTCTGTGTATATTAGAGTAGAGCCAGGGTGAGATGAGGATCTAATTGAAAAGTAAATATTTCTTCGCTCAATCTTTCTGTTTTCTAAATTTAATTTTGCTGCCTTCTAACCATTCCATTTTTAATCCTTATAACCGTGATTTCAACTTGATTCTCATTTTAACTTTAGTTGAGACCTATTCATTCCTTTCAGTTCTATGACATTCCATCTTTGGAAAAACTCCATTGTTGCTATGAAAATATACCATATATATATATGCGGTTATACAGCTTGAGGATGATGTCGCTGAAAACAGTAAATCTTCGCTTAACTCCTCTTTTTCACATGACTTAATCGTATTTATATTTCTGGAAAAATGTAGAGTAACTATTGAATAAGTAAGTGTTAGAGTTGATTATGCCCACTGATCTGCAGAAGCCCAGAGGACAAGATCTCTCACCTAACCACTTCTATGTGTGTATATATATCAGTTCACCTGTTGCTGTGGAGCCAGGTACATTGGTCGTTCGACGCTCATCCTGTCAAGAGGATCAACGAACACTATCCAGCGTGGTTACAGAAAGGAAGTAGTGGCCGTATTAGGAGTGCAATAATCGAAAATTTTGTCACCACTGGTCATTTCATCTCAACATCAAACGCCTCTTTCAGAGTAGTCTACAGAGTCAAGAATAACCTGACGATGACAATACATTACCTTCTCCTTTACATTGCAGAAGCTTTAGCCATTCAGTTAGAAGAACCAGAACTATGCGTACAAAAGGAAATTATTCAACTACTTCTACTATGATGGTAACAACTCTGTTGATCTGACTTAAATTTTGCTTGTTTTTCCTAACCACTTAAAACCCTTGTATTCCCTTAAAACTCCTACGTAATCCCGTATTTTGTTTTGTTTCCATGTACACCCTGAGCACAACTCTTTCATCAGACTATTCATATTACTACGTAACTCTTCTTCAACAATCGTTTTGCGACAACTCATCACTTTTTTTACTACCCTCTTAAATCAACATCCAATTCCTCTGAATACTTTTTGCATTATATAACTCCACCAGAAACTTACTAATTGTATTTTTGCTTGACAAATTTAATGTACACATGCATACAAATTAACCATATATTTCTGCGATTGTACTGCTGTGAAAGTGGATTCGCCGGAAAGAGACTCCTCGCTGAACTATTGGTCTTCTCTCTATTATTGTTCGTATTAGGATTTTTCATGAATTAAAAAGATGAAGTTGTCAGAAAAAATAATAAAATAATCTGGACAATTTTAATTCTTAAAAGGCTTAGGAGGAGGAGGGTGAGGTCACTAGCTTTAACCACTCATGTAACGATGGCCAAAGTAAGGAAAGTGGTTGTACAAATTTCTTCTGAATATACAGGTTTTACTTCTTTAGATGGATTCCGATGGCGCACTCAGCTTTACCATAGAGAAAGAAAGTAATGATAGCAGCTAATTCCTGAACATCCCGTTGACCAAGAAAGAGGATGGTACACTAAGAAGGAATGTGTATAGGAAACATACTGCGACAGTGCAGCAAACTCATTTTTTGAGTTTTACACCCTTGAAATATAAATAGAACTTGGTAGAGTGTCTGGCTCATACAGCTAGAATAATCCGTCAAAACGACTCTCTTAATGGGAAGCTTAAGGTTATCAGAGAATTACCTAGCAAACACCGGGAAAAATATTAATTTAGCACCACAACAAGCCCGTTGAGCAACTGCCCCCAAAATATGCAGTTCTCCAGTGATAAATCAGCGAAGTAGTAACGCAGTGCGTGAAGAATGCAGTTAAAATAGCTTTCAATGCAGTAGAGGTGCGTTGTCTCTTCACTACCGCTATAAAGTTGATTTATCTCATGCCAACTAATCTTAACTTTACTTCACAGCTAAGGCTACCGGAATCTGCCTAAAGAAGCCAAACCTGTGTGCGTGTTCAGAAGAAATTCTTGCACATACTTTCCTTTACCTTGGCCATCGTTACATGAATTTATGAACCTGGTCATTTCGCCCTTCTCCTAAGCCTCTTAAGACTTACAGTTGTTCTTCTGACTCCTTGATCTTTATAAGTTATCATCGTCCAATTTCTTTTATTTTTCTTTAATTTCCTATTACGCAATCAACTTGAACACTTGCTTATTCATTAATTAATCACCATTTTTCCGAAATTATTCATTATGCACCCACTTATTGTAACTATTTCTACTCTTTAGTTGGGTTCATTTATATTTAAGTGTGCTCTAGAAAAGTGTATTAAGCAAAGTAAAGGAATGGTATGACTAAGCGGAGATTAGAAAAAAGAAAAAGAAAGAAAAATTACGTAATAGGTGGGAAAATACTATCTAATTTATCTAAAGGGGATAAAAGCTAATAGAAATACGATAAAGTGTTGATATAAAAACCTGTTTGGAAATCTTGTGCACTCAGCAAGCCATCGAATGAAATTGCGCGCCAAGCTCTTGAGTGGAATCCCAATGGGAAGTGACCAGTAGGTCGTCACTGCAAGGGTGACACGTATGAGATCGTGCGAAGAGAAGAGGAGAGATTATGGTCAATCCTAGGCCCAGTCGAAAAGGATAGCAGAAAATATAACAAAGTGGAGATGTGTTGTTGAAGCCCTGTGTGTTCCACTCGGAACCCAAGGGAATCATAATTTTTGAAAATCTGTATGAGAAACGCCATGTTATTAGTAAACAATAGTACTGACAATAATAATGATAAAATAATAATAGCGATAAACTAAAACAATAAAATAACAAAATTATGAAAAGAATGTTACCGCAGAAATGATAAGGCGAGTGAGTAATATCTGCCCGATTTCAGATTCCGAATAACTAGTGATTCAGCCGTGTATAAATGGCGTATTCGAAGTCCTTTTTGTTAGATTTCGGAGAACAGTGCGCATCACTGTGAAGCGGTCATGCGGTGACTACCGACATCCAAAGTTGACTGAGTGGTTGAGGATAATACTATCGGTATTTTTCTTTTCTCCTGTAGCTAGCCAGGGTTCCAAAATAGCTTCACGGGCTTGACACTATGTACGGCTGATATACTCTGCTCTACAGGAACTAGTAAACTGATAAATACATACTCAAGTGGTCAAATGGGGTTTCCTATCCTTAACCCATGATATGATAAACTATCTATCGGAGATTACGATTCGCTAGATTAGTTGCTTGAAATGTCTTCTTCGGACAGTTGGAAAGGAAGTTTTTTGAACAATTTCTGCTTCAGTATCAAATTTGAACTCTCGGTTGATGGAGAGAATTTTATTGGAAAGAGTTTCAGTTTTTCAACGGCAGAGGTTTTTCTGTTATGCCTCTGTAAATAAATCAAGGTGAAGCGTACACACTTCAATTCAGACTCTACTGTAAATATAATTTGCATCAGCTCCAGTGGATTGATCACACATATACAGAAGACTGGTGTGGGGCATTTGCCGACTCACACCATCTCTGGCGTTGACATGTTATCTCACTGTTGACCAAAAGGAGGTGTAAACTGCTCAACAGTTTGCTCCCTCCTCCTTTATGGATGTCAGTGAGACGTGGCCATTGAAAGTGGAAGACATGAAAAGGCAGGCTAGCTGTCTATAGTCACAGGTGTCTGCGTTCCATCTCAGATGTTAGATGGCAAAGTAGGGTGAGTAATATTGCATTGGGGTTAGGCGTCAGTCGAGTGTTAGGTGAGGAGTGAAAATCAATCGACGAGGTTTTGAAGGTACTTTGATTGAGATGATTACTACATGTGTTATGCATGCCTAGCTATCACCTTCCTCGACATCAGGCGATGTTAGTTGACTGACATAGGATGGATCAGGTTGGAAAAGAGAGAGCTGATGGTGGTCAGGCCGAAACATGGCTTCATCAGTCAGTCAAATCCACAATAGTTAGTTTAGGCCAGCCAGCCACATAGGGAGGTGTAGACTGCCTGACTTACTGCCTGGTTGGATGGTACAAATCAATGAAGGCTGGAGACAGTTGGTGGTGGCATGGCTCAAAATCCTCGTTGTCAATGGCTGGTGCAGATGCATTCACTCTTTGTGATTTTCCATACCCAGTATTGCTCTCATTCACTTACACCTCTGTTTATAATCTGTCTTTTGAATCTCTCTTCTCTTGCTTTCTTTGTGTGCTACATGCGGGGGGGGGGAGTGTAGCAACTGGAACTGCTGCACATTTGTGCAAAGTCCTATGTTGAAACCAGTGAGTCAGTCAGCCAGAAGATATAAGTAAGAATATTTCACTTTATGAAATGTACTGCAAAAATACGTGACCTTATTTCAAGAACTGAATACGCCTTCAATATTTTTGATATTTGCTCATAATACACAAGCTGAGAAGTATAAATATGTATGTAAATATTATTCAATTTTATTTCTCACCCATGTGAAGAAAAATGTGCGACAAGACAGAACAGAAATTAAAAACAAAGCAACATTTCTCTCTACATGACCTAAATATCAATTATTTTTTTTAAAAAAACAATGTAATTGTATATTAACTTTGTAAAACATACAAAAAAGGTGTTTCCAAAACAGACTATCAGTATTGATTGATTGAATGGCTGACTGACTGATTGGTTTCAGTGTAGAACTTTGCACTGATGTGCAGCAGTTCCAGTTGCCACTCTCCCTCCATGTACCACACAAACCAAGAGAAGAGAGTAAAGGGAGATTCAAGAGATAGATAATAAAGAGAAGCGTGAGTGAAGGAAAAAGAATAGTAATATGGAAGAACAATAGAGTTTTATTGGATATGACAAATCACAAAGAGTGAGTAATGCATCTGCACCAGCCATTGACAACGAGGATTTTGAACCATACCACGACCAGTTGTCTCCAACCTTCATTGATTTTTACCATCCCGAGGACCGCACTCAACCAAGCAGTCAACACCTACCGACCTGGTTGCTTTAAATCAATAGTATAAGACTTGGTGAATTGATGTCATACTTTGATTTGATTACCCCTAACTCTTTGCAAAAACCAACAAACTGGCTGAAGAAGCAGGCAAGCAGCGAAGACAGGATTCCAGGTGAACATAGAGAAGACGGAGGTGATGAAGATAACCAAACAACAGCAACAGCAACAACAACCACCAGTACCAATCACCAAAAATGGGAGAGATTTGACAGAGGTTACTTCCCCCACTTATCTAGGAAACATCGTTTCAACTGAAAGCAGTCGGAACAGATGAAGATGTCAAAGTCAGAATCAGAGAGGCGAGATACGCTTTCATCAATCTGAAAACAGTTTGGAAATCTTCTGCACTAAATCAGCATAAAGAACAAGATGCAGATCTTCAACACAAATGTGAATTCTGTCAGGGCTTCTATATGGGTCAGAAACTTGCACTGCGTGTCAGTATTTCCATCAGGCTACTACGGACTTTTATCAATAGTTGGCCAGTCGGCCAGAAAGAATTAGCAATAAGAAACTCTGACTGGGAACGAACCAGCCAAGAGCCGATCACTCAAAAAATATGTAGGAGAAAGTGGAAATGGATCGGTCACGCATCGAGGAGACCGCAGAACAAAATCACGCGTGATGCAGGCCATAGTTAAAGTGTAATCCAAATGGGAAGCGACGGGTGGGTCATCACTTCGATAGTGACATGGAGGAGATCGCGTAGCTAGGAGATGACAGATTGTGGGTAATCGTGGATTCAGCTGAAGAGGACAGGAGAAAATAAAGCAAAGTGGAGATGTGTTGTTGCAGTCCTATGTTCCACTCTGAACTCAAGTAAGTAATAATAACTCTTTGCCAAACGAATCCTATGTCAGAGCACACTGCTTGATCCACTCATCTCCTTCACTTAGCACTCCACACCTAGCTTCAATATTACTTACCATAATATACCACTTAACACGGGAGATATCTGAAGTCAAAGACAACTGGCCTCTTCATACATTCCATTTTCTATGGTCATGTCTCACAACTATGAAGAAGAGCAGAGTGAGAAAGACTGACTAAGAAGGTAAAGTTTTATCGCTTCAGGAAAACAGCAATATGACTAGAAATTACAGCTAATCATATAGTTATTTCACAGAACCAATAATCCGTCAGTTTGAGATATGAAAACGACCATATTAAAACTGTTTAAGGTGTGATGTACCAATATAAGTACAGCAACGTGACCTTCAGTCTACGTTAGGGTCGAATGCCTGGTTCATACAGATCATTGCCGGAAACACTGACCCATAGTATGTCTCCTTCCGACTTTAAGACTTCGCCTCTTTCAAACAGTTTTTCTACTGTGAAATTGTAACAACAGAAGACAAGGGCCAGGCAACAGATCGTTTATTAAAGAAAATCAACACATATTTATAGATTTTAATGTACAGTATTGTAGATTATTGTTAGTAGGAAATACAGTCTTTTGATTGGTTGTTTCTAACAGAAAGTTAACCTTGCATCTCTTTGTGGCTGTGTCAGATCATCATCCATATGCTAACTGTATCCACCTACGCAAAGCCTTTGTTCTCATTTTCTCACCACCAATATTGGGGACATACATTGACGCCAATTACTGTCTACCAACTTTGGCTAGCAGCCAACTCTCACCACAGAATCACTTGAAGATACTTGATGGGTTGTCATACTCTCTCCGATGCTCTGATATACACAGACCTAATTTTCTGTGTCATTTTTACACGTATGCTTGTATTTCTCTCACCACACTTATTGATTTCTGGCCAAATTTTCTTTCACGCTAATTATGACCTTTGAAATCCTATTGGTTGTTCACTGTTTCAATTTACTAATGACATTAGTGCTGCTCAAGGTCATTTAAAACATATATATACGCAAGTGCTGTCAACCGTTTTTGACTGTTGTTTTGAGATAGTAAAAAGCTCTCTTATCAACGTCCAGTCTTTTCTTCTATCTTTGTGGTCCGGTGGTGTTATTGTTGCTGTTGACGTGTGATTAGGACAGATTAGCCAGTGCGCATTAAAGTTAGTATTCACCCAGAGTCTACTAGGTCATAATTCCGGTCATATCATGCTCATATTACCCTCGACTGTCTGTAATTCCTATTTTCATTGGTACCGTCTAAACATTTGCTACAACTGTGTAGAACACTGACCAGATTATAAATACACGTTCATCAACAAGTGTATGAAGTGAAGCACACACAAGGGTGTTTCCCAGAGGGACAGTTTATTGATCCAATCGATATACACAAAAGGTCCGGAGAATAACGATCATTGTTATATTCTGTTTATTTAATACACAAACTTGATACAATATGGGCACCAAAAAGATGCACCACACAAAAATAATTAAACACCAGTATATGAAGGACATCAAAGATAGGACTTCACTTCAGGTGAACATAGAGAAAACAGAGGTGATGAAGATTCCTGGACAAGAACAACAACAACAACAGACAACGATCAGTATAAATGGGAGGAACCTGAAAGAAACAACTTTTTTTACCCACTTGGGAAGCATCGTTTCAACTACAGGCGGAACCGACGAGGATATCAAAGCAAGAATCGGAAAAGCAAGACAAGCTATCACTACTCTGAAGTCTGTTTAGAGGTCAACAGCACTCAGCATGAAAAATACGATCCGGATTTCCAACTCCAATGTGAAGTAAGTACTACTCAATATACGGATCAGAGACTTGGCCAGCGCGTCATAAAGAGCATCTCAAACAAACTACAGACCTTTATCAACATCTGTCTTCGCTCAATACTACTCAAAATCAGATGGCCGGCCAGAAAAGATCAGCAACAGAGATCTCTGGGAACGAACCAACCAGGAACCGATTGTGAAACAAATATGCAGGAAGAAATGGAGATGGATTGGCCATACTCTGAGGAAACCATCAAGTGACATCACTAGACAAGCCATCACTCCAGTGGAACCCGAAAGGGAAGCGGCAAGTTGGTCGTCCGAGGGTGACTTGGAGAAGGTCATGTGAAGAGGAGATGAAAACGTGTGGGCAGACTTGGAGCCAGGTGAAAATGTTGGCGGAGAACCGAACGTAATGGAGACGCACGGCTGAAGCCCTATGTTCCTCTAGGAATTAAAGGAAACAATAATAATATAAAGGAAATAGGCAGACATTGGATGAGGGGAGACATCATCCAGAGAGAAAACAAGACTACTTGTCGAGATCGCTCGACATTCATCACTTCATGTTACTTTCAAAAGGACGAAAAAGAAGGAAAGTACAGCATGTTCACCATTGATTGCAATTTTTGGTCATAACTGATAATTTCTTGAGTCAGTGATTCAAGCCATCTTTCAGACCCCAGTCAGAGTCATAACGTATTAATTGATGCTAACTCAACACAGATGTAATTCATCCCGTGACGCCATTTCATAGGCTGATCACCCCTCAGCTTTTTTCCATCCCATTCAAAGGCTAACGAACAGAGATACGTACGGAAGTCTCTGGGATGATATTCGTAGTACATGTCCGAACCACAGAAGCCGGTATTTCTAGATGATGACGATCAATAAATGGTGACCCCCTCTATGTCTAGACACATGCTGCCGGACCATTGAATTACTCACATTGATGATGCCATCAAACACAAGCAATTCTACAGAGACAGCGATTACCAAATACGCAGAGTTGCTTAGCATCCGCAGCTCGTAGAGACCAGGTTTCACAGACACAGAGCAAGACTACGCGCACCAAAGCCCTGTAAACCCGACCTTTGACAGCCAATCTAACATCACGGCGATTATGGTTAAGACGGTATCCTAAGACACCATAATGCTTTAAAGTAAATTTTCCATCACAAGCAATTTCATCAAAGCCTAACTAGGAAGGCGATGATTTATCTCTCAATGTACAAGTCAGTATTGATGATATTAGATAGTTGGAGGCAATCGGCAGGAAGTCTTGCTAGACCTAGGTTTCGTGCTAGTTGGCACTCACCAGTGTAGTCAGCAAGGCGTACCTGAACTACCTTGAACGAACTCACGTACCTTCTGAGATTCGAACCCGCGTCACGCAGTGCTGCAGTCAGAGACGTTTCCACTGAGCTAGCTATTCGGGCTGGCGATTGATCTCCTGTAGGACCGTAGTGGGTATTTTGATTGAACACTAGTAACTAGTGTGACGTGTTTAGTCCTTTCTTTGGTGCGGACTGAATTCTATCAGTCAGGTATTCGCAATGTGGCCACCATTCTAGGTAGCTCGCCATCACGGTGCACATTGATTTGATGAAATTAGATATTATCATGAAATTAACTTTTTATTAGCTGGTAAATTTGGTCTATGCTCATGTGTTTGTTAATCTCCGGCTGATTCAATTAAGCATCGGGCTTCTAGAAATTCCATGACATTTTTGATGTTCCCTCTATTTCAAATTTCTACATTTTCCGAATCAAAATGGTGTCTGTAATTGCCTACATGCTTCGATATGAAAGAATATATATATCATGCATTTTCACAGTTAATTTACTTCTTAGATTCGGACTCGAAAGGGACGCCCACTTTGACCGGTGTTGTAGTGTTTAATGAAAACCAAAACACGTAGATCAGCGAAGAGTCTCTTTTCGGCGAATTCATTTTCTTAGCTGTACAATCGTAAATATATATATGGGTTATTTTGTATGTATGTGTACATTAAGTTTATCAAACAAAAATGCAATTGGTTATAGTTATTTAAACTAAACAGGTGAAGATTGGTAAATGGAGTTACTCAAAACAAAATCAGTCAAGAGAATTAGGTGTTGGTGAAATTAGGGTAGTAACAAAGGTGATGAGTTGTCACCAAAAGTTGTTAAAAGAAGTTATGTAATAATATGAATAGTTTGATGAGTGAGTTGTACTCAGGATACACATAGGAACAAAGTAGGGAACACGAAATTATATAAGATTTCTAAATGAATACAAGAATTATAAGCACTTAAAGAACAGGCAGAGAAACAAAATCAAGTCATCAAAATAAAAATAAGATAAAATAAAAAAGTTGTTACCAAGACAGTAGAAGTGGTTGAGTAATCCTCTTTTGTACTATACCACTTTAGTGGTACAATTAGGAGTGCGATAATTGAACACCTGGTTAACTCTGATCATTCCATTTCAACAAACGCCTCCTGCTTCAAAGTAGTCTACAGAGTCAAGAACAACCTACCAAAGGCAATACGGTCTCGCCTTCTTTGTATCGATGAAGCTCTGGCCATTCACACAGAAAAACCGGAGCTGTGTATACAAAAGAGGATTACTCAACCACTTCTATTATCATGATAACAACTTTGTTGATTTTTGATGACTTAATTTTGTTTCTCTGCCTGTTCTTTAAGTGCTTATAATTCTTGTATTCATTTAGAAATCTTATATAATTTCGTGTTCCCTACTTTGTTCCTATGTGTATCCTGAGTACAACTCACTCATCAAACTATTCATATTATTACATAACTTCTTTTAACAACTTTTGGTGACAACTCATCACCTTTGTTACTACCCTAATTTCACCAACACCTAATTCTCTTGACTGATTTTGTTTTGAGTAACTCCATTTACCAATCTTCACCTATTTGGTTTAAATAACTATAACCAATTGCATTTTTGTTTGATAAACTTAATGTACACATACATACAAAATAACCCATATATATATTTACGATTGTACAGCTAAGAAAATGAATTCGCCGAAAAGAGACTCTTCGCTGATCTACGTGTTTTGGTTTTCATTAATGCCTGGATGGGGATTATACATGAATTGACACCTTTATTATTTGTAGAAATGATTATAATTTGAGTAATATATTGAATGCATTTAATAGTTGCCATACAGTGATAAAAAAATTCACACTCGCGATGGAGAACGAATCTAGCATTCATTTTCCTCGATGTAAACATATCAAGCAGGGCCAGTGGGACTCTAAAGAGATCAATTTATAGAAAGCTTTCATGCAGTGGTCGGTCAACAGACAAATTTCTACAGCTCGGTACTCATTGGTAGAAAACGAAATCTGATTCGGTCACTTGCTACCCGCATTCAGCACATATGCTAATCATAATGCTGTGAAGAAAGAGTTAAGTCTTCTAAGAAAAATCCTAACGGAAGATGGATTTCCACCACGTTTTATAGACGAGAACCGACAGTCAAAACCTATGAAATGTGAATTAACGTCAGTAATCACAAAAATGATGTAAATCAATCTGGAATTCCAAGGTAACTCGACTGTCGTCATTCTTAAAAGAAAGATTTCATAGTCTCTTGAAAGGACATTCCAGTTAACCATTACTATTCAATAACCTGAAGGACAAGATCCCACATTTGACCAACTCTACGTGTGTTTATAAATTCACCTGGTCTTGTAGAGTTATGTATATCAGTTGTACGATACGCGTTTTCTCCAAGAGGGTGCGAGAACACTATAATGCATATATATGAAGAGGTGGAACTGGAGCTATAGGAAGCGAAATCACTCAATATCTGGCCGCTACTGCTTACCCTAATTCTACAGCTTCAGCCTTTAAAATCATCTACAAGGCAGAAAATAATTTGCCCAATTCATTACGTATCCGACTCATCTTTATTGCTGGAGCTTTGGCCATCGAAGCAGAATAGCTAAATCTCTGTATACAGAAAAAGTTCATTCAACCCATCCAACTTCCATGATCTTAATCCCTCTAAGCTGAAGTTTGATAATACCCATTCATCTTTTGACTTTACCTATTTTTCGTTTTATCTATTCAGTTTGTATATCCTCCCCTTATTATTATGTCGACTGTTACTGTTATTATTATTATTCTCACTTCGAATCGTCTCCGCTTTCATTTCACTCGTCCACCTTGTCAGTCTGAATCAATTTGGTTTTCTCACAATATTGAATTCTATCCTATCAAATTTCACACCATTTTATAAAACGGTTTTATTCGCCTACTAAGCCTATAATTTCACACACTCTTCCAACATCGACACATCCTACGAATAATTCTACATATCAGGTGTTGGTTTGCAAGGATTTCATCGGTTACAGGATTGATCACGAGTGGACATCAGTTAGAGAACCATTGGAAACCAGAAGGGAGTACTGGACAGCCAAATCTTTCGTCCTAGTTTGAGACTCTTCATCAGTACGTACCCACCGGGGTTTAAACCCAGAACCTTCCATTCACAAGCAAGCCAGCTTATACACTACTCAGTCACTGGGACCCAATTCAATGGCCCATGAATTCTAACTTCTCCCAATTCGTGATTGATTATTATTATTATTATTGTTCCCTTGGGTTCCTAGTGGAACGTAGGGCTTCAACTACACGTCTCCACTTGCTTCTGTCTTCTGCTGTACTTTTCACCTGCATACATATTAGTCCATACTGTTTCAACGCCTCCTCACACGATCTCCTCCATGTCACCTTTGCACCGACGTCCCACTCGCCGCTTCTCTTTCGGGTTCCACTCGAGCGTTGGCCTGACGCGCGATGTCACCCAGCGGCCTCCTCAGCGAGTGTCCATTCCACCTCCACTTTCTCCTGCATATTTGTTGAGCGATTGGTTCTTGCTTTGTTTGTTCCCATAGTTTCTTGTTGGTGATTTTTCCCGGCCATCTAATTTTCAGTAAAGAGCGAAGACAGTTGTTGATAAAGGTCTGCAACAGGCTGTTGAAAATATTCTTGGTGACCCACCAATTTTCTGATCCGTATAGAAGAACTGACTTGACGTTTGTATTGAAAATCCAAATTTTGATGGCCGCGGTAAAATCACGAATTAGTAGAAGTTAGAATTCATGGGCTGGCCACTGAGGAATCGGGTCCCAGTGGCTGAATGGTCTATGAGCTCACCCTGTAACCGGAAGGTCCTGGGGAGTCCGAACCCCCTGGTGGATGCACACCATGAAGAGTCCCAAACCAGGAAGAAACGACTGTCTAGTACTACTCCCAGGCTTTCATCAAATGGTTGTCTAATTGAAACAAATAGAATCCCTACAAAAACTAATTCTTGAAAAAAAACTATTTGTTTTATCACTTGACATTACATTCAACTACGATTACAACTAGAAACACTTTAGCTGCATTTCATACAACTACTATTATTATTATTATTTTATGTATTCACACTCTGAATTCAATTCTACCCCCCCCCACTGGATATAATTTCTTATTAAAAAAAATATCACAAATACAAAGCATATATTGGTATATTTCATCAAGTCAACCAATTCACAAAATTGTACTATTGCAAATAAAGTATCAAATACCTTCACAGAATGGAACTGAAAACAAAACCACAGGGAGTAAAAAGTTGACAGTGACGGTGATGATAATGGGGTGATGAAGATGCTTCACTATGTACACACACGTAGAAAATAAATAAATAAACCCCAAAAAGGGGTTATAAAAATTCTCTTTTTTTTGTGTTTTCTGTTTTGTTTTTTAAAAATACCAACTAACTAACGTCTTTTACGCTTCGAATCATGATCATAGACTTCTCCATCACTTGTACTGTCCAACTCTTCACCGTCTTCAGGATCAGATGTGCGTGACTGACGACGTCCACCACCACCACCACCGTGTCGATGACGACGTTGGCGTTTAGCATCACCACCACCACCGGCAGCAGCTGCTACAGCTTCAGGATTTGCAGAATCACCACCACCATCTTCATCATTGTCATCATCATCATCGTCGTCGTCAGCTGCTTCACCTTCTTCTAATTCATCATCCGGACGCTTGTTGTCAGTGCCTTTACGGTGTTTACTATGATGCTTCGATTTACGATGTTTCGATTTTTTCGACTTGCGATGTTTACGATGTTTCTGCGAGGCACGTTTATCCCCACTACCATCATCTGACTTTTGAGCACGACTATCGTTTGATGGAGCAGGGGAGGGAGATATGGTTTCTTTTTTTCTCTTCTGATCCACTTCTTTGTCATTATTTTGATTGGCTGAAGCAGACCTGTATGAAAAGGGAGGGGAAGGGGTTGAGGAAGAAATAAGCATACATTAAAAACAAAATGACCTGTGAAGTTTTAAATTTTTCCATCACATCAAAAAAATAAATAAAATAAAATAAATTTTTGTACAATTTCTCCTTTAAAAAAAAAGATCGATGACAGGAAAAAATAATTTCAGTGAACACCTTCAATAGTTTCTTTTTTGCTGACATACATGGTTCTACCTGTGAATCGATCTCTTCAAAACAACGACCTTTTGTTCACAAGCATGCAGCGCAAAAGTTAATGCCTCTTTAATGAGATAGTGTGGTAGTGTGACACAGACAATATGCGCCAACGGAGTATTATTCTCACATATTCCTACATTTTAATTCGGCATTAACAACAGAATACGATTTATCGATTTGAACATTCTGTTTGACGCTAGAGTTGGAATATTATAGCCCACGATTATACACTGTGTTAACAACAGAATACTATGTATATCTGAAGATCTTATTTCATTGAACATTCCATCGAAATCATATTGATATATATGTGTAAAACTTGTGCACTGTGGTAGTAAGTAATTCCATATTAGTTTGTTTATTAGGCATATCACACAGTGAAACAGTATTATTGCATACTGGATGACGTTTCGAACAAAATGTATTGCTCATAATCATATCAACTGTAATCACACAACTTTGAAACTTGAGTTTTATAGTTTTCTTTGTCCTCTCCTATTTGTCGTAAGGGTAGTAGAATTTTCCAGATATCTGCCTGGACAGGTGTCGAATCATTCCTATTACACGTGTTTCCAGTTGATTCGATAAACAAAGCTTCTGTTATCAATCTCTCCCTCCCTCTATTCACCCTGTGACATTAGATTTCAAAAGTGTCATCTTATCACATCCTATTGTATGGTTGCGTGTAACTGCATGTAGCGCTATCTATGGCTGCACTATTTTCAAAATTTCTTATCTTATTCGGGTCAACCAATCTAGATTTTGCTGCTGAGTTTTTATGTTCGGCTAGTCTGACTGCCCCTGTTCTACTACTTTGACTTATCTATTTAACCTGACAATCATTGCAGGGTATTAGATAAACTAAATTGTTTTGTTTTAAAGGCTCCACAGGATTTATGTTTTAACCGACAAAGCTTGTTTCTAATTGAGTTTGTGGGTTTGAATGACATCCACTTTTATTCCTACCTTGTTAAGAATTCTGCGTAAGGTGGTTCCCGAGGTTCCTTCCTTGTATGGAATTACTACTGACGATTTAGATTCCTTATTGTTGGTGTTGTCATTAATATTATTATCACTGCCACTACTATCATTATTTATTTTGTTTTTACGTTTCCTTACATATTTCGTGACTAATTTATCAGGGTAATTATTAAGTTTCAAGGCTTCTTTTATGTGTATCAGTTCCTGTCTTAGATTTTCTTTGGTACTACTTAGTTTTTGTGCTCTGTCATTTAAACATTTCACCAATCCTATTTTTACTGACATAGGATGGGATGATCGGAAGTCCAAATATATGTTTGAATGTGTGGGTTTCCTGTTAACACTAGTGTTTAACTTCCCATCTTCTTTCCTTTTTACGATGCAATCTAACATTGGGAGCTCCCCTTCCTTATTTTCCAACTCATAAGTGAACTGAATTGCTTCAACCTTCGAGTTGTTGTGATCGAAAAACCTAGCTATATCCTGTGTATTAAGTACAGTGAATGTGTCATCTACATACCTCCACCATACTTTTGGGTTGGGGGTGAACGTTTCAATCGCTATGCTTTCCCACCTATCCATGAATATATCTGCTACAACTGGGGATATTGGTGATCCCATGGCAACTCCCTCAGTTTGTTTGTATATTTTCCCTTGGAATTTAAATACTGTGGAAGTCAGGCATAGCTGTACTCCCAGTATTATGTCCTCAAGTGGCACTTTTGTCCCTAGTTCGAGTTCTTGGTCAGAAATGAGTTCGTTTCTGACTGCCTCTATAGCTATATTTATTATTGGTATACGTGTATATAAACTGACAATGTCAAAACTAACCATTTTTTCTTCATTATCTGATTTTAAATTATCTTATCTATGTTTTAGTTCATAAGAATTAGTTAGTCTAGATTTCAAATGGCTTTTTTTCTATCGAAATCATAATAAAAAAAATACACATTGGCTTCTGTGTCATGCCTTCTGCTGTTACAATAGGACTTATAAAATATCTCCTTCCTTTAATGTAAGAACAGCAATTAGGCATTGTAGTAGAGTATAATTCAACCCTACAGTAAATTTATTTGGTCGTCGCACAGTGTTACACATTTATAGCACAATTTATTACTCATAGTCACATGATGCTACTCACACAACTTGCAATAAATTGTGCTCAAAACATTATCATTAAGTAATATTGTATGATATTATGAAATTCAAATCAAATAAATTTACTCTCCCTCGCCCCTCCCCTTTTTAACTTATACACGATCTCACTACCAGTAAGAATCGCTTGTAGACACACTGACTAAGTTTCAACATCAAACTTTCCAGAAAAAGTGTAACATTTGAAATTGTCAACTTTCATAAAGCGTACTCAAAAGTGTACTCAAAAGAACCATAACTGAACAGAAATGTGTACAGAAGAAACAATAGTAACGTGGAGGAGTATGAAGACTAACAAAGGGTGAATAAATCTGTGCCACTGGGAACCATTTTGAGTCATTCAAACCAACGGTCTTAAGCCATTGGTTCTTAACATCTCAAGGATCCCAACCACGCAGTCAACACTTCACTACGTGGCATACAAAACAATCGTGAAAGATTTCACGAACTGATACCAAATTTTGATTTGATCATGGCTAACTAACTCATTTCCATAAGTATAAAACTTGGGCACTGTGGTAGAATATAACTCCATTATGTGGATAAGATTTTATTTTGATAAATCACACAGTGTTATACAGTAATATTTACTGATGCCCACGTTTCCAGCACAAACTATTGCTCATAATCATATCAAGTCACTCACACAACATTTTACTTAATTTATATACATGAGTGAAAAATATTTTAGGAATTCAGTTATGCCTCACATTTACTATCTTAATACATTTAATCCCAATCCAAAAATATGGTGGAGATATGTGGATGACACTTTCACAGTGTTAAAAACAGCTTCTTGACGCATATAAACTCACTAATAGAGAGAATAAAATTCACATTTGAATAGGAAAATGAACAAGGAGAATTAGCTATGTTAGATGGTAAAATAAAACAAATAAAAGAAGACAAACTGCACACCAGCGTGCATAAAAAGCCAGTGCATTTTAATAGATAATTAGACTTTAACTCATCTCTTCCGTTATCTATCTGTAAAGGCTGGCTTAGTTAAGTGTCTAACAAACAGAGCAATAGCACTAAGTAGTACAACAAAAAACCTAAACGATGAAATGAAACAGATAGAAGAAGAAGCGTTAGTGTTAAATAACTATCTTATAAAATTCATTAGGAAGATCAAAACAGGCCAAAAGGAAAATAAAAATAATGGTGAAACTAGTAATAATAATATAAATAAGAAAGAATATAAGGTATCTACAGTTTGATCATAGTAGGAGGGGACATCTGAAACCCTCTCTACGTAGGATTCTCAATAAAGCAGGAACTATAGTGGCGTTTAAACATACAAACTCACTAAGAGATAAGCTTTGTAGGTTAGAAGACCCGGTGGACCCAATTAGACAAAATAACATAATTTACAAAATACCTTGCAATGACTGTGAGTTAAGTCAACTACACAGGTCAAACTAATAGATCAGGAGTAGTCAGATTGGCTGTCAGAACATAAGAATTTAGCTAAGGTTAGAATGACTGACCCAGTAAAGATAAGTAATTTAGAAAAAAGCTCAGCAATTGCACTGCATGCATTAACACACAACCACACACTAGGGTGGTTGGTTGGGACAGAGTCAAAATTCTAAAAAGTAATATAGGTAGGTGGAGAGAGAGAGATGGATTACTGAATCCCGGTTCATTGAGTCTACACCCAACACATGCAACAGAAAGGAATCAACGCAAATACCAGAGATATGTATGGAAGATATCATTACCTTAAGTCAAATCAGAGGAGGATAATAAATAACCTTAAAATTCTATTTTAATTCACGTACATCATAACATCCTGACAAGTTACTTATTTTACTGTAAAAAAAAACCTTATTTCCCATCTGCTGCTGCTGCTGGATTCAACATAGAACTTGGCACCGAAGTGCAGCAGTTCGAGTTGCCACGGCGTCGTTTTCAATGCACACAGAGTGAAGAGGAAGTGAAGAGCCATTAAGTAGAGGAGTTGCATTAGTAGAAGGAAGATAAGATAATAGAGATGAAGATGAAGACAAAGGTGAGTGAGGAATAGAGAGGTTTCGCGTGCTCTTCGGGTTGTGAGGGCGATTGTTACTTCCCGGCTGCCCACACCGCGGAAGTTGGTTGCGTGACCGCAAAGCCCAGGGGACAACTGCTTGAGGCCGGTCACACACGGCCTGTTTTTGTTTGTTGTTTTTTATTTGGAGTGTCTCAGTAGCGTATTTATCACTTCTGTCCTGTGACACGGCAGCAGAAAGCGCGGTCGTTGTTAATCCGGGCCCCGACCGATCCGGCATGATATTTTGTGATTTGTTTGAAGTCATAGGATTGGATTGGGTAACTGCTTTTAGTCTAACCGCTATCCAAACAACCTTCCTGGCATGGTAGGACCTGCAGGAACATAAGTTCCAGCCAGTATAGCTTGTTGGGTCATTGCGGTGTTCAAGCCCGACCACCACGTCAAGGTAGCAGCTTTCGGTCTGATTGTATTTCATTGATAACACTAATATTATTATTTCCGAATGTACTTTATCTTATATTACTGATTTTATTCAGATGTGTCTAATCACATCCATGTTTACTCATGTATATAAATGAAGCCAGAAGGTTGTGTGAGTAGTCCCTTAATATGAATATGAGTGGCAATAATTTGTGCTCCAAACGTCATCATCAGTTAATATTACTTACTGTACAACACTCCACTGTGTGATTTATCAAAATAAAATCTTATCTATAACTCATTTCCAACCTAATCTTATGTCAAATAACATTAATCGATGCAGGAAACGACTGATCTTCCCTGTCTACTTAACTGTCTCTGGCATAGTCATGATATCCGACTATCGACCAAAGGGCGGGTGTACTGCTCATCCGTCCGCTCCGTCCTCTTTTGTGGCTGCCACTGAGACCTGGCCATTGAGAGTGGAAGACATGAAAAGATTAGCTGTCTTCGATCATAGGTGTCTGTGTTCTATCTCCCGTGTGAAGTGGTAGGTGTGATAGGATGAGCAATATTGAGGTTAGGCGTCGACCGAGTGCTAGGTAAAGAGGGGAAATCAATCGACGAGGCTATGAAATTACATCGACTGAGATGTTTAGGACATGTGTTACGTATGCCTAGTCATCACCTTCTTCGACGGGCAATGTTAGCTGACATAGGGTCAAGCTGGAAAAGAGCTAGCGGTGGTCAAACCAAAACATGGCACCAGTCAATGAAATCTACAACAGTTATTTTCAGCTAGTCAGTCACGTAGGAAGGTGTAGACTTCCTGACTGTTTGGGGTCCTTGGGACGGTAAAAACCAATGGTTGAAAACGATTGGTGACATGGCTCAAAATCGTTCTCAGTGGCGCAGATGCATTCACTCCTTGTGACTTATGATTTCCAATTGAACTGTTTTGTTCTTCGTTATTACTATTCCTTTGTCTCACACCTCTGTTTACTGTCTCTAATATGCATTTCTCCTACTTTCTTCTCTGGCTTTGTGTGCTACATGGAGGGAGTGTGGCGACTTGAACTGCCGCACATATGTGCAGAGTTCTGTGTCGAAAACCGACCGACCGAACCTCAGTATTCCTGACTATATAATACCCCTCACTCAACGAGAGAGATAGAACGCCAACATATGTAGTGAATTACAGCTGGCCTATTCATATCTTCCATTTTCAATGGTCATGTCTTCCAGTTATAAAGAAGAAAATAGATAGCAGACTGCTGAGCACTACAAACATCCACTGATCGTTAACTGGATATCTTCACAGAAATAGAGATGGTTAGTTAACAGCTAAAAGTACATAGTACACAGGTATCAACTTACTCTTCATGTCGATGTTTATCCTTACGAGAACGATGATTATCTTCATTGAAAGAATTGTCGATTGACATTATGTGTTCTTTGAAAAGTCGTATTCTTTCAGATTCCAATGATAAACCCTAAAAAAATGTATTGTACATTAAAAGAACATATATAAATATGTGAGGCATACACAAAGGACTACTCTCCATTATGAGGTATCATTGTATAATTAAAACTGTATACTGATCAATTACACTAGTAAATAACCAATGAGATGTTTAATGGTCTTTAATGGCAGTACTGATTGGAATTCCACCAGTCAGTTGGCACTTACCAACTACTCATACACCCAGATGACTGGGTGGGGTTTCCTGAAACTGCAGTGGAAAGTTGTGACCAGTGGCATTCACCATGTGTCAAGGTGAACTGGATGTTCTCATCCTGAGTTAATAAAGTTTGCAATTCAAGGGTCACTGAATTCCAAACCCAAACAGTCAACAGGCTTGATCTGTTAACCTGAAGGTATCGGGTTCTATCCATGGGGGGGGTCGTGGAGGACTTCCGTGCTGAGGACTCCCGAAATAGAACGAAAAAGCTGTCCAATGCTCCTGGCTGGTTTTCAATGATCTCTATCTCTCTAAATGATGTTGATTCGTGGAGAAAATCTAACAACTGAAATAACCAAATTTAAGAAAATTCGCCATTGTGGTGAACTTTTGACATTAGTGTTAGATAGTTGGAAATAATTTGTGCTCAACCAACTAAACATGCAGTCAATGGTTCGATTCCTAGCCAACGGACTACCAAACTTCCCCGGAAAGTTTACTAGACGGTAGTATGTTTGGAAAAGACAGGAGAGGTTGAGTTTAGGGCTATCAACCCTATCCTATAAAAAACAACAACAACAACAGCGAAAGAGCTACTGAAACTTTAAATGTTCCTTTCGAAATACAAACAAATGAAAACAAACAATTCACTTTGTATTTCCTTACAACTAAAAGTCATATGAAAGATTATAAACTGTTCGCTTTTTGAAAGGACGTACACATTCTAAAGTGATTGCATTTTCTACACAACACAGTTTAAATATTAGAACAAGACATATAAGCGAACAATATTGTTTTCAATTAGATCTTCTCCAGGTTTTACTCTAATTTACATAGATTTATATGTAAAATTTTAACCAATGACGGTGATTATGGGAATCAAATAATAATAATAATAATAATAGTAATAACAATAGCAATAATAATAATAATAATGTGGTAAATGTTTTGAACGAAATTAATAACAGCTTAAATAATCACATATTACAATAGTTATTTAATTGAATTTTAGATTTTCCCATCAATTGATTGAACCGAAGTGCTCAGTCTCAGCTGACGAGTCCCAAATAGGACGAAACGCGCATCCTGGATCCCACTGCTAGTCACCATCCACCAATTAAATTACAATAGTTAACTTATTTTTCAAGAGTTAACTTGTTTCACGTCTGATGATCACGGATTGATATCAGTTAGAGAACCGTTGGAAACCAGCAGAGAGTACTGGACAGTCGTTTCCTCCCAGTTCGAGACTCTTCATCAGTACACACCCACTGGGACTCGAACCCAAGGTATGCCCGTGGACTATTCTCAATCACTGAGAGTCGATTCAATGGCCCAAGAATTTTAACTTCTACTATCAGCCCATGTCACCGGAGAGCACTTGGCCTTACGCCCTACCTGGTTCAACCCTACCGATGACAACTTCTTACTAGAACGAACTCTAGGCAACTACGTTCTATAGCCAGTCAGTAGAGAGTACCAGATCAATTTTCAAGAGTTAATTTGTGGGGGTTTGATTTGTTTTAAGTTTGATTATGGACTGATACCAGTGAGTGCTAAACAGCTGTTTCCGGAAGATAGTGGGGGTTCGCACCCCAAGGGGTATGTACTGATGAAGAGCCCCATACCAGGATGAAACAGTTATCTAGTACTCCCCTACTGGCTCTCATTGGTTCCCTTAACTGTGAAGTTAGATCATGATCAATTTTGGAATTCAGGTGTCAGTGAAAAAGCTAATAAAGAAGTGATGTGACAGAGTGACCATTTTGGTAACAACCTTTCAATTTATTATTATTATTATCATTTTCTTTAATCCCTAGAGGAACATAGGGCTTCAGCCGTGCGTCTCCATTGCGTTCGGTTCTCTGCCAAAGTTTTCACCTGGCTCCAAGTCTGCCTACACGTTTTCATCTCCTCTTCACATGACCTCCTCCAAGTCACCCTTGCACTGACGACCAACTCGCCGCTTCCCTATCGGGTTCCACTCGAGGGTTTCTCTAGTGATGTCACTTGATGGTTTCCTCAGAGTATGGTTAATCCACCTCCATTACTTCCTGCCTATTTGTTGCACAATCGGTTCTTGGTTGGTTCGCTCCCAGAGATCCCTCCTGTTGCTGATCTTTTCTAGCTGGCCATCTGATCTTGAGTATTGAGAGAAGACAACTGTTGATGAAGGTCTGTAATTTGTTTGAGGTGCTCTATCTCTGATCCGTATATTGAGTAGCACTGACTTCACATTGGAGTTGAAAATCCGGATCTTATTTTTGATGCTGAGTGCTGTTGACCTCCACACAAACTTGAGAGCAGTGAAGCTTTATCTTGCTTTCCCGATCCTTGCTTTGATATCCTCATTAGTTCCGCCTGTAGTTGAAACGATGCTTCCTAGGTAGATAGGTAGGTAAAGGAGGTTGTTTCTTTTAGTTTCCTCCCATTTATGCTGATTGTTGTCTGTTGTTGTTGTTGCTGTTGGTGTTGCCCAGGAATCTTCATCATCTCTGTTTTCTCTATGTTCACCTGAAGTCCTATCTTAGTTGCTTTTCACTTGCATATCTTCAAGTTTGTGGGAAATCAGACATATATCAATACAAAATACAAATGCCGATGAACAAAAGACACGTCTAATACAAAAATGGATGAAATCATTGTAAGGGTTGATTGATATTCTCTACGTTTATTGTAATTTATCCCAATACACATTAGGTGCACAAAATGATTGAGAAGATATGCAGCTTTGGTGGATGATGATGATTATAGAGTTCAGTTGTTTTGTTTACGGCGGGAGTTGGGGTGTGTATGCTTTTATTGTAAAGCTTTTATTATCCGTCTACACAACTCCAAAAAAAAAGTTATCGCTGAATATGTTGTGTCTTGAAAGACAATGGAAACTTCGAAAACTCAAACCATTCAATCTAGTTCAGAGAACCCAATAACCACAACACAAACATTAGATCAATCCTCATTAGTTGCCGTGCTCTCTTTTTAATATTACTACTTGTTAGATTGAATCGAAGTTAATAAACTACAAAATCATTGATTGGACACTGGTAACTAGTGTGATGTGTCTAGTCCTTTGTTTGGTGCAGACTGAATTCTGTCAGTCAAATTTGCAATGTGGTCACCATGCCACTAGGTGGCTCGCCATCAAGGTGCACCGTGACCTGTTGGTATTAGATGGTTGAAGGCAATCGACAGGAAACCCAGCCCGCTGACCTAGGTTTCGTGCTAGTTGATACTACTCACCAGTGCAGTCAGCAAGGCGTATCATCTGCAACCTTGAAGGAATTCATGTCCCTCCTTATGAGATTCGAACCCGCATACATACTACATAATCTAGCTGAAATATCCAATTAAACATTTAGAAGATTAGAAAAAAAAGATTGAGCAAACACTATTCTTTAAGATGACTTCGTCATCTGACCCTACATATATATATATATATATATATATATATATATATATACAATATTTGAAGAGTAATCGTTATTAACTGTGCGTCGGTGGCACAGCAGTAGAATGCTCGCCAACTACGCAGGTGGTCCGGCGTTCGATCCCCGGCTGATGCACTCCTTCACCTTGCTCGCTAAGCCAGTAATAAGACTGGCAAAGAGGGAAGGTTGAGCATAAGGCTAGCTACCCCATCCCGTAAAAATAAATACCACTGCTACCGAAACTCCTAGTTAGAGGCTTGAAGCGCTATGTTCCACTGGGAACGTAAAGGATCAAAATTAAAATAATAAAATAAATAATCGTTATTAATACCACTGACGTTTTTCAAATAATATCAGATAATAATAAAAATAATAATGGTCAACACGCATTACCACCTCACTCTCTTCAGTCTTTAAACTAGGAGTCAATATAGTCAGTCCAGTCCTGTAGCATCATCTTACATTTGACAGGAGTATATCGCATGTCAACAGCTCGAAGATTGCCGCCAGTCAAGGTGTTCAGAAGACTCTACATCCTATCAGCATCTTCACCCAAGAGGACTATATCAATCACCCAACAAGACTATTTCCCCTGAGAACAAGTCAATCCCTACGTCAGTGAAGTCAGTTCGAGTTAATTCCATGAGTACATCTGTGATGAAATTAAATAGAAACGGGAGCAATGGGCTTCCTTGACAGACACACCACTAGTTGTCATCACTTCAGATGACAACTCTCCGTCTTTAACAACAAATCAATACCATTTAACAGACACCAACGTTGTCAATAACAATTACTTTGTAAATATTGTTTAAATATATTATTAGAAAGAAGTTCACAATATACACACATATACACACATACAAGATAGATGAATGTACGAATAGGACAATAAGCTTACCTTAAAGGCAGGATGATCACCCAACTTCTCTCGAACTTCTTCCCAACTAGTAGTTGGTTGAATGAAATTCGATGCGGAGAGCATTTCACAGAAATTCTGTTCCAATTTTCGCATACGCCTAGCATCGTCTCTTTGACGTTCACGTTCCCGGTTTTGAGCTTTTTCTAATAAACTATCATACGCCAAACGCAGATTGCCATCATCGATTCCTTTACTCCGTTCATCAGCAGTTATTATCTAAAATATATGCATATGTAATGCGACTTTAAAATCATTACAACGCATAAATAATCATCACACGAATAAGAAGAAAAGAAGGATGGAACTCATTAATTTAGGACAGGCTTATATAATACGCTATAAGCCATACACTAAAGGCACGCCCATCACTGCGTCCGTGGTTTGATGATAGAATGCTTGCCAGCACACACATCGTATGCGTCCGACTCCCAGTCAACGGACGCACTCCTAAACGTCACTTTGCCGATAGTAAGTAATTAAGGCAAAGATAAAAGGTTGGGTGTGAGGCGGGTGTGAGAAAGACAAGGGCACACTATACAAACCAATTGTCAAAGTTGAGGTAGACAGGGTAAGGTTTGAACATCTCCGTAAGGGCTACGTCTGCTGAAATGCTTAGTGAAAGCAAGAGAGGTTGTTGACGACTACGCACAGTTTCTATTAATCTCCTCAATTCCAGAAATAAGATACCCTTTGATCGAACACCAGCTAGTAGTCAACATCGCAGGCAAAGCAGCAGGACTTGATGGAATAACTCCAGAGGTATTTAAGTACGGTAGAGACAGTTTACTGTCTGCATTAACTGAGGTTCTAGATAGCGTCTGGGAATCAGAGAAAGTCCCGACGGATTGGTGTAAGTCACTGATTATCCCCATGTACGAGAAGGGAGACAATTCTTCCTGTGATAATCACAGAGGGATTAGCTTGACTAATATAGTATCTAAAGTCCTAGGCTCAATAATATTGCGTAGACTAAGTGGTGCTCGGGAGGCACAAACACGAGAGAACCAGACAGGCTTTAGACCAGGAAGAGGGTGTATTGACCATATCTTCACCCTTCGACAGATTCTAGAATATAGGCATTCTTACAGGCGTCCAACAATCATTATATTGGCGAAACGATTGGCGAAATGGTTCAAAATCGTTCTCAATGGCGCAGATGAATCAACTCCTTGTGACTTATAATACCCAATGAAACTATATTCTTCTTCGATATTACTATTCCTTTTGTCTCATCTCTGTTTACTGTCTCCATTATGCATTTCTTCTACTTTCTTCTCTGGTTTTGTGTGCTACATGGAGGGAGTGTGGCGACTTGAACTGCCGCACATCGGTGCAAAGTTGTATGTCGAAAACAGACAGACAGACAGCCAACATCGCATGTTTATTCATTCGTTTAGTGTGAGCTGAATGGTGCCCATACTGCAAACTTGACCGACAGAATTCAATCTGTACCAAACGAAGGATTAGATGCACGATATTAGTTACTGCCTAGTGTCCAATCAAAGCATCCATTACATACATACAGGAAAGGTCAATAATCGTGAGCTCAGTGGTAACGTCTCTGACTGTGGCACTGGGTAATGCGGGTTCGAATTCCAGAGGAGACATGAGTTCCCTAAAGATGCTAGATACGTCTTGGTGACGAGTGCCTCCAACCATCTCACGACAATAAGATTCCCAAAATATGAAATATAAAAAAAAAACAATCTAACACGATATATATTGAAAGAGAATACTCCCAAGGCAGCAATAGTGTTGAATGCTAGGCAGATGGGACTTATCAATTCGAATAATGAAATTTGACTAAGGGACAAAAAGACAACATGATAACGTAAACCATAAAAGATACAATCAGATCCGTACGCTTGGTTATGGAACTCTACTTACGGTAGCATAACAATGAATCGACAATGTCTATAATCGATCAAATCCCTGTAGAGAGTGCGATACTATAACACTCACTGATTAAAGCATCAATTGGCCACAACTCTATATATGCAGGTAAAAATGATAAGCAGCCTTAATCCCTCTAGGCTAAAGTATGATAATCTCCATTCATCTTTTGACTCTACTTATTTTTCGTTTTGTTCATTTAATTTACATATCCTTCCCTTACTAGTATGTCGATTGTTACTACTATTATTCTCATTTTGAATCATAACCGGTATCATTTCACTCGTCCCACTTCTCAGTCTGAATCAATTTGTTTTCGCAATGTTAAATCCTATCTTATCAAATTTCACACCATTTTATAAAAAGGTTTTATTTGCCTACTAAGCCTATAATTTCACACACTCTTCCAACATCGATACATCCTACGAATAATTCTACATATCAGGTGTTGGTTTGTGGAGATTTCATCGGTTACAGGATTAATCACGAGTCGAATACAGTTATAGAACCAATGGAAACCAGAAGGGAGTACTGGACAGCCATATCTTTCATCCTAGCTTGGAACTCTTCAACAGTACGCACCCACTGGATTTCGAACTCAAAACCTTCGAGTTGCGAGCAAGCCAGCTTGTATACTATTCAGCCACTGGGACCCGATTCAGTGGCCCATGAATTCGAACTTCTCCCGATTCGTGAGTGATGGTCACACTAAAATGGTCTCTGAGCTCGTCTCGTAACCGGAGGGCCCTGGTGAGTCCGAACCCTGGGGTTGCATACTGACGAAGAGTCCCAAACCAGGACGAAACGACTGTCTAGTATCCCCTGGTTTGCAACGATTCCCTAGCTAGTCTAAGCTGCAACAAATTGAATCCCTACAAACCAATTCTTGGAAAACTATTTGTTTTGCCACTTGACATTAGATTCAACTAGGATTATAACCGCAAATATTTTAACTGCATTTCATTCTACTATTATTATTTTATGTATTTACACCTTTGTTTAAATTTTCTCACGGGATTTAATTTCTTTAAAAAAACCATATATATGTACGATTGTGCAGTTTGATAATAAATTCGTTGTTGAAAAGAGTCTCTTCACCGAATCACTTTGCTTTTATTTTCTAAATTGAAATACTCTAAACGAAATTGTAGTCATTATTTCCCTTTCGGGTTCTACTCAAGGGCCCACAGTGTGCTTGGTATCAACCAAAGGTCTCTTTAGTGTATACCTGATCCATCTCCATTTCCTTCGGTGATTCTTGGCTGGTCAGTCACTCTTGTTTGACTCGCCACCTTCCAGATTCACTTGTTACTTAACCTTTCAGACCATATGATCTCCCAGTGCAGCAAAGCCAGCTGTTGACTGAATTCTCCAGTAGCCTTATGGAAATGCTCTTTGTGATGCGCATACCAAGTCTCCGAACCATACAAAAGTATTGATTTGACATTCTCATGTTGACAATATGAATCTCGATGCTTGGCAGAGTGTGTGCAGCAAACTTCCACACTCGTCTCAAAGTACTGAAGGTCTGTGTTTTGCATTTTACCAATCCCGAGTGCCTTTGACACCCCGACCTGTGCCACCTATAGTTAAGACAGCGATGCTGTCTGTTTCCGACATAGAACTTTGCACTGATGTGCGGCAATTTAAGGCGCCAAACCCCCATGTAGCACACAAAGCAAGAGGAGGAAGTAGAAGAAATGGATAATAGAGACAGTAAACAGAGGTGAGAAACAAAGGAATAGTAATAACGAAGAACAATATAGTTTTATTGAATATTATAAGTCACAAGGAGTGGATGCATCTGAGCCAGTCACTGAGAACGATTTTGAGCCATGTCACCAATTGTTTCCAACCATTGGTTTTTACCGTCCTGAGGACCCCAACCAGGAAGTCTACACCTTCTTACGTGGCTTAAACTAACTGTTGTGGATTTCACTGACTGATGAGTCCATATTTCGGTTTCACTACCACTAGCTCTTTTCCAACCTGATCCTATGTCACCTAACATTACCTGTCAAGGAAGGTGATGGCTAGGCTAGGCATACGTAGTACATGTCCTAACCATCTCAGTCAATGTAATTTCACAGCCTCGTCGATTGATTTCCCCTCCTTACCTAGCACTCGACGCCTAATCTCAATATTGCTCACCTTATTATACCACTTCACACGGGAGATAGAACGCAGACACCTATGATCGAAGACAGCTAATCTTTTCATGTCTTCCACTCTCAATGGCCAGGTCTCACAGCCATAAAGGAGGACGGAGCGAACGGATGAGCAGTACACCCGCCCTTTGGTCGATAGTCGAATATCACGTCTAGATAAGTGGACACTGTAAGCAAAGCGAGCAATAACAACAATATGTAAGTAAACTGATATAAACTACCCAAAGTTTACCAACATAAGTCCAAAACTACCTTAGAACAGCTACAGTAAATGATGATAAACACTGTGAGGAGAAAAAAACAATGTAAACTTACTGAACAAAAGTCATCAAAGCTAACAGATGTATCGAATGGTGTACTACTATACTTTAAGATTTCTTTGATTATCTTTTTCTCTGCAGGGAAACGAGCTTTCAATGATTCCACGTAGAATTTAAACAGATCAAGTGGAGTGGAACCACGTTGAGCAAGCATTTTATGGAAACGATCATCTCTAAAAATTTAAACAGCAAAAGCGTGCATAAGTAACACAACACATGTATAGGATTGGATGGAGGATTTCATCATGAGCTGACATCAGTTAGTGAGTCATTGGAAAACCTGGGAGTACTGGACAGCTGTTTCATCCTAGTTTGGGACTCTTCATCAGTACGCACCCACCGACAAGATTCGAACCCAGGAGCTTCTGGTTACAAGGCGAGCTCGTAGACCATCGAGCCACTGGGACCAGATCCAATGGCTCATGAATTATAACTTCTGCCAATTAACGACACAGCCCGACCATTACGCAATGTCTTCTTTGATGAGTTACTGCCTCATCTTCAACCTGCTGTACCCTGCTGATGAAGAGTCCCAAGCTAGGACGAAACAGCTGTCAAGCACTCCCAGGTTTTCCAGTGGTTCTCTAACTGATGTCAGCTCATGATGAAATCCTCCATCCAATCAAACAAAATCCCTACAAAACCAATACTTGAACATGTATAGGAGTTTAAGAGTACATGTTATTCAGCTAATTGAAGGAGGCTAGTAATGGAATCCAGGATGTGAATGTACCAGTATCCCCGACGAGAGAGGGTGATAATTTTCCCACTGAAATTCGAATCCAGAATGCATTGGCGTTTCACTCACTGTGGTATGGGAATGCAGGTATATCAAGTCGACGAGTCCTAAATAGAAGGAAGCGTGCATCCTGGATTCTATTTATTTATTTTTATTTTTTATTTTGATTACAGCTTGATACCACACCGTATTTTCAGTACAGGTATGAAATTTTCAGCATGGATATCGGTAGCCCAAATTTTGCAGGCAACTACTATTAACCAAACAACATTACATGTTAACCTTCATATATTGTCAAACTGCTAGATACTAGGCACTCATGTATCAAAAGAGGACAAACATTTAGGTCTAGTATAACAAATCAACCAATAGGAAATGCAAAATTAATCCTAAAATATGCACCGTGAATCCTCTATACACAAATCACCAAGTTAATTGTTTTTATTGCTATTAGACGGTTGGAGGCAATCGGCAGGAAGCCTCGCCTGACCTAGGTTTCGCGCTAGTTGGCATTCACCAGTAAGCAAGGCATATCTGCAATCCTGAAAGAACTCATGTCCCTTCTGAGATTCGAACCCGTATCGCGCAGTGCTGCAGTCAGAGACGTTACCACTGAGCTATCCGGGTTCGCGATTGACCACCTCCTGACTGTGATGGATACTCTGATTGGATATTAGACAGTAACTGGTGTCAGGCGTCTAGCCTTTTATTTGGGGCAGACTCAGAGGGGATATGACTTCCTCCAAGGTTGCAGATACGCCTTGCTGACTGCACTGGTGAGTGCAAACTAGCACGAAACCTAGGTCAGGCGAGGCTTCCTAACCATTACCTCCAACCACCTAATAAAAGCAACTCAGAGTGCATTGTGATGGCGCGCCACCTAGCAAGGTGGCCATATTGAAAACTTGACTGATAGAATTCAGTCGGCACCAAACAAGGGACTAGACACATGACATTAGCTACTTACTACCTAGTGTTCCATCAAAATTATTATTGGTATTGACAACACACACTTGCTACATTGTGGGCAATAAGAAATACACCACACAAAATATCGTGGTCTGTGAAGAGTGCGGTGCTGCCCAGATGCCCAGTTCAAAGCAAGTAGTTGGTTTAAGGAGTCACCCACTTTTCTAGGCCTTTTATTTGAAGTCTGATAGACAAGGTAGTGGATCAGCGTCTCCATGGTTACCGGTGACCAAAAATGTGTGTGTTTCTAGTCCTTAATTTGGTGCAGACTGAATTCTATCAATCAAATTCGCAATGTGACCAACATGCCACTAGGTGACTCACCATCACGGTGCACTGTGAATTCTTGGTATTAGATGGTTGGAGGCAATCGACAGGAAGCCCAGCCTGCTGACCTAGGTTTCGTGCTAGTTGGCACTCACCAGTGCAGTCAGCAAGGCGTACCTGCAACCTTGGAGGAACTCATATCCCTTCGAAGATTCAAACCCGCGTCACCAACCAGTGCTGCAGTCAGAGACGTTGCTACCACTGAGCTGTTCAGCCTAGCGACTGACCTCCTGTAGAGGACTGCATTGGATATTTTTGATTGGATGGTTTAGCTAACAAAAATTTCCATTATTATAACAGACTTCGAATTGAAGTGTGCGCTGAAGATGTTGCCTAGTAGGGCAGTAATGAAAGCTTCGCAAATAAACTAACCAGCTGGGAGAACACAACTGCATCAAAAACTGATTGCCTCGCTCTTCAGGTCAGATAGAACTCTGTCAAATGATCTACTGTCAATCAATCAATTAATCGTTTATTTGAAGATCCTCGACGAAAAGAAATTATCATGTAATAAACTCCGATTAACATGGTTCAGAATAAAGCTATTACTATTATTAGTATAACCCTATTTAAACGGCGTGCCCCAAATATTCATCAACTTTATTCAACAGCTGTACGACAACGGCACATGTCAAGTGATCCACAATGGAAAACTCAGTGAGGCGTTTGGAGTAAACACAGGAGTGAGACAAGGGTGCTTATTATCACCAATGATATTCCTAATTGTGGTGGACTGGATTATGCGTCAGACAGTGGGAACCGAGAAGACAGTGATATCCTGGACCGACGTGAAGAATCTAGAAGACCTGGATTTCGCGGATGATTTATGTTTGATAGCGCACAAAATCGAAGACTTACAAGCGAAAACTGACAAACTGGTGGAAGAAGCAGCAAAGATAGGACTCCAGGTGAACATAGACAAGACGGAGGTTATGAAAATAACCAACCAACCAACAACAACATCCACCGCCAATCACCATCAACGGGAGGGATTTGAAAGAGGTTACTTCTTTCACTTATCTAGGGAGCATTGTCTCAACTACGGGAGACAGAACGGACGAGGATGTCAAATCGAGAATCGGGAAGGCGAGAAACACATTCATCAACCTGAAACCAGTCTGGAAATCTTCGTCACTCAGCATCAACAACAAAATTCAGAATTTCAATACAAACGTCAAGTAAGTTCTTCTATACGGATCAGAAAATTGGCGGGTCACAATGAATATTTCCAACATCCTGTTGCAGACCTTTATCAACAGCTGTCTTCGCTCTATACTCAAGATCAGATGGCCGGAAAGAATCACCAACAAGAAACTATGGGAACAAACAAAACAAGTACCAGTCGCTGAACAAATATGCAGGAGAAAGTGGAGATGGATTGGACACTCGCTGAGGAGGCCGTTAGGTGACATCGCGCGTCAGGCCAACACTCGAGTGTGACCCGAAAGGGAAGTGGCGAGTGGGACGTCCAAGTGTGACATTGAGGAGATCGTGTGAAGAGGAGTTGAAACAGTATGGACTAACATGGATGCAGGTGAAAAGTACAGCAGAAGACAGAAGCAAGTGGTGACGTGCGGCTGAAGCCCTATGTTCCACTAGGAACCCAAGGGAACAATAATAATAATCTAAACGGTTATCTAACTAATGTCATTTCGTAATCTAACTTGAAGTCAACCAAAATCTTTGCCAGCTGAAAAAATTTCCAGATTTCAAATGACAATAATAAATAAATAAATAAATAAGGCGCTTACTTATTTATAATCTGATAAAGATCTTTCCATAAAGAGATAGATGTGAGTAGTTTACGTTCATGTAATTCCTCAAGTAGGACTATAAAAGCTTCACGATTTTTGCGTTGTTCCCTTTTTTGTTTACGACGTTCACGATCTTTCTCCTCTTCATACTCTTGTTCAAGCATACAGATATGCTCTTCAAAACAAATTAAGGCGTCTTCTTTATCTAGATTTTGTAATTCTACATCTTCTGTAAACCTGAAAAAAAAGAAATTATTCAAAATGGACATATTTATAATATCTAATGAAAGGCTAGAAGTCCACTGGGGATTAGAAACAAATGAACCAATATATTTATTTATTTTTGATTACAGCTTGATTCCACACCATATTTTTTGGTACAGGTATGGAATTTTCAGCATGTGATATCGATAACCCAAATTTTGCAGGCCGACCATAGATATCAGGTGTGCATCAGCAGGGGATCGAACCCTGGACCATGTGCATGGTCGGCGAGAGTCCTAACCACTGTGCCACCAATGATGATGTAATAACGAGGTAAATTAAATATTTATATACATAACAAACTAAATCGTCATTCATATGGATAGGATTAGAGTCCGAATTTTCAGTTAAATTCTTTGGTTTTAGAGATTAAGACCTCCCTACACCAGTTAAGATCAACATGAAATAAAAAGTAGTAGTGTGGTGAGAGCTGACTGCAAGCCAAAAATTGTAGACAACAATTCACGTCTATGTTTACGTTCCGAATTGAGGTCATGAGAAAAAAAACAATAACAAAGCTTAACCTTGAGGAACTCAACAACCAATCACAGTAGACTTAACGTGTGCAAATACAATTCGCAGATATATGGCTTAACTTTCTAAGAGACAGTCAAAAGCAGTACAAAGTAACCTTTAGCAAGAAAACAGCCAGTCAGAAGACGTTGCTTCTCTGCTAACAATAACGAATAATAATGTTCCTAAAAAATCTATGAATATCTGTTGATTTTTTCAATAAACGATCTGTTTCCCGGCCCTTGTCTTCTGTCGTTACAGTACTACCTTTGAAAAATATTCACCCACGACCCCACCAGAGATCGAACCCAGGTCCTCCAGGTTATGACACCAAGCTTGTCGACCACCCAGCCATATGGGATGGAACTCGGTGAACCGTGAATTTTAGCTACGCTCACCAATGCCTCCGATGAGAATCCACTTCATCTTGACATGGTGGTGGAACCCCTATTGGTCACCACTTCTCATTACAGCTTCAGGACAGGACATCCATCCAACCATCCATCCAGTAGCCATCAATGAGCTGGAAGTCGATATTAAGATTATGGGATTTGTGGGGGATATGGAACCATTTAATTTCAATCGTTAGATTACGTCACGAACTAACACAAATCAGTCAGAGAGACTGTTGAAAACCAGGAAGCGCTGGACAGCTCTTTCATCCGGTCCAAGTGGCTGAATGGTCAATGGAGCTGAAGGTCTCAGGTTCGATCGCTGGTGGGGTCGTGGATGTGCACAAGTTGAAGAGTCCCAGAATAGGACGAAACAGCCGTCCAATTTTCCCTGGTTTTTAATGATCTATTTAATTGATGTTGGCTTGTGATGTGAAATCTAACAAGTGAGATAAAATTACTCCAAGTCTTCACAAATCGCATAATCTCAAAACGTGATAAATGAACATAGTAGAGAAAGTTCCTATTTACATATTTAGAAGACAAAAGAGAAAGACTGAGAAAAGAATATTCTTTTCGACACCTTCTACATTTGACCTTACAGTCTCATATACAAACACAATATTTACAGAAGAATCATTATTAACACCACTGATATCATTATATAAAACCACGTTGTTAGTATTAACAGAACTACACTTCAAAGTGACACTTCAGTGACAGATAATATAGTCCTTCTAGGTGAAGACGCTGATAAAACCGAGCAGAGTCTTCTGAATACCTAGATCTGTAATCTGCGAATGTTTGCCATGCGATTCGCTCCCGCCAAATGTAAGATGATGCTACACGACTGGACTACATTGACTCATTCCTACCTTAAAAATAGGGATTGAAGTGGTAGAGTGTGTTGACCACTTCACTTATTTGGGAAGTTGCATCAGACAACGCCAGTGATGTGATCGCTGACGAGATATCAGCACGGATACAGAGGGCTAGTTTCGCATATGTTGTCTGGCGTAGACGTGATATCCGGCTGGCTATCAACCAAAGGGCGGGTGTACTGCTCAGTAGTCCGCTCCGTCCTCATTTATGGCTGTCAGTGAGACATGGCCATTGAGAGTGGAAGCCATGAAAAGATTAGCTGTCTCTGATCATAGGTGTCTGCGTTCTATCTCTCGTGTGAAGTGGTATAATAAGGTGAGCAATATTGAGGTTAGGCGTCGAGTGCTAGGTAAGGAGGGGAGACTATGAAGCTACATCGACTGAGATGGTTAGGACATGTGTTACGCATGCCTAGCCATCGCCTTCCTCGATAACAGGCAATGTTAGCTGACATAGGATGGATTAGGCTAGAAAAGAGCTGATTAGTGGTGGTCAAACCAAAACATGCCTTCCTCAGTCAACGATATCCACAACAGTTATTTTCAGCCAGTCAGTCACGCAGGAAGATCTAGACTTACTGGTTGGGGTCCTCGGGACGGTAAAAACCAATGACGGCTGGAAAAAATAGGTGATATGACTCAAAATCGTTCTCAGTGAGTGGCGCAGATGCATCCACTCCTTGTGACTTATAATTTCCAATAAAACTATACTGTTCTTCGATATTACTATTTTTGCCTCATATCTCCCTTCACTGTCTCTATTTCACATTTCTTTTTACTTTCTTCTTCTTCTCTGGCTTTGTGTGTAAAGTGAAGTGTGGCGACTCGAACTGCTGCACATCGGTGCAAAGTCCTATGTTGAAACCAGTCAGTCAGTCAGTTTTCAGTGACAAAATGCATAAAAGTGTAATACTAAGTTGAATATCAGATAAAAATTGAGCAGAAAACTTATGAGGCAATTAAAGATTGTTAAAATAATAATAGCTTGCAAAAGGTTTACACAGGAAAGGAGAATTTATCACATTTTTACAGTCGTGACAGTGGTCAAGGTAAGGAAAGCGTGGAGACGAACTTTTGAACACTAGGCGAAATTAAGGTTAGCCAAAACACAGCGGATAACTTAATGTTCGGTATTTACAGGGTGATCTAAAGCAGGACTATGAACAGACCTTGTTTATCCTCTGCTTAAGCAAACAGCACGATATTCAGAAATCCGTTGATGAGCATGCCTAAATGTATGCCCCGCAGGAGCAGCCAAACTGATAGATACATACATAGAGGAGGCGGAATTAGACAGTTTTTCTTTGATTCTTAAACGTCAAATTGAAGTAGGTGTGAAGAGACGGTGAACTTCTACTATACTGAACGCTCTTTCCATTGCTTTGTTTATAGATTCTGTTATTACCTTCACGGGTGTTATCTTCAAGGAACTGAAGTTATAAGAACAAGAATTTCTTTAGAGCTGTTGACGTACTAGCTTACCTTGACGTTAAACTCATACTGTTATCAACAAACTATACTGCATATCCATAACTCTCTAATAATCTTGAGTTTTTCATTAAGATGGTTACTAGAGCAGATCACTTTACTTTCAACTGCAGGCGGAACGGATGAAGATATCAAATCCAGCCAGCCAGAATCGCAAAGGCCAGATACGCTTTCATCAACCTGAAACTAGTTTGGATATCTACTGCACTCAGTCAGCATAAAGAACAAGATTCGGATTTTCAACACAAATGTGAAGTCGGTCACTTCTTCTATACGGGTCAGAAACTTACACCGCGTGTCAGTCACGAAAAGCATTTTCAACAAGTTACAGATTTTTATCAATAGCTGCCTTCTCTGGTTCCATACTGAAGATCAAATGGCCAGTCGGTCAGAAAGAATCAGCAACAAGAAACTCAGGCTGGGAACAAACCAACCAAGAGCCAATCGCTCAAAAAATACGTAGAAGAAAGTGGAGATAGATTGGGCACAGACTGAGGAGGCCATTGAATGACATCGCAAGCAAAGCAGACCACTGCTAGAGTGGAATCTAAGTGGGAAGTACCGAGTGGGTCTTCACTTAGATGGTGACATGTAGGAGATCGTGTGAGGAAGAGATGAGAGAGTTTGGGTATTCGTGGAACCAGCTGAAGAGGACGGCAGAAGATATGACAAAGTGGAGGTGTGTTGTTGAAGCCCTATGCTCCACTCGAAACCAAAGAGAATAATTATAATAATACTTTAGCTTTATGAAGCAAACACATTACTAAACGGCGTTTAAATGTCAAAGGTACGAAACTGAAAGAATGATTATGCTGACCAGTCGATGTAGATTTCCTATACATACACTCCTTATTGCACCGTCGTCTTTCCTAGTCAAAGAGACGTCTAGGAATGAAATACTGTTATATTTTTATTTCTTGACGGTTAAAGTTATTGAGGATATTCTTTGTTTTATTCTCATTTTTCCTAATCAAACAAGAATTATCTGTTTAACGACAATCGAATTCTAGTTTACCAATTACACCTTTTAAAGATCCATTCCCTAGCTTTGTGAGGAAAATGTCAGCTAGAATTGATCCTAGGGGTGAACTATGATTTTAATGATCTTAACGACTCGATATTATTTGAAAAAACGTCCATGTTGTTAATAACGATTACTCTTCAAATATTATGTATATATAGCTGTACAGCCAGATAACAAAATTATCGAAAAAAAACACTGTTTCGCTCAAACGTTTTCCTCTTCTAAATGAATAATAGCAATTTAGGTGTTGTGATTCATTAAATTAAGCATTTGGCTTTCAAACAATAAGTCACACGTTTAAATCCCATTCTATTTATGGAGGTGCCCAACATCATCAGACCTTGCATTATGTGTTTGATTTATTGCCAAGTGTACTGATATGAATGTGGCTGTTGAGCGACCAACTAGGGTAGGATACACCACACTTCTTATCAGGTCACTTTCGCATTTCCCGTTGATTGACAACATTTGACGACATCTCAGCTCCCAGTACGGATGTAACGAAAGGACCTAAGGCTTAAACGTCAAGTTGTTTTGGATGGTGGTGACCACCAGTGGAATCAAGGATCCAGAATGACATCTCTTGCACAAAAGGTGGCTCTCGTGGCCTAGCAGCTTTTGAAACGAAGGGTGCTGGGTTTAAGTCTCCTCAGTAAGAACACCATCACTCAGTGGGAGTGAAGGTAGATCCGGATGACGAGCTCCGAACAGGACGAAATGCGCATCCTGGATTCCATTGATAGTCACCAACAAGATATATACTATAACTTACATTATTGTCTTGTAAAAAAAATGAGCACCAAGAAACTTGCTACACACATATAGCAGCAATATAAGGCGAAAAGAAAAAAAGGTTAAAGGTTTATAGCGAAGTGAGCATAAAATAAAAACACCATACACCAATATTCCTCCATAAATTCGAACAATGATACCACAAACACCGATGAACAAGAGTATGGAACCATTTTGTTTCGCTGATTCTCTCCAGCTGGGTACAACCTAAAATATTTAATAAAACCTGTTAAAGTTGTATTATAACTGGCTTTATTGAATATTATAGGTTGTACTCAGCCGAAGAGAACCAACGAAGTAAAATAGGTACGTACTATTTTGCACCAATGCTTGCTCTATCTTTGCTTAAATTTATGAAAAAGTTAATCTTTCCATTTTTCACCCCAGACATTTCGTCCGAATCATTTGACGAGAGCCAAATGAGCATTTTATATTTGTATTGCTACACCAGAACTGTGGAAGCTTCTGAGATAAGTGAAATGGTAGACACGTTAAACAAATCCGCTCATCATATTTAAACAAGGTATCCATTTAGAACAGTTCTGAAGCAAAACTTTACGCTTTAGAAGACAGAACCACTATTTAATACCTTGCCAGTATCTTCTCCTAACACGAGTAGGTCGTTTAAGTAACCTAAGCTAACCAGGATATCCCTTCCTTGGATGTTAAACTTCACAAATCTTATATAGAAATGCGAATCTGTACAGACATGTGAAGTATAACTATCCAGCTCAGAGAATACAACCACATCAAAATGTGAAGTATAAAAACGTCTCGGTTGAAGTGCATATCCAAGTTATTATTATTTATTACCGACTTTTCCGTATTTCTCAAGTAACTACTTGTAAAATTCATTTTATCTTCTAATTTCTCTTGCGATGCGGTTTAGTGATGCAAGAAACTAACAGATGAATTATTGTCACCAACTTACTGGACGGGCAATAGCAACTGACACATAAGTGCTATGCTGAAACCAGTAAGTCAGTTAGTCAGTCAGTGTGTCAGACTATATGACCAGATATTGATTTTTAAAGCAGACTGTACGAACAAAACCTGCTTTATTATACATTCCAGCAGTGTCAATAGCTTGCAAACCGAAATCAATCTTCCGTAAACTTTTCCTGCAACCTTTAGTTAGTACACTACTTTTTACAAATTTAGCAAAGGCAAGGCAATGCAACGTAAAGCGTTATGCATAAAAAAAACTTTTCCTAACGTATAAGATTTTCTATTACAACTATGAAGAAGCATCAAAAAGGAAATGAACATATCTTTTTAACGCATAAACCCGTGGACATGAAAACAACACACAGACGATTTTCAACATCCACAAAAAAGCTAGAAATTCCAATTTAACTCACCTAGTATTGTCAAGTAACATTTGTTGTGCTTCACTCCATGTTGTTCGATAGGTAAGATCAAGCATCTCACTTAGAATTTCATTAAATACCCTTATATTTCGTTTGCGCAGTATCTTAGCCTCCTCTCTTTCACGTTTTCCAATCTCCTGCATAACATCTTCAAATATCTCACGACGATCACGATCTGGAACATCAGTCCATTCTTTTGTATCTGAAAGTAATTGGTCTACTCTGCGATATGACATAGTGGAATGCAATTTATTGCACTTCAATAGGTACTTTTCTAAGTCTTCTTTTGCTCTTTTGATTCTTATTCTCTGTTCTTCTCGCTCTTCTTTTAATCTCTGAGTTTTGTATACATTAAATATCTGCTTTTTCTCATTAAACGTTTTCAAGACAGCATACCTAGGATCTCCGGATATAAGTTTCAATGCTTGTTCCCATGTTGAAGCACCTGGAACATTACAATCTCTAAAAAGCCTCCTAAGACCTTCTGCCATTTCTGCTCTCGTTTTATATTCCGGTACAGCCTGTGTAGCTGGAGGAGCTGTAGTAGCTGACTGTGAATTGTTTACAGGTTTCTCCTCATCACTCTCCTCCTCGCTGTCATCTAACTTGTCTGGAGGAAGCGGGATAGGAATTGACGCTGTTGCTGCATCTGATGCCTCGAAAGAGGCTAAAGTTGCTTTCATTGCGCGTTCTATTTCTGAAGGCTCAGGTGGTTTACTCACATCTTCTTTGGGTGTCGCTGGTGTGCACGGTGTAACAGGTGGTATGCCGTTTGGTGGCTCAGGGATTGAATTATTTGATGTCGGGGTACATGCTGCAGCTTGGTTTTCAGCGTCTATTAGCTCTTGTGGTTTTACCCAAACCGACTGTTTTGTGATTTCGTTGTAATAGTAAGGTTTGCCATTCTCAGACTTAAACTCTTTCCATGGAGAATTAAATAGTATTTTCTCTCGCTGGGTTTTCAATTCTTGAGGTTTTTCCCATGTAGTTTGATGAGTGTATGTGTTAAAATAATATTTTCTACCATCATGAGAATGATGTTCTACCCAACCAGCATTGATTTGCACAGCTGATAACTGAGAAACAGACGTAACTGGGTTGGGGACAAAATTTGGGTGAGCATATCCGGGGTATCCAAGGTGTGGTGTGACGAAAGGATGTGGAAAACCTGCCATTCTCATATACTACGATTAATGGCTGCAAACACGACTTTGAATTGATGTATGCTCGATAAATTTTATGATTCCACTTAGGTTAGATATTTCCACGTGATTTACTCTCGTTTAACCAGTTTTTATAGGTAAATGCAGCTTGGTAAGATCTAGTAAAAGATAAACTGAGATTAATATGAGCAGATTTTACTTTACGATGTTTAAAAAACGCCTTATTTTGGAAATAATCGTATTATGACAATGGATGACTAAATGTATCCCAAATAATATCCAACAAATAATAATCACACCATCCGACAAAACAAACAAGCAGAGTAATGACGGAAATACAACGATTTACAAATAATTAGACTGTGTACTACAAACTGAAATAAAGAAAAGATCTCTTGAAACCCAGTTGACTAGATCAGAATTTTTACATGCCATACGATGAACCACATTATGTGTGGAAGGACAGTGCTGCTCAGGATGAAATTAAAATGTTAAAGCTAAACAGCTCTAACTCGGCAAACAAAAAGGTCGTGTTTGGAAGACCCAACAGAGGTTACCTGGGAGCCTTGAGTCGTTCCTGTATTTGCATATACCAATAAATTCAGTAATGAGGTTTGAATATGGCGTATTGTGAAAAAATTGAAACACAAAGCGTGTAATTGTGCCACAAAACAGTTTGACACTTGTAAAGACGTGACTGGGATATAATGCAGAGTAAAATTCAGAAGAAACAAGGTTACGAGATGCCTTTAGGAAAGTATCCAACATGGCTTATGATATTCTGGCAAGACAAGAAATAATCTCTTACTGACCACTCTATATCACAATTGCCAACAGCCCATGGTACTTAACTTCCTTAATTTTGGATACACTGATGGATGCATAATCAGACAAGCTAGAGCACTTGTACGGTGGCGTACCCTAATCTAAGATACTTGAATGAAGAAAGAAAAGTTTAAGATATGCAAGTCACACGCAATACATACATTTGACAACACATCGAAGTTAATTTGGGCTGCCAAGTATACAAACTATCACACCAAAGAAGACAGCTTAAAATCACTACACTAAAACCTTCACAGAACCTGGGACCGTTCCCAAATGCCAAAAGTTATGAACTAACTAAAATAAACTGATTGCTTTGTATAGCACATGTTGAGGAAAGTCTGATAAAGTGAATAGTCTAAGATAGCATGAAGATAGTTTTCAGGTTTCCGGGGTGCATTGTACGCCCAGTTGACAACTGCCAACAGCTTTCCACTGAAATTCAGTTAATCACTCATAGACACGTGGCTTTGGAGTGAACCAGCATCCACAAGTGTGGATAGAAAAACAGGCGAAACTTGGAAGATAACGCAGACTTAAGCACTAAAATGTGTCAAATATGAACTAGATAAGCAACACAAGAGTAGTAGGCTTATGTTAGGTCAGAATGACCATGGGTGGGCAAGTCACGGTCGAACTCAACAATGTTTGTCGATGAGTAACCATATGAAATTTAACAAGCCGTTACTCTACTTAAGTCGGACAGACTAATCGTCAAAAGTATTTATGTAAAATATTCCGGAGTAAAATGAGTATATTCCATGGTAATTTAGGCAAGCGTTAGTTTGTCAGTGTCTATAATTACGGATCCCAAACTGAAAGGAACACTCCAAGAGATTATTACAATAGAAAATAACAAGCCTCACCAATCACATAAGAGTAAATTAACAGAATATTCCTGTAAAATCCACACAAGTGAAAATGAAGCTAGACCAGCGATTTTCTTAAGCAGACCGCTTGGTAGCATCTAATGTTCAATGGTATTGTGTGAGCTACTGTAAAACCAATGGTTCTGACTTCTCACTCATTCAGCTAAATAGCAGCTCTTGATTTTCCCTGGATTTAACACAGTGTGTAGTTCTATGTCTGTACGCTGCACGGTGCGTTTAATGATAGTTTCCCATTTTACAATGTCTCTCACAAGCCTATGAAAACCTTGTTATTTCTTGACATTCAACACCTACTGTTTCGGAAAGGCTCTATCCCCTCGTAAATTCCACCAATATCTATCTCATCGACTGCTTCAGCTTAACCAAACGCAGCACACACCTGTTATCAATGCAAAATTTGGGCCACCGATATCACATGCTTAAAATTCCATACTTGTACCAAAAATACTGTATGGTTTCAAGCTATAACCAGAAAGCAGTACTAAGGTGGAGAATCTGCTAGGATTTGCAAAATTTCGTCTCACCGAACACTTCTTCGGTAAGGTTGCTCGGTACTGTAAAACATGAGTCTTAATGATGCCTAAAAATGAGTAGACTGCAAAAACAGAACTTAGAGCAAGAGTGCTGGATGGGAGACAGACAAGAAAATGTGGGCGCGTGAATACATAATTATAATAAAAAGCATAAAAAGACAGGTAAGCACGGATCTGGTGATAAAATATGTAATACAACAGTGAATTACAGAGAAATAGGTGGGGTATTTGTGTACTAGTACAGACCCCTACGAGGAATTTGCTCTCCGATTAGATGAACTCTAACGTGTAGTTTAGTCGTTTAGAGGCTGAGGGCACTGACGTTAACGGATAGTGCGAAGTATGTTAACGCAAGATCTAGTACCCACAACCTGTACAGTACTCGTTCCGCGTAGAACAAAGGCGAAGCAAAATACCAGAATTGGTCGGCCAAAATACGAAGCATATTTCGGTACCGAATTGGAGTACGAGATGATTGCTTAACTAGCAGATATAAATTATGAAAACATGCTTTTGTTCCGATCATCTACAAGCCTGTTCAGCTTCTTTTCAAGATGCTACCCCATGGGCTTCACGCAAATTCGTGAGATATCCTATAGGTCAACTTGTCCTACGGGTTCTAATCTTCCAGATATTTGAATTCACTTCTCACTGAAATATCAGTTATCTACCTCACGATAATCTTTTCATTCACGCGCTATTATACTATACTTTATGTTAACTACCTAGGCCACTACTAAAGCTGAAACTTACTCTTTGTTCATATTTGTTGCTTGCTTAAAGTCTGGTTGCTTTGATTAACAACACAAAAACACCAATGTTTGAACAAAGCTATATTTTCATCGGAAACACCATAGTTCCTACACATGGACCAATATGGTTAACATTAAACATTGCAAATGTATACTATCATTTCAAGTACTATATAACTTCATCTTCTTGTACCTAACTTGTAAATGTACTTCCAATGATGTAGTATTCATAATTGCATTTTACACCATTTTTTAGTTTCCCAGGACGTTCTTCTCTTCCTGAAATAGCGTTCAGTCACGTGGTTGCATGGTAATTACCCAAATATACGCTGTTCACCGATTGACCACAACTATCAGCAGGAAATGGGACGAATTTCAGGTTGTGGCTCAACTCTGATGGTGACCTTGGCGAAGGGCTTACAATTTAACATGAATAAGAACCTGTTCTGATTGCTTGTACGATAATCGAACAATTTAAACTTTTGAAAAAGTGCTATTCTATGATACTTCGGGATTGTACTTTATGATACACATGATCGCACCTGTAAAAATGGCATGCATTTCTTGTCAACTCACACGTTAATACGAAACTTAAACTATTACTATGATAATTTAATGCAACAACAGACAACGATCAGCATAAATGGGAGGAACCTGAAAGAAACAACCTCCTTCACCTACCTGGGAAGCATCCTTTCAACTACAGGCAGAACTGACGAGGATATCAAAGCAAGAATCGGAAAAGCAAGACAAGCTTCCACTACTCTCAAGTCTGTGTGGAGGTCAACAGCACTCGTCAGCATCAAAAATAAGATCCGGATTTTCAACTCCAATGTGAAGCCAGTGCTTCCATACGGATCAGAGACTTGGCCAGCGCGTCATAAACAGCATCTCGAACAAACTACAGGCCTCCATTAACAGTTGTCTCAAGATCAGATGGCCAGTCGGAAAAGATCAGCAACAGAGATCTCTGGCAATGAACGAACCAACCAGGAACCGATTGTGAAACAAATAGGCAGGAAGAAATGGAGATGGATTGGCCATACTCTTAGGAAACCATCAAGTGACATCACTAGACAAGCCATTGCTCGAGTGGAACCCGACCGAATGGGAAGCGGCGAGTTGGTCGTCAGTGCAAGGGTAACTTGGAGGTGGTCATGTGAAGGGGAGATAAAAACGTGTGGGCAGACATGGAGCCAGGTGAAGACTCTAGCAGAGAACAGAACGCAATGGAGACGCACAGCTGAAGCCCTATGTTCCTGTGGGAATTAAAGGACGCAATAATAATAATTATAATTTCATAATTCCTATCGTAGCATTAAAAACACAATATTCAGCGAAGAGACTATTTTCAACGAATTTATTATCAAGCTGTACAATCGTATTGTTAACCAAATGTTAAAATTTTGTTGGTTCTGTATCTTTTTATAATATGTGTAGACAGATTACTTTGCAATGTCAAATGTTTACTATATAGAAGACTGTCATGATAATTTAGTACAATAAATCCTGCCAACAGACCTTACCTTCAGTTTATACTACCTACATCGAACTCTAATTATAGTGTTCTGCTGAATCTTGCTCCACTACTCACAAAACCTATTCTTTTTACTCTTTAAGGGTTTAACATCTTATAAACTAATCTGTTCATTAGGACGCATGCACACATAAATAATATGTTCATAAATCTATACGTGGAGATCTATTGGAAGCACTCACTAAGAAAGCTAGGTAAATGGAATGTGAGGTACGAACATATCTGGAACCAAGCAATATATTTGCCGTAGCCATAACAATCAGAGCCTAACATCATGAAAGGAGGGAGGGTGGCGCATGCTGATCAGTAGATATGGTGGTGGTCACTAAGGTGAGTCGCCCCACTCTGCAGGAATAGCAATATGCAATTTGACGGCTTGAGATTTTTATGAGGGCTTGAATCTTTACCTTCAAAAAGATAATAATGATCGCCTAGACAGGTCATGCTTCTACCTTTAAACATATACCATTGGTCAGCCTATTACTGAGATGCGACCACGTGGGCTCTGCACAGATTTATGGGGCATCTTATAAACTAACGTGCTTTCCTTTGTCGTATCTTCGAATATCACTTAACAATGTCTCATCTCATTCATTTTCTAATAACGTCTTCACTTGCTCATCATATTCCACTAAACCTAACATTTTATAGCTCTTTATGAATTTGATTCGACTTATTCTATTCCCATTCTCTATAGGGTATGGTTGTGCACCAAATACACAAAAAGATGTCAAATAAAAACAATCGGCCTGTGGATAATTGCATTGAAACCAAAAGTGGACATCATGATAGTAGGACCTGTATGGGTAGCATTATACACTGCAAATGATCTTTGTCAGCCTAGGGATTATAGTCTCCCACTGTATTTCCTTTATGAATGCATCTATTAATGATACATTGCACTTACCTGTTTCATTACACTTTAATGATTCACCTTAGCACCTTTACTTTTCTAAAACAGCTTACTATCCCTTATAAACGTTGTACTTACCTCAATATTGGTTGGTTATCGTATGCCTACAAACTTGGGTTGCTAAAACGCGGTACGTCCAACGTTTGCGTTACATTTTTGCGTGATTCGTTACATAAAATTTATCTTGTTGTAATACTTACACAAGTACTCTACTACCTCTATACCTATAACTAATAACTCTCATATCAAATAATTATGGTTAACCAAAGTAAAAAGCAACGAACTCAATCCCCTGTAAATCTGATGACTAATTTTAAGTCGCTGATTGCTACATCAAGCAACACATTCCTACAAATGGTTATAGTGAGCCACATAACCCACTTGTATTTCGTAGGCGTCGAGCTGAAACTGAGGACAAAACTGCACTGACAGATAGTATTAGCACTGCTCCAAAAAATTCAGTACCCTCTGCTCATACAGAAACCATCCCTTCACCTTATGTACTTATCGAAAAGCTCCAGCCTTCAAGCTCTGTTTCAGAACTATCTTCTGAAATAGAACTTCTAAAGTTGTCTATAGGAGAACTTAAGGCCGAGTTAAGGGAAATAAAAAACAAGTCAGTAAATCCTGGAATTTCTGAAACCAATACCAAAATATCCAAATTATCAGATCAGATCAGCGATATCGGATCGCAGGCCTGTGAACTGACACCTTTAACTATCCTCATGAGAACTGTAGACCTTAACAAACTTGACACGGAATCGGTATCTAAGGTGGATAACCTCATTAACTTTGTTACTACAGAAGTAACAAAACGACTCGATGCTAAACTAAATGCTATTGTCCACAACGTCCCGGACAATGAGGCACTAAAAAAGGGACAGCGCATCTTACTTAGTGAGGCGAAAATGCCCAACTCCAAGACTAAGCGCTACAGGCTGAAGAAGAGTCAACATGAAAAGTGTTGTCCTATTCGTTTTCAGTTCGAAACACCGGCTGAGGCCAGAAAATGTATCCACTCCCAATACACCCTATTGCAAGCCAGAAATTACAAACTAATAAAGGTTGCGGTGGACAAGACCGTCATAGAAAGGCGCGTATATAATTATCACACTGAGCCTAATTGTGGAATAAACAATAGGATATTGCAAGCAGCAATTATACCTAACCCTTTGAGAGATACCGTAGAATCCACCGCACCACCCCTCTCAAACCACACAGAAGTATCTTCTCAGAGAGCGACACCAACCGCAAGGCCACTAAATTGTAATCAAATAGCCAATAAAACTATACCGCCTATCACCGTAGATATAGACATGTCACTAAATAATCCCGGGAAAAAGTCAAAATCCCCCGAAAGTCGACCCTGCCCTCTCCTAGCCATAAGTCCATTGGCAGAAAAAAGAAGAATATGACCCCAAATCATGCCAACAACAACAATGGCAGTATAAGTAAGCCCACATTCCCCACGGTCAATTGTATTGGCACCCACAAAGTGCGAAATAGCACCATGGCCCACACTGATAACCAATGCCACAACAATGCCACCCTCAAGAGTACAAGTGACAATAGTCAGAACTCGACCACCAACAACTCAGGGCACTCACAGTATGGCACGCGAATAAATTTTGATCGGATATACGGTACAAGTCTGCTGGGAACTAACCCACAAAGCAGTACATACGAAACCCTTACAAGGACACCACTAGTACCTAACAGTAGGCGGAATGATAGACCATGGTCTTCACAAGGTCCCAATCATTTTTTATCCCCTGCGTCCCTGTTAGCGTTGAAAAAACAGCTGGTAGGGATGCTAACACTCCTAAACCGCTAGTGCTGGCTCCCCCTTTGCATGAATGTAGGAACAGTCTAGTTCGCCCGCATCCACTAAGCACACTTGGTACATGCACAGGTTTAGGTCAAATAAAGATCCCTACCCCCGTCTCTAGCTTAACTAAAAATAAAAATGCCTTAGTCTATAGCAAATCCAGTACTCCAACGCTTAATTCTTCACCGAAAACAGCACACACCAACTCGTTAGACATAGATGAGCATGATGCTGAAACTCCTCTTAACATAGGGTCGTCATGTCAAACAGTACTACTGGGTGCTGAACCACATTCGGGGCTGATTAACGAACTTAAATACTTCAAATGCTATTTCAAATCTCATCTTTACCTGATCCTCATAAATGCTAGATCTGTTCTAAATAAACTACCGATGCTCAGAGCACTCACAGTAATATACAAACCCCCTATAATTGTCATCACTGAATCCTGGTGTAACTCGAACATACTGGATGAAGAGATAAGCTTAGATAACTACACACACTTTCGGTGTGACAGGGAAGGTGGTAAGGGAGCGGGTTGTCTTATTTACTTTCTGAATGCACTTACTGTATCACAGCTAGAAAGTAGTACACTTAACATGCCTGAGACTTTATGGGTTAACTTACACTTAAATAACGCAATAGTATTAATTGGATGCACCTACAGAGCACCTGGCACCTTTAGTAATTACGAGACCCAACTTATTAATACTCTAGAACAATTATCCACCCTCCACTACGATCATAAGATCCTATGTGGAGACTTTAACTTACCAGAAATCAACTGGGAAATACCCACAGGTCCAACTAAACTTGATAAGTTCTTAGGCACACTGGATATACTTGGCTGGAAGCAGACTGTCACAACCCCTACAAGAGGTAATAACGTACTAGACTTAATCTTCTGCCACAATATAAGTCCCCTTTCTACCCTAGTAGGTTCTGAGTTTTCAGGGAGTGACCACAAAACAGTGCTGTGTGCACTGCCACTTCCGTCAAGTAGCAATGCAACCCATACCCCTACTTCACGACAAATAACTTACAGGAACTACAGTAAGGCAGACTGGACTCTAGTAAAATCAATGCTAAGATTCTCAGAATGGAGTGAGTACTTCTATACTGATAGCCTCTCGAAAGCTCTAGACATCTTTTACTATAACTCCAACACATGCTTAGATGCTGTCATCCCATTTCAAACACTAAAGTTTTCCCCACGTAGAAAGACATTCATAAGCCAAAGGATCGTAGGAAACTGAAAAGACTGTCAACAAGTTACTTCAGGCGACACGACTTTAGTACACTAGGGTCAATACTTAGTACTCTTAGCTCCATCTCGCAAGCTCATAACTTGCGTATGAGAAATGAAGAATGCACGGCACTAGCCAGCACCACCAGAGTAGGTGCTCTCACAGAAATACTAAAGAAACGAATGAATCGCCAAAGCCATAAAATTTCTCTCCTTATAAACAAGGGCAAACTATACAGCAACCATGCAGACATGTGTGAACTGTTTAATGAGACGTTTGCAGCTAACTACCTTAAGCCTACAAGTCCACTTCTCGGTTTACAATCTAAAATAGAACTCCCTTCATCTTCAACGCTGAAACAAATCACTACAGTTCATTTCACTTACTCTAATATTAACCAAGCCGTTAATACTCTTAAAAGCTCTAGTAGTGCAGGTTTTGACGGTATACCATCGTATCTTTATAAACACGGTGGTTCTGACATTTCTGTTTTATTACTTAAGATTTTTACAATGTCCCTTGAAAGCCAAACCTATCCAGATAAATGGAAAACGACATTTATAGTACCTAAACACAAATCCGGATCGAAAACTGAAGTCAACAACTATAGGCCAATCAATATTACACCCATAGTATCTAGAATCATTGAACGAATAGTTAAAGATGATATCCTCAAACATATGCTCAGCTGCAATATTCTAAGTCCCAACCAACATGGATTCCTAAAATCCAGATCATGCATGACTTGTCACCTTGACTTCTTTAACTATATAACTAGCAGCCGAGACAAACAACAACTAGTACTAGTCATCTACTTCGACATATCCAAAGCCTTTGACCGCGTTGACCATTTACTTCTAATAAATAAGCTGAACTCCTTAGGAATAAGTAACCCATTATTAGGATGGATTGAATCATTCCTTAACAATAGGTCCCAAGTAGTTAGACTGGGGTCTGCAAATTCTAAGCTTAGTCCAGTCACTTCTGGTGTAGTTCAAGGTAGCGTCTTAGGCCCCCTTCTATTCACTCTATATATCAACGATATATGCAGTTGTTTCTCGCTTGGCAAACCGTTTATCTTTGCAGATGATCTTAAAGTAGCTTACACATTCCACTGTGATGACTTAGGATATTTTGAGAAAGCTGTTCAGGAAGAACTAGATAGAGTAACTGCATGGTCCTCCACATGGAACCTAAAATTCAACCTTGAAAAATGTGGTTGGATCTGTTTCGGTGCACCCTCAATAAATATTAAACTGGTACTTGAATCTCTCGACTTGCCTAAACTCCAAAGTGTTGTTGACCTAGGACTCAGGTACTCTAGTGACCTGACATTTTCTGAGCAAGTGGCGTCACAGAGGCGTAAATCGAGGATGCTCTTGGGATGCATACTCAGGAATTTCCACAACTACGAAGCGCAACTATTACTATATAAAACTTGTATCAGACCACTACTTGAATATTGTCCATTTATTCTCAGCAGCGCTCTTGTAAGTGACAAACTTAAAATAGAAAGTGTCCAACGATACTTCACGTCTAAACTACTAGGATTTGACTGCGAAAAGGACTACACATCAAGGTGTAAAACTCTAGGTATCGACCCACTCTGGATGAGACGACTGAGCATTAACCTAACATTCTTCTTTAAAATATTGCATAAAATATCATTCTCAAACAGTAAGGGGATACAGATCTCACCGGAAGGCTCTTACAACCTTCGTAACCAAACGTGCACAGTATCTAGGAAAAACTGTAAAACAGCACTCCGTGCAAACTTCTTCATAGTCATGTACTCTAAGATCTGGAACAGTTTACCCCTAGAAATAAGGACCTGTGACTCTATTATAACCTTCAAACGCTTGCTATATAAACTGTTTCATCCCAATGACTATGCCAATCACACCGCACCACTTATTTCCAAAACGCATGAGCTATTAGAACCCGCGCGCTTCGTGTAGGACGTTACAATCTCACCATATAACGTGGAAATAATTTTTCGCATTCTGGAATATCGTGGTCTATATTTGACTACTACATAATTATAGCTGATATTGCTTGCCCCTCCGGTAGCTAAATATCCAAATTTATCACCTCCAGAATACTGTTTGGATCCAGTGAGATTCGTGTTAATAAAGAGCAATCTGTCACAAAAGAACTATAGAGAAGTCCTCAGTTTTGTGGTTTATAATTATCAGAGTTAACTCGTTTGATAGTGGTCTATTTTTGTTTGTACTTCATACCTGTTTATTGTTGTTTTTATCTATTTAGATAATATAACAGTATTTCACACACTTTTGTCAATTTTTGAGAAAATTTTATAATCTTTACCTGCATAATGGTCAAAGTTATTAAACGAGTTAGTACTGTTAAGAGACTAGCATCAAATAGTCAGCAGGACACTAAAAACATCAGTCCTGACGATGGATTTGCACTAAGATCAATCGATACACCGAGAGTTTTAGTACCAAACTTAACGGAAGAACTAATTGATAACGTAGCGAGTAATACTAGTGATCTAAAGATCCTTCAGAAATCCATAACAGACCTGCAGGATAAGTTTGAAAGTATTACTCCTTTCCTCCAACTTTGTGATCCATCACAAGAGATTTCCTTAGATTCACTCCTCAAATCTGAGCACCTGCTAGACTTTTTGACTGCAGAGGCTGTAAAGAGGGTCATGTCCTCATACAATGTTTTAGGATATAATATACCAGACAATGTACCTATTGTCAAACTTTAAGCAATCTGTCTACAGGCATGCAACATTTCAGTATCTGACTGCCAGGTTCTGCGTCTTCGTAAGAAATCCGCAAACCACCCATGTCCTGTACTGTTCAAATTTAAGTCTGTTGATCTAGCTAAGAAATTTTTGGAGTCTGGCAAAACTCTTAGCTCCTCAACACCCTACACCAAAATCAGGATTGTACCTGATTTAACTTCTTGCCAAAGACGTTGCCGCGCAGGTAAACTGAATGAAGACAACCCCAATAAGACAACCGAAGTTAATACTTCCCTCGTTGTATTGCCTTATGACCAAGAGCACCAGACAATATCGCATACACAAACTAAGAGTAGTCAAGCAACTGTTGAAGACTTAGCTCTAAATACGGAAATTTCAGACATAGAAATGTTAACAGATCACAGTATTGACGTGCAACCCTTGCACACTGGCACTTATGCCAAACCCTCGAAAAAGTCTAAGCTGAATTCAGTTGTACACTTTGAATCTCTCGGGAAGTCATATACCGCACAACCTCTTAGCCCGGCAACTGTGAAGCAGCAATCACATGTGGCCACCCAGGTAGGCGTAAATACAAGGCGATATGATAAGCATCCTATTTCCGTTAGGAACACCAAAAGAACTGTTGATGCTATTCAACAGAAATCCAGTTTATTGGGAAATCCTAATGATCACCAGCAGCCCAAATTACACAAGCCGAATAATACGGAAAAAGCTAAACCGAACGTTAGACCCAGAACACTAAAGCCCATAATTACGAAAGCTTCGAATGGGTCACTGGCTCATTCTACTGGTGGACAATCATCTAAACTTAGTCATGTTCCTGAAGTTAGACGTAATTCACATACCGTAGGAGCTTACTCATTTCCGACTTCCACTACTAGTCCTATGATAAGAAAAAATAATCGTCACATTTCTCACCAAACACTTCGAAAACACGAAGTTGCTCAGCCCCTCACGAATGCACTCTCAACCATGATGTACAGGAAACACCAGTTTGAGAATACAGACGTTAGTCCAAAAACACGTATAGCGCCCTGTCATAATTCTCATGCATTCAGTAGGAGTCACATGCCAATTTCAACACAATGCTCATCATGGCCTAGGAAGTTCTCTAACCAGACACAAGGATCTAAGCCATATGCACACAACAACACGCCGACCACCCATTTCGGTTATAACTATGCAGACTACATGACTCTAGCCAACCCATATGACCAAAATTTTCTCCAGCGACAACTGGCAGAAACGCCTGGGATCATGCACATAGCACATATGATGTCAGACCAATTCCTTGCTGGTATAGCAAACACCTTACAACAGGGAAACTGCTTCTTCCCCGACAGATAGCAAACACTTTATACACACCTAATACCAATAGTAATACCTTAGATTATCATACTAGTATCTCCCATAGCACGCAATATCTAAACGACCAACCACTCACGAGTGACATCTCACAACCCATCCCTAAGTATCAAACTAAAGAAAACGTCTCTAGTGATCAAAATGTTGCAATTAATGAATCCAATGACGACTGCACATATTCAGCTGATAACCATAGAGCATTTTATTATGATATTGCCCATACACTAAAACCACTTAGTCAAAGTCTATCAGTCATCCTCATAAACGCTAGATCAGTTCTTAACAAACATTTAGCATTATGTACGTTAGCCTCTATATGCAATCCGTCGCTGATCATGATCACTGAAGCCTGGTGCTCAAGTGATAATACGGATGATAGCTTATCAATTGATAAGTACAATCTTTTTCGAGGGGATAGGGAAACAGGTCGTGGGGGTGGAACACTCATATACGTTAAACAACCCATTTGTGCAACGCATTTTAGTCACCCTATTCTGTCACAACTTAATGATTCGGTATGGGTCGAAATAAAAGTTCTCAGAAGTAAACCTATCCTTATAGGGTGTGTATACCGACCGCCATCATCCAACCGCGAATACGATAACGTACTCAGCAACGTATCTAGTGTTGCATCCAATCTTCCCTTCAGTTATAATATAATTGGAGGTGACTTCAATTTGCCTGATATATCATGGCGTACACTTCGTGGACCCTCGAGGTATGATAATCTTCTTAATTCCATCATTACAGGAGGATGGACGCAACACATAAATGTACCCACTAGGTCCGATAACATCCTTGATCTTATATTCACGATCAACGTAGCACCATCTACAATTCATGTGGGACATGAATTCCCAGGTAGTGATCATAAAATAGTTGCATGTTCGTTTAATATTTCTCCAGAAACTATACACAGAAACAAAGTTATTCCGACACCTATAAGACTATACACGCAGGTTGACTGGGACTTGTATCAGGACTTGATTAGATACTCTAATTGGGATTCCTACTTTACCAATGACTCCTTAGAGGAAGTCCTTAAAAACTTCTATGACAATATACAGTCGGTTAATGATGTCGTAGCGCCTGTGAAACTGATTAAATTCAAAATTCCTCAAGGTGATTTTATTCCAATATCATTAAGAAGAAGTATGCGGAAGCATTCATTAAGTTACTACAGACATGACGACTTATCGTCGTTAATAGCTATCAAAACAATCCTCATTAGAATCCATGAGTTAAAAAATTGAAGTCTTAGAAATAAAGAGACGCGGGCAATTCAGTCGCCACATAACACTGGAGAAATAGCCAAACTATTCAAAAGTAGGTTAACTAACTCCAAATCAACATATCCAAAAATAATACACCTAGGTGGCATTACTCACGAAAGTGATGAGGATATATGTGAGGTGTTTAGCACGCACTTTGCCAAATTGTACACTCTAGAAAACGACCAGGATATAGATTTCCCTCGTAAAACAGAAAAGTGTTTAAGCGAGGTAGTCTTAAACACCCAAGAAATCGATAAAGCTACCACAACTCTTAAGCTTACTAATACTCCCGGCCCGGATGGAATGTCTTCTGTCCTCTTAAAAAAGGGTGGAAATGACGTGAATCTACTTCTTCTCAAGATATTTTCAACTTCGATAAGGAGTGGAACATATCCAAATAGCTGGAAGAAATCTTACGTTGTACCCATTCACAAAACCGGGCCTATAGCGGACATAGATAATTACCGCCCCATCAACATTACTTCCGTAGTTTTACGTGTGATGGAAAAGATTATAAAGAAGCAAATTGTTCAGTTTTTGCTCTCGAATGACTTAATATCCGCCTTCCAATACGGTTTCCTAAATAGAAGATCGTGCATTACTTGCCAATTAGATTATTTCGACCATATTACTGAGTGTGTAGACAAAGGTCGTTCGGCAGCAACATTATTTCTAGACGTTAGGAAAGCTTTTGACAAGGTCCCACATAAGAGACTCATATTGAAACTCCTATCTTATGGAATAAGTGGAAGGCTACTTGAGTGGATAACTTCTTTTCTTACAGGAAGAGAACAGTTAGTTAAAGTCAACCATCACTTATCAACATCCAAACCGATAACCAGCGGCGTGATACAAGGTAGTGTTCTTGGCCCTACCCTATTCATTGTATTCATAAATGATATTGTTTCTATGATCAAATATGGCAAGCCATACCTCTTTGCAGACGACCTCAAAGTTGTCTATGATTTCGACTATAATGATATGAATATTGTTAGTAAAATCCAAGAAGACCTAAATAATCTATGTAATTGGAGTGAAAAGTGACAGTTAATGTTCAATCCAGCTAAATCTGGGATAACATACTTCGGACGTTGGAAACCTAGCATGTGTCTATACATGTACGGTGACCTTGTCTCAAACACGAACACAGTCACAGATCTCGGGGTAACATACTCAGATCTTACCTTTACTGAACATGCAAATAAGGTGGTATCTGATTGTAAACGTCTAGCCGGCTTTGTGCTACGCAACTTTTACACCCCAGAAGCCAGATTAGCCATATATAAGATATGCATTCGCCTCAAACTTGAATACTGTGCCCACTTATACAGTAGCTTTAAATCAGCTGACAGAAAAAAAGTTGAAAGTGTCCAAAGATTCCTCACGAAACGCATATTAAGTCATGATCAGCAAATAGAATACCTTGACAGATGTATTCGACTGGACTTAGAACCCTTATGGTTAAGGAGAGTGAAGTGCAACTTATTTCTCTTATTCAAAGTTATAAGAAAGCACTGTAACAGTAACTCGTCTATAACCTGGGCTAATCCTAAATCGTATGGACTACGCAACCATAACTGCCTTCTCAAGGTTAACACCCATAAGCTCACCACTAGAGCTAACTTCTTCACCATTAAATATTGCAAACTTTGGAACCAACTACCCTCTGAGATTAGATCCTGTGAAAGGCCTGACAGTTTCAAAAGGAGCCTAGAAAAACATATTAACATGTCCACCCTAGCCCTTCTAAATGATCTCAACTGCTGGTAGAGTGGTGAAACAATGACATTTCAATATTTAACTACAGACAGTACACTAGTTCCTAGACTAACCTAATAATACTTAGTAATTATGCATGTTCAATACTTGAAATTAGATTATCATTAAAATACTTAAAATGATTACTTACGCAGCAAATGTTCTCTTAGTTTATCACTCTTATTTCCCTTATAACATTCAGTTTTTTGAGCCTAATGTATTCTTTGATAATACGAATTATAACACTGATTACACTCTTATTATACATAGATTGATTTACTTTACGGCTACCTGTAAGACTCACTAACTTTCTGTAGTATTGTTAACCAAATGCTGAAATTTTGTTGGTTCTGCTAATATCTTTTTATAATATATGTAGACAGATTACTTTGCAATGTCAAATGTTTACTATATAGAAGACTGTCATGATAATTTAGTACAATAAATCCTGCCAACAGACCTTACCTTCAGTTTATACTACCTACATCGAACTCTAATTATAGTGTTCTGCTGAATCTTGCTCCACTACTCACAAAACCTATTCTTTTTACTCTTTAAGGGTTTAACATCTTATAAACTAATCTGTTCATTAGGACGCATGCACACATAAATAATATGTTCATAAATCTATACGTGGAGATCTATTGGAAGCACTCACTAAGAAAGCTAGGTAAATGGAATGTGAGGTACGAACATATCTGGAAACAAGCAATATATTTGCGGTAACCATAATAATCATAGTCTCAGAGCCTAACATCAAAAAAGGTGGGAGGGTGGAGTTAGCTGATCAGTAGATATGGTGGGGGTCACTAAGGTGAATCGCCCCATTCTGCAGGAACAGCATTAAAAAATTTGAAGGCTCGAGATATTTCTGATTTTTATGAGGGCTTAAATCTTTATCTTGAAAAAGATAACAATGAACGCCTTGACAGATCATGCTTCTACCTTTAAATATATACCATTCACCCAGCCTATTGTTGAGATGCGACCATGTGGGATCTGCTCAGATTTATGGGGCATCTTATAAATTAACTTGCTGCCTATCGTCAGATCTTTTCATACCACTCCACAATGTCTTATCTCATTTATTTTCTGACAACGTCTTTACTTGATCCTCATTTTACTCCATTAAACTTAACATCTTATAGCTCTTCATTACTTATTATACTCCTACTCTCTGAAGGGTACGGTTGTGCACTAAATGCACAAAAAGGTATAAAATAAAAACAATTGGCATGAGGATAATTGTATTAAAACCAAAAGTGGATATCATGATAGTTTGTGATATATCTGTAGCATTATACATTGCAAATGAATGTTGTTACCCTAGGGTGTTTCCTTTATTAATGCATTTATTAATGATACTTGCACTTACCTATTTCATTACAATTTAATGATTCACCTCAGCACTTTAATTTTTCTAAAACAGATTCCAATCCCTTGTAAAAGGTGTACTTACCTCAATATTGGTTGGTTATCGTATGGCTACAACCACGGGATGAAAACGGAACGAAGTCGATTTTCCCGCTCAACCTGGAGGACAACTGCACAATTCAATAACTATACGGCCTAATTCAGAAAATGAGTGTATTATATGTATCGAATATTTAACAGTTGAAATACGATTAACTTGTAGACAATCTACGATTTGATATTATATTATACTTGATCGTGCCTGTAAAAATGGCATGCATTTTCATGTAAATTTGTAAATTTATATGAAATACATTATTATTATTACTATAACGCCTAGACTCATTACTAAATATTATGACACTAAATAAACTTTAAGACTTCGCAAAAATACATGAAAGAACAACTAGATTATAGGTAGTTTTTACTATACAATGATATACATTTATAAACATTTATATATACATAAAATATTAATGTTCTCTTCATTTTTACATACTTTATCCTTCTGCTATTCTGCTGCTGAGATTACTCTTCTATGTACCCCCTGGTCGAGGTCGAACAACCCAACATCTAAACTGAAATGACCATTTAAGTAAATTCAAACTCAAATTCCGTGAACGATCCGATGCAACCACTTGAAAACGCTGGCTAACATTCTGTACAAGGAGTATTCTTGATCTGATATAAAGAAGCAACTGGTTTTCAAACAGTTTTCATTGTATTACTCAACTTACATGTACAGTCTGCCATGCTGACGCAAATGGATAGTTCTAGGATCGACCTCGGCCCCATCTGATGCAGTAAAACAATCTAACATAACCTTATCTAATTTTCGTATCAAAGATCAAATTTCTTTCCTATTATAAAACTACGATTAGACTGGTGAAAAATGGAATAAATACACTATTGAATCAAAATAATACATCAATAAACTTTATCTCAAGGATGCTGTTCACAACAAAGTTATATAGGAGAATTGACTTCAAGCTTTATTTTTCCCAGATATTTGTATTACATTCATCTGAAGTCTGGGTTTTTTGTTAATGCGAAGACAATATTTGTATGTCTCTTTATGTGTTACACAGACAGACTATTTTGCAGACTGTTCCGACTGACTCTAATGTCAGAAAGAACAAACAAACTATAAATTCAACATACATCGAAACATGTGTAATTTATATAATAACTTATCCATGCCTGTACAATTGGTATGTTCCTGCATAAACAGGAATAAATAAAATATATATAATATAAAATGAGACGAAGTCGATTTTCCCGCGCAACCTGGAGGACTACTGTTCAATTCAATAATCATACGGCCTGGGTCAGACAATGAGTATATATATTTATCAAATATTTAGCTGTTCAAACATTATTAACTTGTAGACAATCTCCTATTTGACATTACATCATATTTGATCGTGCCTGCAAAATGCATGCATTTTCATGTAAATTTATGTTTATATGAAAATATACATTATTATTATTATAATTTAATTCGACGCAGTGACGAAGGCAAGAATGAAAGAAGAAAATAACTATTGACACAATAGTGTTTAATATTACGTATTCGTTAGATATCAGCACACTGTAATCAAGTTACCAGGGCTGTAATCAAGATACTGGAAAGATGAGTTAAGAATGCTTCTATGGCATATTTGTCAATTAACAGTTAATTATTCCATACATGGTGTGGTTTATAAGTGTTGAAACTTAAATATTTCTATCTTAGCCGATTAAACGATTGAATAGAACCAGATTAACACGATCTAGGCGAGTTTCCGTCTTCTCCCCCATAGTTTATCAAGTCTAATTTAATCCAAAACAGACGAGAATTGAATTCTAGTATTAAACGCATTATAATAACAAAGTGGCATACATTAGTTCAACCAAGCAAGATATCGAAAATGATAAGAAAACTTATCGTTAATAGTGCGGTATCAAAAATGACAACGAGGAGTACCAAGACTAATCTTTAAACGAGACGAATACGGATAGAAAATGTCACGTCAAAGCGAATGGGCAACTGGAAAATTAATATTACAAAGGTCATGGGTAAAAGAAAACATCTACATATTCAGCCAAAATACTTGAAGAAATATCGGTACCGGCAAACAGACTGCTAAAAAGGGATTTCCAGGTAGCTGATTCTCCCACATGTTTTTCAGGAAAAACTTTCATGCCTGATATACCCCATCAAATAGTGGAAGAACTCGGCAATTCTGGTAATAATGAGACATCACTTGATACAGTCTTCTTAGATTTCACGAGTGTTAGAGAGAGCTCTTCATGCCACATGGCTTATGAAGCTGGAAAGTTTCGTGAACAGCCTACTTAATCTACCAAATATTTCTTGGAACTTCTTATTTCCAAACTGTCTACCCAGGAAAAAGTACAGAGCAACGCGCTATACTTTTACATATTTGCACTTCATCTAATGTCACAAAATCCCTTATGATTGCCTATATCAACGTTCAAAAATTTGTTCTGAGATTAAGAAAGTCATGGAAACGTTTTACAGTAGTCAGACCTCGAGACTCTGGTAAGTTGTCCAAAAATGGACACCGACGCAGACAAGTATAAAATCACCCTCATCGCGTGCAGAAATGACAACGAATATCATGCAGTAACGCTTTTCCACTAAATCCTTACTAGCCCAGATGTTCGAGTAGGTCAAGACCTAAGAACTACGGCAGACCGCCAATCACTTGTGAACTGCGGCTTCAGAACATTTTAGGCAAAAATTAAATTTTTGTTAGGATCGTCATTGACACTTTGACTGCTCTGCAAACATTTTTCGTGGGTCCAAAACTAGAGAAGAGCATTCAGACTGCCATTCATAGCCTAAGAGGAAACAGTGAAAAATTCTGAAAGGCGTTTCAAATATAATTCTTAGACATATATATCATGCAAGGCATGCTGAATAAGCTAATCTCTGCTTCGTATCATACAATAGGCGTATATGAGAACAAAACATCTTCAAAACCCTAAGAAGTAACTGTGGACATTTCGATTTTAACGGCAGACTTATTAGTTCCTGCCTTCACGATGGGCCATCAACCCTTGAAGACTATTAGAATTGTGTGCACCCTCTGCTGACTTGTCCAAGAGGATAGTAAGTATGAACAGGAAAGGACTAGGAGAGAACTGCAGCTTTCTTCCTTCAATCAAGGTTTAGGTAAACCACTTCTGTCATGGTTGAAGGACTACCTAACTGAAAGGCAATTTTGCACCACGGTCGATCGAGTCCGATCATCTTGGCACAGCTCGTCATCAGGAGTGTCGCAGGCTTCTATCCTGGGACCACTGATGTTCTTGATTTTTATCAATGATTTACCATGCCGTCTAAACTGCCCGACTCTTCTATACGCTGATGACGTAAAGATATGGAGGGCGGTAAAGTGTCCGGAGGACTCAGATAGGCTGCAAGCAGATCTAAGGCTTCTAGAAGACTGGGTGGTAACCAGTGGAATGACTTTCAACCTGAAAAAGTGCAAAGTAGTGAAGTTACGCACCTGTAGACTGCAGAATGCAAGTTACACCCTGTGCAATGAAAGCTTGTCCTGCTCAACGTCGGAACGTGACTTAGGTCTAGTTCTAACGGAGAAAATGGACACAAGCGTGAATTACACGGGGGATGTAGCGAGGGCATATGCGGTCATACACTTTACACATAGACAATTAGGTGCACTCACTCCTGAGCTCTTTCTAAGGTTGTATAAAACATACGTCAGACCGCATCTTGAAGTGCATAATACCATTGCACCCCCACTGCTTAAAAGAGACGCCAACCTCTTGGAAAGAGCCCAACGACGGGCAACAAAAGGAGTGGTTGGTCTCCGAAATAAACCATATGACGAAAGGCTGAAGAAATTAGGCCTATTCACACTCAGTTACCGTCGCCTGAGGGGGGATTTAATTACTGCCTACAAAATAACAAATAATCAGAATCACCCGAACAAAGGTGTTCTGCCATTGAGTAGGTATAGGCTCCCTCGTGGAAATCCCAGAAGGATAGCTCATCAGAGGGCAAGGACCCGGGTGCGCTCCCACTTCTTTTCCCTGCGGGTTTGCCGTCCCTGGAATTCCTTACCGGCAGATGTAGCTATGGCACCATCTGTGGACGCCTTTAAGCGAAGGCTGGACAACCTTGCAGCGACACAAGGACTGTATCCAAATGGCCTATCCCCTTAAAATCGCATATACCATTCAAAGGTAGACAATTAAACTGGTCGTTTTACTTCTTCACATTCCCTTCAGTCTTACTCTCCTGACAGCTTTAACTACACTTATTGTTATTATTATTATCATTATTACTGGTATATATATATGTATACCGGTTGACTGACTGTTGTTACGTTTTCTTATTTTTTCTCTGTCTGTTAGTCTGAATACCTTTACTAATTATATCTATTATTATTATTATCTCTTTTCCATTGACGACGATACCGAAAGACTAACTGGTGAAAGGATCAACTCCATTCACAGTAGTAACAGTCTTAACACACTTCATACTACAGACGCCATATAATTAATCCCAGCACTACTCCTGTTGGAGTCAACCAAAGCTACGACAGTCGAGTGGCGGGACGAGCTACACAGACGTTTACCAAAGATCAGGAACCTCTACCTCACAATCAAGAGGCGAGCGCAAAGAAATCAAATTGGTTTATACTAGCTCGTAAAAACGATATTGGATATTGGTTTTTATCAATGATTTACCATGCCGTCTAAACTGCCCGACTCTTCTATACGCTGATGACGTAAAGATATGGAGGGCGGTAAAGTGTCCGGAGGACTCAGATAGGCTGCAAGCAGATCTAAGGCTTCTAGAAGACTGGGTGGTAACCAGTGGAATGACTTTCAACCTGAAAAAGTGCAAAGTAGTGAAGTTACGCACCTGTAGACTGCAGAATGCAAGTTACACCCTGTGCAATGAAAGCTTGTCCTGCTCAACGTCGGAACGTGACTTAGGTCTAGTTCTAACGGAGAAAATGGACACAAGCGTGAATTACACGGGGGATGTAGCGAGGGCATATGCGGTCATACACTTTACACATAGACAATTAGGTGCACTCACTCCTGAGCTCTTTCTAAGGTTGTATAAAACATACGTCAGACCGCATCTTGAAGTGCATAATACCATTGCACCCCCCACTGCTTAAAAGAGACGCCAACCTCTTGGAAAGAGCCCAACGACGGGCAACAAAAGGAGTGGTTGGTCTCCGAAATAAACCATATGACGAAAGGCTGAAGAAATTAGGCCTATTCACACTCAGTTACCGTCGCCTGAGGGGGGATTTAATTACTGCCTACAAAATAACAAATAATCAGAATCACCCGAACAAAGGTGTTCTGCCATTGAGTAGGTATAGGCTCCCTCGTGGAAATCCCAGAAGGATAGCTCATCAGAGGGCAAGGACCCGGGTGCGCTCCCACTTCTTTTCCCTGCGGGTTTGCCGTCCCTGGAATTCCTTACCGGCAGATGTAGCTATGGCACCATCTGTGGACGCCTTTAAGCGAAGGCTGGACAACCTTGCAGCGACACAAGGACTGTATCCAAATGGCCTATCCCCTTAAAATCGCATATACCATTCAAAGGTAGACAATTAAACTGGTCGTTTTACTTCTTCACATTCCCTTCAGTCTTACTCTCCTGACAGCTTTAACTACACTTATTGTTATTATTATTATCATTATTACTGGTATATATATATGTATACCGGTTGACTGACTGTTGTTACGTTTTCTTATTTTTCCTCTGTCTGTTAGTCTGAATACCTTTACTAATTATATCTATTATTATTATTATCTCTTTTCCATTGACGACGATACCGAAAGACTAACTGGTGAAAGGATCAACTCCATTCACAGTAGTAACAGTCTTAACACACTTCATACTACAGACGCCATATAATTAATCCCAGCACTACTCCTGTTGGAGTCAACCAAAGCTACGACAGTCGAGTGGCGGGACGAGCTACACAGACGTTTACCAAAGATCAGGAACGTCTACCTCACAATCAAGAGGCGAGCGCAAAGAAATCAAGTTGGTTTATACGGTAGACGTTAAATGCCATGTTCTAGTAGCGCTGTTAAAATTTCCCTTGGAAATTTTTTTTTGTCAATAATTTTTAATGAAATTGCGTTATATGTTATCTGGATTGATGAGAATTCCCATTTTCTGGCCTGTTATTCTGGTGTCCGCGTCATGTAATCTGACTGCGACACCCCCTAGCATATTGGTTGCAACGATCAGTGTTTCAGGCGAACTGTAGCAAAATATCGCTATAGTGAGAAAGATAGGATAGTTGAAGGGTAATTTCATCTACACAAATAGTCTACTTTATTTAGATGCTGCACCTTTCGTCATGGTATCATTCAATGGAGACTTCACGTCTCAGGATATTAATTCAGCCTATTTTCGTGTGAAGAACAGTCCTTTTTGACAAAAGAATTCTATCAGTACTTCGAAATCACCTGTAAATGCTAACAGAACCTTCTGTGGGAATAGAAGTAATCATGTGGATTTGTCTCACCATATGTATATTTGGACAGGAATTATCGTAAGTTGAGAGGTTATTTCTAAGTGGATTTCATGTATATTTGCACTGTTTGGTGTAGTGTAATATGAGTTATGTGGACTCAATGTATAAAAAATACCTCAACTTTATTTATATTGTGCCATTGTCTCCTTAGCTGACTGCTTGGCTAGCAAACGTAGGTGGTTGTCATGATTATTGCAAGTGCAGTGCCGTGGAAAAGGCAATCACTCGTTTAAATTTCCTTACTGTGCCACTTAGTGCATTAATTCAGTTTATAGTATTATTATACACATGGATTGTGTCGATTATGAGAACTGAATCTAGTCAGCTCTATTACTATCAATCTACTGTCTGTTATACCATTCTCACTGGCACTGTAAACTTAATGCTGCACTGTTTTTGATCACCAGTAGTGGTGATGAATTTTTCCTGAATTTTCCATTAACATGAAGCAGTACAGATGCAGTGTCACGATCGAATGTTTAGGTTGCATTATATGTCATTGTTATCCTCATCAACACAACAGGTCTGCGTATCTTACAATATTTTAAGTGTTTCTCTATGCTGCTAACACTGTGCATAGTTGCTTAGAGTTGAAGCATGTTCAGCTTATATTTGATGGCTATAGATTCCTAAATATGAGAATGTAATTTCTGTAGGATTCATAAAACTATGCTCATTAGACATTACTGAGATTATGGATCAATTTCTAAGTTACACATTTGCAATACTTCATTTAATGTAAACGTATTCAGTGTGAAGTTGATCTGCAACTAAGGTTAATGAGAGTATGACGCCTCAACAGTATGGAAGCTTCAAAGATTGTCTTGATATTTGCGTGTAATCCTTTAATACTGGAAAACATTTGAGGTCTATTGATGCTTATAGTGCCAATATAAAAACCAGCTGAAAACTACATATACATTTATTTGCATGAGATAATACTTAGTATTAACAGAATCAGTGTATTCAGTGTGTGCTAATATGTAGAATTATCTTTCATAAATTCATGTTATGCTAGTCCTTACATGTGCTTTATTTTTTTCAGGTATACGGAAGTTGTCGAATATGAAACCAGCGGAAATATCATCCGGACAAACTAACGTTAATACTCTTCATCGGGATTTTCTTTTGTAAATTAATGAAATGTTTAATATACTCTTCAATTCTACTTCCTCTGGACTTTTTCAGTGCGTCGCTATACTATGTGCTTTTGTAATAAGTGAATTCGAATCAATGCATGTTAAGCTTAGTTAGAGGGATGGAGATTTACTATAGTATTATGAGACTGTTACTTTAGCCCTTCGTAAGATTTCGTGTCTGTTTCTATACAGTAGCACATTGTAAAAACTAAGTAAGATTTAGCAATTTAAATAATAATTCTGTACTGTTCGATACGCTAAAATCGCCTTATCTAGCCAGTTGCAATTCTGTACACTGTTAAACGCCAAGTATGAAGTACAAGTAAATTTAATGACTTAGGCTTGACAGCTACTTCACTAATCTGTTAATATGCAGTGACATCATCAAATAGACTGTTCACTTGACAGTGAGCAAAGAAACAATTTTCATCTATTTCTAATATGCCGTTGAATCATCTGATATCCATCATTTCTATAATCAACAACTGCGGTGTTTGCATATCTACTTTATGAATATTAAATAACTTACGCCTTTATGCATCTGATTACCTCCAGTATTACAACAGTATATCCTATTCATTTGATGTGTGTACGGTAAACAAGGCATTCATACATTCTCCCACAAATACCAAGGTTTCTGGTGTCACAAGTGTTAATGAGAGTTGCTTCCTTGGTTTCAATACAAACCTTTTTTCATCTAGTAAATAAACAATCTCCTCCATCCATCTTTATATACCTTCAAGTTTTACTTTTATTATTTCTATTATATTTATGGTCCTGTTGATTCTTTGTTTTCACTTTCATAACTGCAAACACCAACTTATCTCTATGACTGCTGTAATCTTTGTTTTTTCCCTCACCATATCATGTAAAGAGAACATCATATTCAATATTTTTAATCATGCAAGGATTTGTATACCGCATCGACAATACTGTGTGAAACAAGCCCACGGCAATTTCCACTTGTATTATTATCATTACCTTAGCTGCTATCATTATTATTATTTCCATTTTATATGCTGCATGTTTTTTATTTTTTTATATTAACCCTATTGTAAATGTAGAAAAATTTTCTGCGTGATTAATTTTATTTATAATTTGAGGAAATTAGATGCAATATTGTGATTAATGCTGAAAATTCCATTCTGTATCACAAGTACTGTTTTTGGAATAAAGTAAATCATTATTATTATTAAATGACGTTCTAAAATATCTCCAGTCGTTGAACCCTTCTTGTAGTTCCAGATTGTTTGCCTAGCCTTATTCTTAAAAAATGTACAGATATCCTCTCACATATTTAATGAATCTTTTTCCAGAAATGTCGTGCCAGCCGTTTGGAAGGACTTTAAAATTGTACCTGTACCTAAGTCGTCTAATGGAACATGTTTTAAATTTAGACCTATTGCTATTACCTCCCCTTTTGTAAAAGCTATGGAAAAGTTACTCTTACTTAATCTTCAACCTTCACTTAAAGCCTTTAACGATCTCAAATGATTCGCCTATAAACACAGTAGAAGTAATTTAGATGCAGCTGCAGTCTTGCATCACAACATTTTCTCCATTATAGTCGTCCAGTACCAATTGTATTTTTGTTTGACGAACTTAATGTACATACGCATACGAAATGAAATATGTCAAGTGCGCGGACTAACTATTCCGGTGTCTTTTAATTCGCATCTACACTGTACTAAGATGAACAGCTCTCTATTAGTAGTCAGAAAATGCTTTTAAACTAAATCCTTCCAAATGTCAGACTGTCAATTTCAGTTTCCGATGTAAGAGAAAGTCAGGTGAAGCTGTTAATTCCTATGACCGTTGCAAAATTTATGACAGGGATATAGAGCTCAAGTCTGACTTTAAGTATCTCGGACTAATTCATCAAACAGCGTATTAGCCTTAAATGTATATCACACGCATGCATGAACTAGGTATGCAAACCAAGGTAAACGCTGATATAAGTATAAAACTTGGGCACTGTGGTAGAGTATAACTCCATTATGGATAAGATTTTATTTTGATAAATCAGACAGTGTTGTACAGTTATATTAACTGATGACGTTTCGAGCACAAACGCTAGCACGGTACACTCATTATTTAAAAAACTAACTCATATGTGAGAACTACGATTTGACCGGCTTTACAACGTTTAATATATTTAGACACAATAGACATACACTGCTTACTTCTATGACGCATTACCTAAAGCTACCCCCTTGCTACTACCTAAGTGAGCAACTCAACGTTATCTTTGAATTACAAAGTAAAAGCGGACATCCTGAGAGCTTTCTGGGTAAAAAGATCGTCTCCTAGTCGAGAAAATAAACATATCCTAATCTCTTCACGAAAGCGTTTAGAGGTATTTATCCTATCGCCTCAAATGACTCACTATTTGCTGTCATTTAAAAAGTGAAAATAAATTTATCGAAGGCAGTGTGCTTATGGTTTCTAGATATCATAATGCACCATGAGGAAAAAGCTTTATTCATAGGGTTATAGCAATTAGATGCGCGATATAAATCCGAAACTCAACGACTACGATTCTCAATCACAAAACATTCTACTTTGCTACCTAATCGTCTCAATAGATGCTTCGCCAAGAAAAAGAAGACCACTGGTTCAAGGAAAATTTATTTAAAGTTTTCTTATAAATCATGGGCAACCGTGTTTATAACCACGGAGAAATCACAAGCATCCGAAAAATAGGAATTTCATTATTTGAACTGAAACAAGCAATTTGTAACCAGCCAATTTTTTCACCCCGATTAATAATCAGCTTCTCAGACGGTTGTAAATTCGAAAAAACCACCGACTGTAGACCAAAATCCGAAACGTTATTCTTGCTAGTTAAATTCTTACCGAACACTCACCAGATCATCGTACGTTATCCGCTTTTCAAATCCTTTTGAAACAAATAAAATGGTTGTTAACACCGCGTTTACTACAGGCAGTCCTAGTTCGTGCGTTTGCATCTAGTACACTAGGCATTAACAATCATTTAGGGATTTCCTATTGCTTCCTAATTTTGCTTCCAAAAGTACATACAAACACCACACATTCATGCTTCACATTTGGCTCATCCTTGCTTGATTTTGATTCTCTCACAATATACCTGATTTTTTAGCTGACAACAGACACCTTGTCGAAAAGCTCCAAAGCTTTTTAAACTTCAAACCAGGTTCTAAATTCTCTGGGTTTAATCAGTTCTTCGAAAACTTTGCTAATGTCAACACTGATCGTGCTCTTTTCACCAGATTCACTCGTAGATTATTGCATGCTGTAAACATGAATGTGAGAGACATTTTTTTCCAGATTCCTACATATTAAGTAACCAATTCAGCCAGCAGCAATAACGGCAACCAAAAATGAACTGGAAACAATGGCTTCTGCTTCCCAAACATGTTCATGTGCATAATTTCCAAAACTTCTACACAGTACTAATTCATTAATAGCTGAAAAACAATTAAAACACTGAAACCATGCATGAATGCAACGTATGAAACAATTACAATGAAACGAATGCACTGACCTGGTGGTAAAATCTTTCGAAACAAACGAAATAACTAATTTTAACAGAAACGGAAACAATAATGAAGTGAAACGCAACATTTGTAAACAATGTGCATCAAGATACGTGGTGAATAAGTGCTGGATAAACGGAAAAATCGATGTGTAAACGAACAGCTACAGAACTGCAATCCAACATGGCCGACTAACATGGACGAAAATGACCTTTGAGCGTCTCACTCCATCAATGACCTTGTACATGTCGTTTAATTTCTGCCGTTTATACTAGCTCGTAAAAAGATATTGGATATTGGATATTGGAGTTGTTTACGCGCGCTCCTTGAATACGACGTGACTTTTCCTCTCTAACCGGAAAATACCTATTTTGTGAATTATCCGCTTGGGAAACCTGATCTTCCTAGCCGGTGAATTAAATTCAACCATTACTTACATATCGAATCTCTGTGTGGTAAGTCCAGCTGTCTCGAACTACTGTCAAAGCTTCAGGTGCTATTTTTGTAGCAGCATCTTCCCCACTCGTTCAGATAAACAAGACTTGTTGGTCTACCACGTGATTGCTGTGAAGCCGATCATCCAGAAAGTACTAGGTAAAGTCGAAAACCTTTCCTTTTCCTTGTCTTGTACTTTTTCAGTCTTAATCTTTTTCTTGTGGGTAGATACTGTTGCACTTTTATTCTTATACAGCATAAGTTTTAGCGATAGTTAATATGGCTGTAGAAAGTAACCTTAGAAATGGCACCAAAACACCTTACTCTGTAGTCACAAGGGCTTCAGCCAGAGAAGGCAAAAACGCAGGGACACCAACCCCAAATTGCATACCCATCCTAAAGACCCGTGTAGGACTCGTCTGTCCGGATACTATGCCTGCAGTGCCACAGTCTAGTACTGAAACGGCTCAGGCAATACTAGTAGGACAGGATACTACTACACCTGCACCAACTGAAAGCCAATGTATGAAGTACAACAAACCTAAAAGGAAACGCTCAAGACGTCATAAGACCTCGAAGGCGTCACCAAGTAAGGGAGACGAGTGCCAGGCGTGCAATATCATTGTTTCTAAAGCTGACTCAGCTTTCGAATGCAATTTTTGCAAACGGTGGGTGCACTGCCGTTGCGACAAAGAGGTACCGAAATCATACTACGAGTTTATGAGAAATAACCCATGCCCGTGGTTTTGGTACATCTGTCCACTCTGTCGCCCTGGTGTAGTCACACAGAGCGTGTCTGCGGTTAGCAGAAACAACACGCCGCCCTTGTGTCCCAACACGGTCTTATGTAGCTCCCCACCTGCTAACGTCACATTGCCAAAACTTGGCACAGACAGTAAGAAGGACACTCCTGTCCTACTGACCGAAAATGCCAATTTTCACAAGGTGAAGATTCATAAGGTTGGACCTAAAAAATCAAGGAAAGATAGAGTTAGAGAAGCACCACTTGCATCCACAAGCAAGCTTGGCAACACAATAAAGGCTGGTCAGAACCCGATGAAGCCTAAAGTTGCTGATGCTGCAAAGGAATATGAGAAGCCAAAGGCCAAACCTAAGTCTGAGGTTAATCGGTCTAATTCGCTCATCCTCTTTAACGTACCTGTGAGCAAGGACAGCTTGCTTGAACAGCGGGCCCTGTTTGATCAGGAACAGTGGTCCAACCTGTGCAATAAACTAGGTCTGAATATTAGTTCAGTGAAATTGTGCAGGCTGTACAGGGGTGTCCACACACCTCAAGGTAAGCCACCCCCATTACGGGTTACACTGGACTCTGCCGAAGAGGCCGAAAAGGTACTATTGATGGCTCAGGTACTAGCCATCGACAGAAGCTCTAACATAAGGGTGAGACAAGACAGACCATGGGCTGTCAGACAAATGGCAAGGGAGTCACCGGAACTTTTGCCTTCCACCTCTATGGTAGTGCACGGTGTCCCGGAGCTGGAAACGGGCACTGCCTGTGAAAAACACATGCATGACGTACAGCAGTGGAGATGGCTGTCGTCTCAGATGGCCCTTGGCGCTTCTGGAGCCATCTCCGTTTACCGACTACCTCGCCCCGCTCATCTCACACTGATTAGCTCCCCAAGGCTGCTTAGTGTCACATTCAACTCCCCAGAGCAGTTGGCCATAACACTTCAACGGTGGTATGAGATCAAGGGGAAATTGGGAGGAAACATCCGATGTTGCGAAAGCAGACCTCGAACCATAAGGAGGCAGCAAACTGAGGCTTTAATACGTCCCCAAGCTTCAGTGACACTCGAGCGATGCAGTTCTGAGAATAACAGTCTGTGCCACCCAAGTGTCCTGCCTAAATCCAAGGGAAAAAACCACAATGGGCCGGTTCCATCGGAACTGGCCAATTAGTCCCAACACTAAGTTCCCTACCAGCAGATAGCTTCACGTCAACTACCCCACAACACGCTGAGGTTGTAAGACTCACTGTCAGCTGCCTGTATAGCAATGTGAGGGGGCTGAGAGTAAAAATAGGTGAACTCCGAAATCTCCAAGCACACCTACAACTGAAAATAATCATTCTCACCGAAACATGGCTAACCCCCACTATCGCCGATAATGAAATCAGTATAGGTGATATGGTTTTGGTCAGGAGAGACAGGGACAATAAGGAAGGAGGGGGAGTTGCCATATACTTTGATAGGCAACTTAAATGTGTTCGCGCAACGGACCCACCACTTATTGAACTCCCAGACTCCATATGGTGTCATTTCACCGTAGGCCACACCAAGCATTTGCTTGGTGGCATCTACCGATCTCCCACCTGTGGGGCAGAGCACAATCAGCTACTGCTCAGCACTATCACAGGGATACGAGACTTGGGCTATGACCAAATCACCATTGCTGGAGATTTCAATGCCCCATCACTGAACCTTGGCTCGGGGTATGCTAAGGGAAAATTCGGCAGAAATCTACTGCAAGCTATTCGGGACACGGGACTGACTGAGAATGTTGGAGACGACACTAGGTGGGGCCCTAGTGGAAAGTCATCAAAACTAGACTACATTCTAACTAGTGACCAACTACTCGTCTAAAAGGTCCAGGTCATGACTCCTCTAGGAAGTAGTGACCATGCAGTCATAGGTTTCGACCTCGTTCTCCGTGAGCACTTGCAGTGGGACGCTACGCAACCATGTCTGTGTTACAGCAAGGCTGACTACGCTGAAATGCGGAGGCTCTTGTTCGATGCAGACTGGCCCTTAGCATGGGATGAGCTGTCTGTGGATGAACACTGGGAAGCGGTAAAAAAGATTATTCATACAGCGATCTCGGATACCGTCCCTTTAGTCACAGCACAGCCAAAAAGAAAATCATCATGGTTAAAGAGAGGCACGCAGCGTATTCTGCAAGCAAAGAGGAAGGCTTGGTTTACGTGGCGCGTATCTGGAAGCCAGATCGACCATGATGCATACCTGGAACTCAGGAACCGGTGCAATGCAAGAGTCAGGAGGGACAGAAGGTCATTCCAGGCTAACCTTGCTAAAAAACTCCTGGCAAACCCGAAGAATTTGTACCGATTCATGTCGGAAAGGAAACCAACCAACCAAGGGGCTTGCGCCTTAGTAGGCCAAAACGGTCAATATCTCACTAGTCTGGAGATGGCTGAAACATTCAGTTTAGCCTTCGCCAAACAGCTAAACAGCAATGTGGGTATTACCGTTACGAACCAAAATGGTGGCATGACTATTTCACAGGAGGAAGACCAAATAGCCACCCCTCAAATAAACCCTGCAATAGTACTGAGAAAGCTGCAGCGACTTATACCTGGGAAGTCCCCAGGTTGTGATGACATCAGGCCATCTGTTCTGAAACAGTGCGCCGAAGCTCTCTGTAGGCCTTTATGCGACTTGTTCCAACACTCCATGGAATCGGGGAAACTGCCAAAGGAATGGAAAAGAAGCATCCTTTCTCCGATCTTCAAGGGTGGGGATAGGCAAAATCCCACCAGTTATAGACCAGTAGCTCTACTCCCAGTGGTATCGAAAGTACTGGAAAGTATTATTGATGATCACATCAGGGAATATCTGGATAGGTCTAAAATACTCCATGAAGCCCAACATGGTTTCAGGAAAGGAAGATCCTGCGTCACTAACTTATTATCAGCTTGGGACGGTTGGACATCATGCTGGGATATGAATGTTCCTGTCCATGTGATCTTTCTAGACTTTGAGAAGGCATTTGACACTGTTCACCATGACCTTCTCCTACACAAAATAAGCCAGGTAGGTCTAGGTAAACCACTTCTGTCATGGTTGAAGGACTACCTAACTGAAAGGCAATTTTGCACCAAGGTCAACCGAGTCCGATCATCTTGGCACAGCTCGTCATCAGGAGTGTCGCAGGGTTCTATCCTGGGACCACTGATGTTCTTGATTTTTATCAATGATTTACCATGCCGTCTAAACTGCCCGACTCTTCTATACGCTGATGACGTAAAGATATGGAGGGCGGTAAAGTGTCCGGAGGACTCAGATAGGCTGCAAGCAGATCTAAGGCTTCTGGAAGACTGGGCGGTAACCAGTGGAATGACTTTCAACCTGAAAAAGTGCAAAGTAGTGAAGTTACGCACCTGTAGACTGCAGAATGCAAGTTACACCCTGTGCAATGAAAGCTTGTCCTGCTCAACGTCGGAACGTGACTTAGGTCTAGTTCTAACGGAGAAAATGGACACAAGCGTGAATTACACGGGGGATGTAGCGAGGGCATATGCGGTCATACACTTTACACATAGACAATTAGGTGCACTCACTCCTGAGCTCTTTCTAAGGTTGTATAAAACATACGTCAGACCGCATCTTGAAGTGCATAATATCATTGCACCCCCACTGCTTAAAAGAGACGCCAACCTCTTGGAAAGAGCCCAACGACGGGCAACAAAAGGAGTGGTTGGTCTCCGAAATAAACCATATGACGAAAGGCTGAAGAAATTAGGCCTATTCACACTCAGTTACCGTCGCCTGAGGGGGGATTTAATCACTGCCTACAAAATAACAAATGATCAGAATCACCCGAACAAAGGTGTTCTGCCATTGAGTAGGTATAGGCTCCCTCGTGGAAATCCCAGAAGGATAGCTCATCAGAGGGCAAGGACCCGGGTGCGCTCCCACTTCTTTTCCCTGCGGGTTTGCCGTCCCTGGAATTCCTTACCGGCAGATGTAGCTATGGCACCATCTGTGGACGCCTTTAAGCGAAGGCTGGACAACCTTGCAGTGACACAAGGACTGTATCCAAATGGCCTATCCCCTTAAAATCGCATATACCATTCAAAGATAGACAATTAAACTGGTCGTTTTACTTCTTCACATTCCCTTCAGTCTTACTCTCCTGACAGCTTTAACTACACTTATTATTATTATTGTTATTATTATTATTATCATTATTACTGGTATATATATTATATATATATATATGTATACCGGTTGACTGACTGTTGTTACGTTTTCTTATTTTTTCTCTGTCTGTTAGTCTGAATACCTTTACTAATTATATCTATTATTATTATTATTATTATCTCTTTTCCATTGACGACGATACCGAAAGACTAACTGGTGAAAGGATCAACTCCATTCACAGTAGTAACAGTCTTAACACACTTCATACTACAGACGCCATATAATTAATCCCAGCACTACTCCTGTTGGAGTCAACCAAAGCTACGACAGTCGAGTGGCGGGACGAGCTACACAGACGTTTACCAAAGATCAGGAACCTCTACCTTACAATCAAGAGGCGAGCGCAAAGAAATCAAATTGGTTTATACTAGCTCGTAAAAAGATATTGGATATTGGATATTGGATCTGAGTCTACAGGCAAATTCAAAGTCAAGGCCGTTTTCTATCGAAGGTCAACCGAATCTGGAGACTTCGCCTGACACCCGTTGAACGCTATCAAGCTTCACAAAATTGGGCTTGTATTCAATTCAGTAATAAGGGTAAGAAGTGTGTTATTGTTCTTAGCCGTGATTCTTGTTGCCTGTTGATGAGGACGTCTGTGTGAAAATATAAAATTTTACTATTTATGAATGCGTTACGAATATGGATGAAAACTGGTCTAAATTCCTATAATCTCAATACATGTAAGGTGTATGGGATAATTCAATAGAGGAGTGGTGTGAAGTTTAGATCTCAAAAATTCAAATGGGAAATTAATTCCCCAATAACTAGTAGGTCCTTTTAACTTGACCTAAGTCTGTTTCTCACCTCTTGACTCTTTATTAATTTCATATATATTCCTATGACAAGTCCGTATGTGATGGATCAGATTGTTCGAAATGTGTTACACAAATACATTACACGATTCAGACAAATTACGTCTTCTTATTGCTTTATCTAAAATCAATAATTATGTCAATCATTATACTGCTAGATGGTATAGCAAGTTCCATCAATCGCAAATGAGGTGTATGGTTGCTTCTTTTTTGTTAAGAGATATTAAACCATCAATCCTGGATGCATATCGTGTACGGCGGTCCCCACCTACGATTGACTTGTACTGGTTGGCCTTATTTCAATCTTTTCCTTTGTTTTACTAGAATTTGATATTACTAGCAAGTAGAGCTCAGTTTTCCTTCTAGCTGTTAAATGACCTGCCACTTTGTTCTGTTAAGTAATCACAAGTTATAGTTGGTTAGAACGTATTTACCCAGTACAGACTTTCATATATCAGTCTGCTCACACACACACACACACACACACTCGTTTTGTAAGGACTGTTGAAACTACTCATTCTCATAAGCTGGTGTAGATAAAGTGGGATTCGAAACTGCGTACAACTTACTGGTTGGAAGTCAGGTGTTCTACTGTAACTGTAAAACACCTTCAGTTTTCTTATGACTTTTCCAAGCTTTTCCCTACATATACTTTTGCTGTCATTTTTATTAGTACTAAACTGATGATATAAAATTAATAAAATTAGTCGTGAACTTTTGTAACTCATGCTTAGATAATGTTAGATTGTGTATAGATAGAAAGTTTTTCTAGCTGAACATGCACTTCTTACTCAGTTCTTTAAGTTCATGCATAGCTTCACAAAGATTTAATACCACACGAGAGATCCATTTGTTGAATTAGATTACTCAAATGACCTAACATTGTTGGGTGAAGATACTGACAGGACGTAGAATCTTATATAGTAATAATTTTAATAATGTTTGACGCATTTCTATTCCCCTCAGACGTAAACTCTGGATCTAACTATACTGAGTGAAGTGGTTGAATGTGTAAATCATTTCAGTTAAATGAGGAGTTGCTTCAGTCCTCGTGGTTTGGTAATTGATGAATATATAGAAACGAATACAAAAGAATTGCTTTGCTTTTGTTGTGTGACACTGCTCATAACAGAAGAGATATCTGATAAGCTAATGGAGGTCAGATGTGTGGCTCAGCAGTATGCCGTGTCCTACTGTCTGACAGTGAAACTCTGACTACTAAACGTATGGAATCGACGGAGACCTCAGGCATAATATGTTTTATAAGACATCTGCCTTTGCGATGCAGTTTAGACATGAAGTCTTAGGTAAGACGAACAAGACAGTCAAGAGGCCCATAAAACAGGATCGTTTGAGTCGACTGGGATGTTACACAGATGTATTCAATGTTTACGTCAGTGTCCTATGCTAACTGAATTAAGGTTGGTTTTGAAGAAAGCTCAAATTAGTCACATGGGGAGCAGACACCAACTAATCCATGAAGTCAGTGAGCTTTTACTTGGTGTCCATAGGAAATTTTAGGTAACTGGGTTTGTGTCTTCCGGACTCCCAATGACGTATGGTTAAAGAGATGGCTTGAAACTGACTTCATCGTTGCAGATTTGTTCATTAAATATCCTCCTTTTAGCTACAGGTTTGCCATCTATTTCTGTTATGTTTTCTCCTTTTACCTCACAGTATTCTGATTGACTGACTAGTTTGTACAGAGGTGCAGCAACTCGAGTTTCCACTCCCCTTCCGTGTAGCACACAGTAAAACAAGAGAGTAAAGAGAGATTCAAAAGTGAGAATATAAAGAGAAGTGTGAGTGATGAAAAAATAATAATAGTAATATGGAAGAACAACGGAATTTTATTGGGTATGATAAATCACAAAGAGTGAATGAATCTGCACCATTACTGAGAACCAGGATTTTAAGCCATATCACCGATTGTCTCCAGCCACTGGTATTTACCATCCCTGGGACCCCAACCAGTCAGGAGGCCTACACCTCCTGGCGTGTCTAAAACTAGCTTCACACTGTTACTTTTGCTAAATCATCTCATTTTCTACTACCTTCAATAAAATGCGAAGATACATGTGGCAGGCGGAACTGTTACATAGTGATACCATGCTGTATGTTTATCATGTCTATCTCTTTTCTAATTGTTGGAAAGAACAGCCTAAGGAGGCTAATTCAACCTACCTACAGGCACATTCAACTTACCTAGCATCCAACACCTACTTGAGTAGGATGTAAACATTGGTTCTCTGACTGTAACAGAGGTTGCAAAAGCTGTCTCTAATCTGACTTCAGCGGTTTCTAAGGAAGTGATGACAACCAGTTGGGTTTAGGCGGTGAGTACTTGGTAAAGAAAGGAAGTCAACTGATGGGGTTGCTCATCTACATCTGTTGAGATGGTTGGGAAACACGTTACGAATGCCAAGTCATCTCCCTTCCTCATCGAGCAAAGTTAGCTGATACAGAGTTAATTTAGAAAACAGTTAGTGGTAGTCAAACCAAAACCTGTCATTAGTCCATGAAGTTTGTGACAGTTAGTTTGAATCACACAAGTGTCCCCAACATTCCAAAAACCAAATGGCTGGAGACTATTGGAGATATGGTTTAAAATCGTTCTCAGTGGCGCAGATACATTCACTTCTTATAATCTCCCCTATTTTCTAACCTTTCTTGTTTTTCCATGTAATTATTCTCTCTCCTGTACACTTCTCACGTTACTTCTTTTCAAATTGTGTTTTCTCGTACCTTCAATTTTATGTGCTGTATTGATTGTGGCAAATTAAATCGATGAACTTCTGTGAAGTTTCTACGTTGAAAATAAGTCAATCAGTTAGACTTGATAGTGTCCTCAGCTTATGTTTTTGTTCATCATTTCCTTATGCATATGTGTTATTTAGTATTGGTATAAAATCTGATGTCACATAAACTCGAAGACTTACAGGCGAAAAGCAACAAACTGGCCAAAGAGGCAGGCAGTGAAGACAGGAGTCCAGGTGAACATAGAGAAGACGGAGGTGATGAAGATAACCAACAGCAACAACAACCTTCATCAATCACCATCAACAGCAGGGACTTAACAGAAGTTACTTCCTTCACTATAAGCATTCCTTCACTTATCTAGGAAGCATCGTTTCAATTACAGGGAGTCACCACGGGTGAAGATGTCAAAGCCAGTCAGAATCGGAAAAGCAAGATACGCCTTCATCAACCTGAATACAGTTTGGAAATCTGCTGCACTGCACTAAGCATAAGGAACAAGATTTGGATTTTCAACACCAATTTGAAGTCGGTCACTTCTTCTATACGGGTCAGAAACTTGCATTGCGTGTTAGTCACGAAAAGGATTTCCAACAGTCTACTACCGACTTTTATCAACAGCTGCCTTCGATCTCTCCATACTGGTGATCAAATTGCCGGCGAGAAATAGTTAGTAACAATAAACTCTGGCAATAAATCAACCAAGAGCCGACCAGTCAACAAATATGTAGGAGAAAATGGAGATGGATCGGGCATACGTTGAGGAGGCCGTTTAATGTCATCGCGCTCAATGCAGGCCATTTTTCGAGTGGAATCCCAATGGGAAGCGACGAATGGGTCGTCCTAGGTTGACATGGAGGAGATCATGTGAAGAGGAGATGAAAGATTGTGGGCAGCCGTGGACCCAGCTGAAGAGGACAGCAGAAAGTAGAACAAAGTGGAGATGTGTTGTTGAAGCCGTATGTTTCACTCAGAACTCAAAGGAATAATAATAGTGGCATAAAAGTGCCTGAGTCAGTTATATTCTTGCCTCTGGATCATATTCCATATAGAGGATCTTTTCACACTAATGAGGAAATTTTTTGCAGACTCCGCCTTTTCATAAAATATTTCTCCCCAAATCTACTTATACGTATGACGTTAAGCAAATGGCCAAGAGATTTAGAATTACATTTCGAATAAAAATTCATTATAAATACACTCTTTGGTAAGCTTCACAAATTGATTTATATCTCAATGTGTTATGTATTATTGATATAAGAATAAAACTTGGGCACTGTGGTAGAGTGTAATTCCATTATGGGTAAAGTTTATTTTGATAGAGTCTCACTGTGTTATACAGTAATATTTACTGATGACGTTTCGAGCACAATTTATTGCTCATAATCATATCAAGGTAATCACACGACTTCCTAAATTCATTTATATAATTCCGTTGTTTTTCACTTGATTTGATTGGTAGTATTATTTTCCATATTTCGGGTATGAGTGATGATTCATTCCTATTGCATGTGTTGGGTGTAGATTCGATGATCAAAGATTCAGTAATCAACCTCTCTCTCCACCTACCTAGATTACTTTTTAGAATTTTAACCCTCTCCCACCCTATTGTGTGGTTGTGTTAATGCATGCATTGCGATTGCTGAGCTTTCTTCTAAATTACTTATCTTCTCTGAGTCAACCATTCTTACCTTAGCTAAATTCTTATGTTCTGACAATCTGACTACCCCTGACCTGCTAGTTTGACCTATGTAGTTGACCTCACAGTCATTGCAGGGTATTTTGTAAATTATATTATTTTGTTTTAATTGGGTCCAACGGGTCCTTCAACCTACAAAGTTTGTCTCTGAGTGAGTTTGTGGGTTTGAATGCCACCCTAATTCCTGCTTTATTGAGAATCCTACGTAGGGCCTCAGATGTCCCCTCCTTATATGGTATAACAGTAGAAGATTTATATTCTCTCTTATTTATGTTATTATTACTAGTTACACAATTATTTTTATTTTGTTTTTGGCCTTTACTGATCTTCTTAATGAATTTTAGAGGATATTTATTTAAAACCAACGCCTCTTCTATCTGTTTTATTTCATCATTTAGGTCTTTTTTTGTGCTACTTAGTGCCATTGCTCGGTTTGTTAAACACTTAACTAAGCCTGCCTTAACAGTTAAAGGATGAGATGAATTAAAGTCTAAATATCTATTAGAATGCGTTGGTTTTCTATAAACACTAGTGTGTAGTTTGCCTTCTTCTATTCGTTTTATTTTACAATCTAACATAGCTAATTCTCCTTGCTCATTTTCGGTTTCAAATGTGAATTTTATTCCCTCCACTAGTGAGTTTATGTGTGTCAAGAAGCTAGAGATATGTTCTGTTTTTAACACTGTGAAAGTGTCATCCACATATCTCCACCATATTTTTGGAGTAGGATTAAACGTATTAAGTGCCATATTTTCCCAGCTATCCATAAATATATCTGCCATGATAAGGGATATTGGTGATCCCATTGCTACACCTTCAGTTTGCCTATATATTTTGCCTTGGAATTTAAATATAGTAGATGTGAGGCATAGCTGAATCCCTAAAATAATTTCTTCAATGGACAGCTTTGTCCTATGATTGAGTTCAGTATCCGCAGTTCGTTCTTTGCTAACTGCTTCTAAGGCCATATTGATTGGTATGTTAGTATAAAGACTGGTTATATCAAAACTAACCATTGTTTCATCATTATCTAGTTGAATGTCATTTAGTTTATTTTTCATTTCATATGAATTAGTTAGTCTAGAATTTGAACGATTTCTAATGGGGCATAATATTAGAGCTAAATGTTTTGGTAATTCATATGTAGGGGTATTTCTAAAATCTACTATTGGTCTTATGGGATAACCTGGCTTATGTATTTTAATAGTACCATACATCCTACTAGCATTATTATTATGTATTATCCTTGAAGTACTCAGAGGTGCTCTCTACAAAATTTAACTAGTTTTAAAGATCTCTCATCAGATATTCACAACAAGAAATACGCGAGTGTGTGGTTTTTCCTAATAACTTTTTGCACAGGTTCTACAGTCATAAACTCATGGGTGTTATCGTAAAAACCTCAATGCGAAAATTCAAGAAATATCATGATATGAATTCATTAGCTCGGTGTAATTATTATAATTAGAATTATTACTACCGTGTCGCTAATTTGGTGGTAGAATGATCGGTAGTCATGTGGGAAGTCAGGGTTCGACCCCTGGCCGACACACTCCTAAACCTCACTTAGTTGGCAGTAAGTAAGTGGAGGGAAGGGGGGAGGCTGGCTGTGAGGCAGCTACTGAAATTCCAAAATTCAGCCTTGATTCCCTGTTTCACTAGGAACGCAAGGAACAAAAGAAAAGGTTATTATTAGGACACCATAACTTTCAGCCTAATGTTTGGAATGAAAGTTTGTCTTGTTTCACTATTGTATTCCCACTTTTTGTGGGAGACTGTAGTTAGAGGACCACTGAAAACTCAGGAATACTGGACAGCTGTTTCGTCCTTGTTCGGGCTCTTCGTTAGTATCCATCCATGACTCCATCAGAGATCGAATTCAGGACACTCAGGTTACAAGGTGAGCTCATATACTGTTGAGCCACCGGGAGGCAATCCGAAGTTCAATCAATTCGTGATTTACAGCACGACCTTAAGGTTCTGAGTCCGATCTCGTGTGCGGCGTTGTAAGCGCGTACTGATGAAGAGTCCAAAATAGGGACGAAACAACTGTCCAGGACCCCCTGGTTTTCGGCGGCAGTTTAACTGAAGTCCGTGATCAGTCTTAGAGTGAATCAAATACCTGCAAACCCCAACACTTGTAAAACTTTAGTTAGTCGGTATCAGATTATAAGCCGTAATTATTTTGTGTAAGATCTTATGTTACTCCACAGTTGGTCAGACTAAAGTTGGGATCATACTGCACACACACTCACTGACCGAAAGTTGAGTGCTTAAGCCCAATGAGCCACGTCTCTGTTGGAAACTACTATATCATTGTTTGTTTTGTAAAATTCATAAACACATGCAAGTGCACGTGCATACCCTTTTGAATCAACACGGAGTGATTAGCTGTTGACATTTACATTTCACTGCTTTCAATACTGCTCACCTTTCACATCGATTGTTTTATATATTTATATATGATTTTTCTTACTTCATATTTTACACTGCCTTTAATATTGACTTTATATAGCCTAAGGAAGACTTTGTCGTAAACTATTTTATGCTTATGCATTTGTATTTATCAACTGTGTATAACTTACAGCTCTATAATCATTTTTACGAGTTGATCACGGATTGATATCAGTTAGAGAACCATTGAAAACCAGGGAGTACTGGACAGCTGTCTCGTCAGCCTAGTTTGGGACTCATCGGAGGTACGCATGCATTGGGATTCGAACCCAGGACCTTCCGATTACAAGGCAAGTTCATATACCATTCAGCCCTTGGATCGGGTCCCAATGGGTGAATGGTTTAACAGCTTGACTTGTAACAGGAAGATCCTGGGTTCGAATCCCAATGGGTGCGTACTGCCGATGATTCCCAAACTAGCCTGACGAGACAGCTGTCCAGTACTCCCTGGTTTTCAATGGTTCTCTAACTGATATCAATCCATGATCAACTCGTAAAAGCATAACTAACCCTTACAAACCAAACTATAGAAAACTATAATCATTTACTTATAAGTGGTATTAATGACACTTTGATTCGTCAGGCTTTCTACTCTCAACTGTTGTGTCGTGGCTGGTGGTTCAGTGATACAGTGCACGTCAGCTACACAGTTAGTTTGGCTTCGACTCTCAGTCGGCGGGACTCATCCACAAGCCTCGCCGATATCAGATAGTATATCCGAAAAAAGCGAAGATCGGGCATAAGGCTAACCAGCCTTCTTGAAGTCCTATATTCCAAAGGAATGTGAAGAAGAACTTTCAATCACTTAATCACAAGCTGGAGTCTTTACATGGTAGGCGTACCTATACGTGTACGTCGTGGGAAACTGTTTGAAAATGCAAGTCTTTGTTGAGTAGTGACATTTCTCAAAACCTACCATGCATTATGATTGACCTCAATTTCATCTCTTCATTTGAAAATTACCTTTCAAGTGTAATACTGAGAAATAATTTTATTATGGAAGTATGGTAGGAAAGCTTTCCTACTAATTTTTTAAATATTATCATATGATGATATATGTCTGATTTCCCACAAATCGGAAGATATGCAGGTGAAAAGCAACAAGTTGGCTGAAGAAGCATCCAGAGGAGATAGGACTTCAGGTGAAAATAGAGAAAACAGAGGTGATGAAGATTCCTGGGCAACACCATCAACAGCAACAACAACAACAGACAACAATCAGCATAAATGGAAGAAACCTGAAAGAAGCAGCTTCCTTTACCTGCCGACCTGGGAAGCATCGTTCCAACTACACACGAAGGGAAATGATGAGGATATCCAAGCTTGAGGATCGGGAAAGCAAGACAAGCTTTCATTACTCTCAAGTCTGTGTGGAGATCAACAGCACTTCAGCATGAAAAATAAGATCCGGATTTTCAACTCCAATGTGAAGTCGGTGCTACTATACGGATCAGAGACTTGGCACCGCGTCACGAAGGGCACTTCGAACAAACCACAGACATTCATCAACAGGTGTTTTCGCTCAATGACCAGACGAGATCAGCACAAGGGACCTCTGGGAGCGAACCAACCCAAAAGGAACCGACTGGGCAACAAATAAGCAGGAAGAAATGGAGGTGGTTTGGTGACCATACTCTGAGAAAACAAACCGCCAAGTGATATCACACGACAGGCCATCACCCGAGTGGAGCCCGAATGGGAAGTGGCAAGTTGGTCGTCAGTACGAGGGTGAGATGGAGGAGGTCTTGTGAAGAGGAGATGTAAGCATGTGGGCAGACGTGGAGCCAGGTGAAAACGTTGGCGGAGAACCGAATGCAATGGAGACGTGTGGCTGGAGCCCTACTTTCCTCTAGGAACTAAGGGAAACAATAATAATGATTATCACGCGATCGAATGTCTATAAATAGTACATTTAAATGCCTGAAAATCAGTTGAGTTGAAATTCGCTTTTGCCCGTGCTTGTTCGTTTGTGTATATATGTGCTAAAGAGGCAGTACATTTAGAATAATTGTTTCGTTTAGTTGATAATATGTTATAGTTTGATGTAATACTACATGCTTGTGAAGGACGACTTAATTATCTATTTTTAACTATCCTGAAACCCATTTAGTGACTGGTGATTAGAAGCAGAATTCAGGACAGTTCCAAAACATTAAAATTACGATAATGATAACAATAATAAAAAAAATCAGAACAAGTGATTCAGAGAAGAGACTTTTCATCGATTTTACTATCAACCTGTGCAATCGTTAAAGATGGGCTTTTTTAAGAAATTATATCCGGTAAGGGAATTGAATCATAGGTGTGAATGCATAAAATAATAATAACAGTATGAAATGCAATTAAAATATTTGTGATTATAATCATAGTTCAATGTGAAGTGGCAAAACAATTAATTAATGTCATATATAGAACAATTCACAGGATGTATAGATGGTGGAAGAGGGTGTAAAACAGTAGGGTTAATAGGCAAATAAAATAAAACTAAAAACGTTACGTAACATTGTGTGAAATTTGACAACATAGAATTTAATATTGCAAAACAAAATTGATTTTGATGTGGTTGTGTTCTCTGAGCTGGATAGTTGATTTGCGAAGCTTTCATCACCCTTTTAGGTGACATCTTCAGCGCATACTTCAATTTGAAGTATGCGCTGAAGATGTGATGAAAGCTTCGCAAATCAACTATCCAGCTCAGAGAACACAACCACATCAAAATCATCCACCTGAGCTACAAATCTTCTCTATCATTTCTAAAACAAAATTGATTTAGAATGACAAATGGAACAAGTGAAATAATACCGGGGACAATTCAGAGTGAGAATAATAGTAGTAATAACAATTGACGTAATAAAGGAAGAGTATAGAAACTGAATAAACAAATTGAAAAAATTGGTAGAGCCAAAATATGATTAGGAATTACCATACTTTAGCATAAAGGGATTAAGACCATGAAAATTCGAGGGGTTGAACGAACTTTTTCTAGATTTTCTGTTTCAATGGCCAAAGCGTCAGCAATACAGATGAGTTGGGTACGTAGTGATTTGGGTAAATTACTTTTCACCTTGTAGATGACTTTAAAGGCGGAGGCTATAGAGATAAGGTGATCGTTGGCGTCCAGGTGTTCAATGATCGCGCTTCTTATTGCTCCACTTTCACCTCTTCATAACCACTCAGGATAGTGTTATTGCACCCTCTTGGACAAAACTCGAGTCGAACAACCGTTATACCTAGCTCCACACGAGCAGGTGAATTGATAAACGCACAAATAGTTGGTCAACGGTGGGATCTTGTCCTTTAGGTTATTGAGTAGTAATGGTCGACTAGTGAAGGCTATTCTCAACAGTGCATCAGGGAATGTCCTTTCCAGGGACTGTGAGATCCTTCTTTTAACGTTGAAGCTAAGTCACTTTTGAATTACAAGCTCATGTACAGTATTTTCGTGGTTACGTATGATAAGTCATGCCTCATAGGATTTCACTGTCTATTTTTGTCTATAAAACGTGGTGGAAATCCATTTTTTATAAGAATTTTTCTTGGAGGATTTAACCCTTTCGCTACAGTATCAGGACTACATATGCGCTGAATACGAGTGGTAAGCGACTGGATCAGGTTTCGTTTTCGACCAATGGGTACCCAGATGTAGAAATCTGTCAGTTGACCATTCCATGACAGCTTTCTATAAATCAATCTTTTCAGCGTTCTATCGGTCCTCCTCGAGGAAAACGAATACTAAACTCGTTCTTCGTTTTCAGTGTGAATTTTATCGATTGTGTGTCTTGATAATAAATTCGTTGAAAAGAGTCTCTTCGCTGAATCACTTGTTTTGATTTTCTATATGTCCGAATGGAAATTTTCCGTGGTCAATAATAAAGGCCAAGATAACGTGTAAAGTGGAATAAAATTAACTAACTAAGGGAAAAGATTACTATGACCAGGGTAAAAAAATGTGACTCAACAAAACGTTTTGGAATACATAGTTTAGGTTTCTGTCCGTGTATATCTAGAGCTTTGGCTATACATAAGTGAAGAAAATGTAAACTTTTATGGTGGCTGAATTTAACCCTTTAAATAATTTTTAAGCATTGGTTTTGTAGAGATTTTGTTCGATTGGTTGGAGGATTTCATCATGAGCTGGCGTCACTAAGAGGACCATTGGGAAACCTGCAGGGAGTACTGGACAGCTGTTTCTCTAGTCCTAGTTTGGGACTCTTCAGCAATACGCACCCCCGGTGTTTGAACCCTAGGACCTTATGGTTACAAGGGCTCACTAGCGACTGGTGCTATTCGGACAGTAACCTGGGGTTCTAGTGCGAAGCCGTGACCAGTAGGGTACAGCAGGTTGAAGGTGAGGTAGCAACTCATAGAAGAAGACATTGCGAAGTGGTCGCGCTATGGCATGAATTCATGGGCCATTGGGACGGGTCCTAGTGGCTTAATGGTTTACCAGCTCGCTAGCCTTGTAACCATAAGGTTCTGAGTTCGAATCCTGGCGGTGGATGCGCACTGTGAAGAGTCCCAAACTAGGCCGACGAGACAGCTGTGCTGATATCAGCTCATGATGAAATCCCCCACCCTTTAGATAACTTTCAAAAGTAAACCGCTTGCGGGGCTGAGTGATCTGACTCCAGAAGGTGTGTTCACAAGCGAAAGACATCACCATCTTATCCTCAACTTTCATCCGACACACCGGATAGTGTTCAGTGACGCTTTTCCGGAGGAAATGCAATGTAATGTGCAATATTATGTACAATGTAATCAGCTCCAAAGGATCGTGTGAAAGTTTATTTGTGCATCTTGCAGATCTGTAGACGATTCTTGTGTCGTTGTTGTTTTCCCGATCTCTTTAGTTAAGTTGCTTGCAAATTGAAAACAATTTCAAAAGTAACATGCATATAGATAGTTTCATTTCGCTTTGCCTGTAGGATGTATAAATAGTGTGTAATGTATCTTGTGTAGCGTAAATATAATTTTAAATTCCGCTTGAACTACTACTTCCACTTTGTCAGTAGTGTGTAAACTTACAACCTAAAATTGATACACTTTATAATCACCTAATGGTCAAATACGCATCTATGGAGTGAATATTCTATCTGCCATTAAAATACGCTAATAAGCGTATGTAAAGTTTTCGAAAACTTACGAGATTGGAGTTCGATTTCATCCGTTTTATATGTATCATTCTGAAACTTAAATACTCGTCTGTCAAAGTAACGCATTCATTCATTCCCGACGTTCCGAGTGAAGCATATGGCTTCAGCACCACGTCTTCACTTCATTCAGTTGTCTGTCATAACTTTAAACTGTCTTCACGACTGTTCGGAAGCATATTCTCCCAGCTCTATAGTACAGAGTCCTGACTAGTGCTCGTTTAAAGCTATTTATACAAAAACTATTAAAACGTAGGTATTGTCCATTCCATGTTGGCTTTTGGTAAATTGACCTTTGGAGACTATCATCTTCTAGGCGTTGCATGACATTGTCAAGGAAATGGAACTTTCCATCATTTTCATGTTCCATAATAAATTCAGTATTTGTATGTGCGTCGTTGAATAATCTGAGTAAGTGGGAAGCATGACTTTCGTTGTTGCATACTACAAATCTGTCATCGACATATCGACAATAGGAAGTTGTTTCGTCTATTGCATGCTTCAACTTTGTTCTTTCAAGGTTTGACATGAAGATATCTACCAAAACAGGGCTAAGTGGACTGACCATAGCTACACCATCTATTTGTCGGTAAAGAGTGTTGTCAAACTGGAATTGCACATCCATGGTACACATTGGCAGTAGGTGTTTGAATTCCGACTCTGGGAGTGGGATAAGATCAGACTGCTGACAAATGATCTCGACAGTTTCATTGATTAGAATCATTGTGAACAAGGAGATTACATGAGATGACGCCATGAACTTATTTAAAGCGTTCATGTAGTTCACACTTCCGGCGAAATGAAATGAGTCTTTCATGGTGTACACGGTTAACCGTTGAAAAATGGGTTCCAACGAGCAACCTTATGTTGAGGCGAGTTGGTCATCGAAAGTATAGGTCTCAGGGGGACTTTGGAAGGCCATACATGTGCGTCAAACGAGAACCTCGGGGTTTTAAATCATTGTAAGCATTAGTGCTAATCAATTTCTTCTTTAGAAGACATCTCATTACGTTTGTAATCCGTTTTTCGGCTGCATCTGTGGAAGTCGTAATATGCTTCAAAATTATCAATAGACAAAAGAGTTCAATTCTCTTTAAGTTTACTGAAGCAATCTCTATCAACCGCCTGAAACCCGATTTATGCATTCAGAAAGAAGTAGTTGTTAGTCTTTCCTTGCCCTGGTAACTGGATGTTTTCATTCTGTCTTTCATCTGATTACGTAACGCCGAAAGATTCCATTGTGTACGATTATTATTGTTTGGGATGAAGTGATTATTATTAATATTAGCATTAGCCTCGGATGCATATATTGATTTTTTGTTTAAAATGAACTCTGTGTAAGTATGTTAAAATTGTTTCTGTAGATAAACTTAATAATGTGTTTGAGCTGTAAACAGATGATGAGAAGCCGACGAAATAAATGATGGTACTATTTTATTCTGCTAACACTGTTCTTGCTTTATTCATATTCATTTCCTTGTGCATATTTGTTGGGCAGTAGATTGTTTGCTGATTTTTCTCGAGAGTTCCTTGTCGCACTTTCTTAAACTTTCTCTCTGACCATTTGATTTTCGATAGTGAACGAATTAACACCTTCGTGAATGTACCTCAGGAGAAGATGTATTTATCCACTGTACTAATCTTGAACTATTTTCCATCCTGATATTTTTGTTACATTTTTCTGTCTGGGCAGCACTAGTGCTATCAAAATCCGTTGAGTCAAATTTTTGATTGATATATCAGTTTTGGCATTTTCTTTTATTACAGCTTGATTCCACACCGTATTTTTGATACAGGTATGAAATTTTCAGCATATGATATCGGTAGCCCAAATTTTGCAGCCCGACAATAGATATCAGGTGTGCGTCGGCAGGGAATCGAACCCCGGACCATGTGCATGATCGACGAGAGTCCTAACCGCTGTGCCACCGACACGGTTAAACATCAGCTAGAGAGTATCACTTATTTTTTTCCCCCACTTTGGAACTCTTCAACAGTCTAATAGTCTAGGGATTATAAATTGTGAGTTATTCACTGATTATTGGGTTCCGCGTGGAACGTAGGGCTTCTACAGTACAACTCCACTATATCCTCTTCTCTGCAGTGGCTTTTAACTGGCTTCACGATTACCTATAGGCTTTTATCGTCTCACCACACTATCTGCTCTATGTCACCCTTGGAGTAACGCCCAACTCGTTGTTCTCCATTCGGGGCCCTGCGCGTGATATCATTCAACAATCCCCTCAGCGTGTGCTCAATCCATCTCCATCTCCTTCGGAGTATTTGTTAGGCGATAGGCTACTTATTGGATTCCAACTAATCGATTTCAACTGTGACATTCGATAGTCCGAGCTTGCAAAATGAAAGTATCTATACAGATTTTCGACGTATATGACTCATTGGTTTAAGGACTAGACTGTGCGTCAGCTGACGGGCCTCAGATTCCACCCCCTTCCTTCCAGCTTAAAGGAGAACGATGAGGAAGGTGATGTGAGTAAAAGAGAATGATGCTCAGGAAGGCCTCGTGTGCATTTTGAAGTGTATGGGCGGTTGTTACTTCCCGGCTGCCCACACCGTGGAAGTTGACTGATTCTTTGGGTACCTGAAACAGAAAGAAGGTTAGTGTTACGTGTCCGCAGAGCCCAGGGGACAACTGCTCGAGGCCGGTCACACACAGCCTGTATGAACTGGTTTTTGGGATTGATTCCGTATTAGTAAACTTACCGCCGGTTACGGACCACCATAGGGGAAGTTGGGATGTAGAATTTTTGGGGTTGACCTTTTCTAACCCCCTCTCTCCAGAGTGGATAGACAACATAGCTGGCATGCTGGTCATCCGAGGGAAACACCTCGCTGCTGTTACACCCCTAATCGCTAGCAGTACGACTTCGCCCTCAGACACCCAGCATAGTGTAAGAGAGATTCTTACACAATGCCGGTAACTGCTTTTAGTCTAATCGCTATCCTAACAACCTTCCTGGCATGGTAGGACCTGCAGGAACATTGGTTCCAGCCAGTGCAGCTTGTTGGGTCATCGCGATGTGCAAGCCCGACCACCACGTCAAGGTAGCAGCTATCGGTCGGGCTTCCAGCTTAAGCGATTAGGTAGTGTCATCAGCCCTTAAAGAATTAGTGTGCTTCTTAGCCTCATATTTAAAAATATATCTTTAAGGTATTTGAGTTAAAAAAAACGTTGTATACAGATTCTGAAGTATTCGTATTTAAATCTGATGAATAAAAATGGAACTATACACTAAATTGTATCAATTTCAGTAGTTATACTTTCAAAATTGCATCCCAAAATATGAGTATGAGAGGATGAAATTAATAAATACAGGGTTAATATAGTGTTCAAAGATGGCGAAAAACGCTGAATACATAAACGTTATTGTGAATTGTGTTAAATTTGCACGTTTAATTGTGTAATTTACAAACGATGAATTCGATTCTATTGTATTGTATTGCACATTTCGAGATTCACAACGAACTAACTTCAATTTGTGGATCTTCGGAAACCAGAGAGTATTGAACATCTGTCTCGTCCTAGTTTGTGACTTTTCAGGAGTACGTACCCACCGGGGTTCGAACCCAGGACCTTCTGGTTACAAGGCGAGCTCGTAGACCATTGAGGCACTGGAACCTGATCCAATGGTCCTTGAATTCTAACTTCTGCCAATTCACGACATAGTGCGACCATTTCGCAATGTCTTCTTTAATGAGTTACTGCCTCATCTTCAACTTGCTGTACCCTACTGGTCACGGCTTCCCAGTAGAACCCCTAGGCCACTGCCTGAATAGGGTCAGTCATTAGTGAGCATCAGATGAGGCAGTAACTCATCGAATAAGATATTTCAAAATGGCCGCGCTATGTCGTGAATTGGCAGAAGTTAGAATTCATGGACTGGTCATTGGATTGGGTCCCAGTGGCTTAATGGTCTACCAGCTAGCTCGCCTTGTAACCAGAAGGTCCTGGGTTCGAACCCTGTCGGTGGGTGCGTACTGATGAAGAGTCCCAAACTAGGACGAAACAGCTGTCTGGCAGTACTCCCAGGTTTTCCAATGGTTCTCTAACTAATGTCAGCTCATGATGAAATCCTGTAGCAAATGATACCATTGTCTCATAGTTAATGCACTTCGATCTGGCTAGCAACTACAAGTAATTGTTGTGAGTGATTTCCAACTACTCACATTAATCAGTAATATATTCCATCTTGCTAAAGAAACTGTGTAATTAGACATGAGTAATTCAGTATTTTCACTGAGTATATTCCAAGAATATTTTTGTGGAATTAGCGCGTTACCAGAGGCATTTCTAACAGACTGCAGACTTTCTTCATATAACAGGCCGAAAAAGACAAACAAATTTAGCAACGAACCAATCAAGAACTTATCGGTTGACAAAACTACCGAGAGAAGAGTCGAGGTGGATTGGACATACGCTAGGAAGATCGTTGAATGACATCACACTGCAAGCAGGCCGTCTAGTGGAACCGGGAAGGAGGTAAAAGCTTATGGGCGATCATGAAGTCAGCTAAAAAGGGGACTGCGAAGAAGTAGGTGAAATGCAGAAGTGTCACAGAAACGTTTCATCTGGAACTGAAGGGAGTAATATTAATGTTATGAGAAGCCTTTGTAGCTGGCTTCATTTTCACATCGTGAAGGAAATCATTCCGAATGAGAAATTTGATATAGTTAGCTGGTGGAAAGCCGCCTATAAGAGTCAGGGATAAGCATGTCCCAAAAAGAAACCAGTTTCTTCTTTCCCTATGAAACAGGAGATATTTGTTAGTTTGAACAGATTTATTTGCAGGTACAAAACTAAGAGTCACACTTTCTCCTGAGGTCAAACAGTGATACTCACTTTCCCAGACTGAATTAAGTTGAGCAGGACTCTACCGCTGAACTCAATGGCTGCAAAAACCGAATGCTTATGTCAGTGAATCACATCTCCGTAAATAAATACTACTACTAAGTACTATAGGTTATTCTTTCTTCTCAACAGAGACTTCAGAACTTTGTAAGCACTTTGACAAGTCGTCAGAATTCAGTTTTTACTTCGTTGTTTGTCTGGCACAAATATTTTTCCATTCCTTTGTGTCCCGTGTAGAACACAAGGCTTTAAGTGTGGTGGTGCCTTTTTATACGCGTTGGGTCTGATAGCCTCACATCCAACCTCTCCTCTATGCTGGACTTACCACTTTCGTCAAACCAAAACATGGCACCATCAGTCAATGAAATCCACAAGAGTTAGTTTTAGTCACGTAGGAAGGTGTAAACTTCCTGACTGGTTGGGGTCCTCGGGACGGTAAACACCACTGACTGGGCACAATCGGTGATACGGCTCAAAATAGTTCTCAGTGAGTGGCGCAGATGCATCCACTCCTTGTGACTTACAATATACAGTGAAACTATATTGTTCTTCGTTATTACTATTCTTTTTGCCTCATATCTCTGTTTACTGTCTCTGTTTTGCATTTCCTTTTACTTTCTTCTCTTGCTTTGTGTGTTACATAAAGGGAGAGTGGCAACTCGAACTGCTGCACATAGGTGCAAAGTTCTATGTTGAAACCAGTCAGTCAGGACTTACCACTGGCTAGGCGAGGTTAAGAAGTGCGTCGTTTGGAAATTGAACTCTGACCGTGTGCGTGGTTGATGAGTATTCTGCCGGTGGATCAATGGCCAACAGAGCTTGCTGCGTAACCTGTAGGTCCCGAGTTTGACCCTCGATGGGATCATCAGTGCTGGTGTCGGTGGTTCTATAGTCTAGCCCAATAATCACTTCAGTGTCTCCATCTTTTATTTACGTTATTTTATCTCTTTTTATTCTTCAGGTCCGCCCTACTTCCATCGTCAACTTACTCATCATCTATTGACACACGGCCTCAAGAAAATCTTGGCAAGGATGCCAACTTCTGAAGTATCTCGAACGGTACCAAGGTCACTGCCATCGCATGTTGGTGGTGGTGGTGGTTGGACAGTGATCAGGTGTCTAAGTAAAATTGCCTTTATCATTATTTTCTTTTTAATTGTAAGTTTACTACTGAATTCATTGACGAAAATCAATTCTCCCTATAGGGTCTTTCAACGGGAATTATAGGACCAAGTATTCTTTACCTAGAAAAACTGTCTAGTTCCCGCGAAGATGAAATCGCTTTAGTGTTTACATCAAGAAGTGTTGGTTATATCGGTGGTTGGATAATTAGCTGTGTACTATTGGACTTAGATGGTGGTGCATCGAAGCCAAGTAATCTGCTGAATATTGGGTTATTCGGTTTGATTATATCGCATGGATTAATTATTTTCATTGAACATCTTTGGTGGGTACTAGCAGTATTCTTTCTTCAAGGTTTATTTACGACAATTTGTTTACAAGGTAAGTGTTGACAGTGGAAATAAGAATTTCTGATTAATTAATTGTGTGAGTTACATGGCAACAGCAAAGAAGAGACATTAAAGCCAAGTGACCTTGAACCGACCAATCAGATTGCTCAGCATTACAAGTGGGGATGCTTTTCATAATCTTCTTTGCAAGTTTTAACCTGATTCAGAGTTAAGGTTAGGGGGAAACTTGCAGTGAAGATTATGAAAAGCGTTCCCACTTGTAATGTTGAGCGATATAACTGGTCGTAACGACAGAAGACAAGGGCCAAGCGACAGATCGTTTATCTAGAAAATCAACAGATATTTATAGATTTTTATGTATATTATTGTCAGAGGAGAAGCAACGTCTTCTGATTGACTGTTTTCTTGCTGAAGGTTATTCTGTCATCTATTTGTGGCCGTTTCTTAGAAAGTCAGGCCATATATCTGTGAGTTGTACTTGCACACGTTAAGTCTTCTGTGATTGATCGGTGAGTTCCTCAAAGTTAAGCTTTGTTATTGTTTTTTTTCTCATGACCCCTATTCACGACGTAGCATTAACGTAAATTGTTGTCTACAGTTTTCGGCATGCAGCCAGATCTCACCACGCTATAGGAGGTCAATCTCAAGGCTCAGTAACTCAGTGGTAACATCTTTCTGACTATAGCACTGGGTGTTTTTTTCCTTCACGTTCCCCAGTGGAACATAGGGCTTCAAGCTAGTGACTTGAAGTTTCTGTAGTAGTGTTTATTTTACAGGATGGGGTTGCTAGCCTCATGCCCAACCTTTCCTCTTCACCAGCATTATTTCTGGCTTAGCGAGGTAAAGGAGTGCGTCGGTGGCCGGGGATCGAACCCCGGACCATGTGCATGGTTGGGGAGCGTCCTAACCGCCATGCCACCGACGCACAGCACTGGGTGTAGCGGGTTTAAATCTCAGAAAGTATATGAGTTGCTCCAATCAGGATTACGGATACACCTTGGTGACTGGTTAGCGCCAACAGGCACGAAACCTGGGTCATGCCGGGCTTCCTGCCGACTGTCTCCAATAAGTTAATATCAAATCATATTTATGTATACGATTATACAGCTTGATAATAAATTCTTTGGAAAGAGTCAACGGCAAAGTTAAACTTTAATCACCACTAACTACCAATCAGCGAACGACCTTCAACAGGCCAATCACATGAAAGAGGGATTTTTGATAAAGGAAAACGTATATTTATGGAAAAAAAGCATAAAAACTGCATAAAACTGTTACATAGGGTATCTTTCTCTAACATGTGACAGAAACATCTCCCAGTTTAGCATAGGAGTGTCAATAGAAAAGTCACACCACATTCTGTACATGTATCCAATCAAATGACTATAAATGAGATCCTTTTGAGATCCATTTATAGCCTTTATCATATTTTTCAGTCTTCCCAAAAATCCTTCTATAGAATTTGTGTACGTCTTCGTAATGGGATCCACAAAATCACTGGAATGGTTCACTCTGTGATGAATATATCCAAGAGATGACAGTGATTTATAACCTTTCCATTCATCAGTATGTACTATGGATCCCTGTTTCACAAGTCGAGTGACAGTAGGTATTAAGGTAGTAGACTTTCTGTCTGGTATTCTCTCCACGAATCCTTTCGACCGCGAGGTGTCGTATGAACTGATCACATAAAAATTGTTGGCTCGCTCACGACCACGGTCGTATTTTTCTTCAGTAACACAGTTCCGTCCACGTGCACGACGATGCCTTCTCCGTCCAATAACGAAGTAATTCTCTCGATTTTCCATGATGCGATGTCTCTGCAGTGCTAATACCACTACTGAACTGTCGACACGAGCCTATTTTCGATTGCAGCAGCTGCGCCTCTCACACGCTGATTTAAAACCCAGTAGTTACAAATGTACGAAATCTCGGTTAAGAAGAGATGCGACCTGGCAAAAATGTTCCTACGAAATATTAAAATCACCAGCTTACCTTCCCTAATACTAACTCGTCTCAAACAAATTGCACAACTATGAACATATCCATCAATTGACCTGCTAAAGACTTTTAAACTCATGACACCACCACATGAACAAATCCTCTCCTTCCTAATCAACCCCGAAAATACAGGCAATACTGCAAAACCTTATCCTCATCGAACTGCAAGCGTAAGTGCGTTATAGTACGCATTTGATTGGAATCAAGCACTATACAACCTTGAACTCACGTGCATGAACCTCACTGGACCATTCTAGGTCGTTTGCTGATACATAGTAGATAGTGGTGCTTAAAGTTTAACTTGGCCGAGTCAACTTCGCGAAATATTGTGCTATTGCTAATGTTAGAATAGAAATTATTAAATTATTGAACTAAGCTGTATGCTGAAAGTCCCTTTTGCTTTTCTTTCTGTTTTCAGCATGTGTATATTATCATTGGAATAAGAAAAACTGGTTTCATAGCATACCACAATATTTAACAATCATATTCCTACTTGGTTGTGTCTTCACACCATACCTGATTTTATTCATTGAACCAGATTCTCACACTATTCTATCAATGGGTGTAGTACGTTCTAATCAGATTCCTCATGAAATCCAAATTCCACCACCCAATGAAATATCAGCAACAACTAAAAATACATCAAATCATCAGATACATTTAATTGGAGTTATTGAAAGCACTCAAAAAGATAAGCATGATGAAATGTCTCGAATTATTCGTATCCCGCGGCATATTTCAAATACAACTTTGGCGCCAAACATAATGAATATTAGTTCATCAACAATTAAAACTGCTGAACACTTGAACAATGATAAAAATTTTAAGAATTATACAAATTCAAGTTTAATGGCGATTAATTCCACTCTATCGAATGGGATCAAGTCCACCAGTAGTGGAATAGAACCACAACAACAAAATAATAATAATAAAACCTTGAACGATGTTTCTTCAACTCCTGTACAACTATCTACAAGTGTAAAAAAACCATCGATTAATGATGCAAAACACTTGAATCAGGATAGTTCTTCAGCGGATGGAAGTAAAGCAGCGTCAAAAATGAAAAAAATCGGTGAAGAACATCAAATTGACAAGGTGGCTGACGATCAAACCTCGACTTCGACTGTTCAAAAGTCACCACCATCGACACCATTGTCAGACGTTACAAATCAATCAAAAGATGAATTAAAAGAAAAGGCATTGAACACTACTGTTATCTTAGGAAGTGGTTCAGTTTTAGATGGGATCAATCAAACTTTAATTAGTAATAATAGTAATAGTAGCAATAGTGTTGTCAATGGAAATGCTTCAAGCTATCAGAATTCATCGCTGCCGCATATTTCGTTTCAAGTAGATCATATACCTGAACCCAATGTGAAGAATTCTAGTATACCTACACGCCAGGACATTAATGAGACGGCTAGTGTTGTTGCCACGAATAGTAATCCTAAAACGAATCTATCACAGGGTCATCCGGTGAAGAATGAAACTGGAGTAATATTTCACATCTATAATATAACAGATAAGCTGAATTCCACAGACAACCATTCATCAATTCATTTTATATTTTATAAACCTACCTCTTTATTATCAACAACGACACCGGTAACTACTCCTCCTCCTGTCATAGCTGGAGGTGATGCAGATGAAAGCAGCAACATTGGTTTGATGAATGCCACAGTACGAAAACGACATCGTATCGCTGAACACTTGTTGGATAAATCTTATCTAAATCATATTTTAATACTACCATTTCAACGACCGATGGAATCAATACAAAGAGTTTATTTATTATTGTGTATTATCAGTGTAATCCCATGGATATTGACAATTCCATTGACAAGTTGGTGTAAATCAATATTTATACGTGTTTTCGGTCTTCAAATACTTGATGGTAATGATGATAATGATAATCATGGTTATGAATTGATACCTATCCCGCGGGAGATGATGACATCAGCCAATAATATCCGTCGGGTGAATTCTGACAGTGGTAGTCATAATAATTCTGATGAAGGGATTAAATCTAGACTACTGGACAGATCAGGTAGGTAGAGTGTTAAAATGGAAAGATGGAAACTGTGTATGAACAGTAAATTCTCTTAAGACTTCAGATGTATTTGCGAAATGAATGCTTCGTTTTTCTTTGTTTGTTTTTCATCCCTTGCATTCTGAGTGGGACATGAGATTTCAAGATCTAAGCTATAAAGTCCCAGTAACGGTGGCTTTGATTTTCCTGCTTTGCCATCGGCTATTAAAGTAGGCGAGGCTTAGGAGTATGTTGGCCGGAAATCGAGCCCGGACCACTTCCGGCGTGGTTGGCGAGCATTCTCCCACTGGCTGAATGACTGAGTTGCAGAGTTAAGAGAAGATGAGGGGCCTATCTGTGAGGTGGTATTAAATCTAGGAGGGAAGGTGGGTGATGGTCAGGAAAGTTTCATGTGCTCATGAAAGTGTGCGGACAGTTATTAACCCCCGACTGCCCACACTGTGGATGTTGGTTCCTTTCTTGAAGTACTTAGAGTAAAAGGAGCACTAGTGTGGCATGACTACAAAGCCCAGAGGGCAAATGGTGGAGACAGCTCACACATGGCCTGTTAAAGGTGGGTTTTTTTAGTTGTCTGGGTATTGAGATCTTATCGCCAGCTACTAACTGTCGCAAAATAAATTGAGATGTTTCATTTTCGGGGTCTACCTTTGCTGATCCCCCACAATCCTCAAAATGGAGACACAGCATAGTTGGCTTGCTGGTTGTCCGAGGGAAACATTTTACTGCTGTTACATACCTGTCCCTCAACGGGACTGCTTCACCCACAGACTGCCAACACAGCGCAAATGGCTAATAGTATACTGATAACTGCTTTTAGTCTAACGGCAATCCAAGCAACTTTTCTGACGTGGTAGGACCTTCAGGAAGATTCGATCCAGCCAATGTAGCTCGTCGGGTCATTACAATATGCAACTTCGATCATCACTATGTCAAGTTAGCAGCTGTCGGTCAGAAAATATTTTATTCTTCATGTCATTTTTCACATAGTATGATCATCCTATGAAGTCGTAATCAAACTTTGACCGATCTGTACTTCTAGATGAATCTTTTCATTAGGTAGTCATTCATTTTGCGTTTCGAGTAAAACATAGGGTGTCAAGCCGTCAGGCTTCCGCGGTGATGGTGCCGTTTTTACGGAATGCAGTCGCTGACCTCATGCCCAACCATGTCTGTTTTCAGGACCTACTACTGACTAGTTAATGATGCAAGGTTTAGCAGTGCATCAGTCGGAAATCGGATCCAGACTACCTGCGCTGTTGGCAAGAGGATTCTATCGTTGAATCAACGACGTCTGACTGTGAACCAGTGCCTCCTCTTTTCAGCCATGCTGGGTAATGTTCGCTATTACGTTTTGATATGACCTGCATAGAGCGACATATGCACCTAGCTCCACATGAGCAGGTGAACTAATATATGCACAAGTTTGTCCTTCACATTGCTTAAAAGCAGTGGTCGGCTACAGAATACCACTCCTAGAGGTGCTGCAGGAAAGGTCTTCTTTAGCAAAGCGGAAATTCTCCTCTTAAGGATATCTACAGCTAAGTCTCCCTTAAATTCCAAATTCCAATAAAGTGTTTTCTTTAGTAATGAAATGTATTCTTCTCTTTTTGGCTTTACTTTCATATTCTTCTCTACGAAACATGCCTAGTATCCATTTTGAGCCAGCATATTTTTGAGAAATAGAAGTTCTTCTTCTAAACAGTCACTACTTAAATTCTTCTGATACTGTAGACCAGCGAGATGATAAGAGCTCTTTATTCTAAGCAATGTGAAGGATAGACTTCGGCATATATCAGTTCACCAGGTTGTGCGGAACTTATGCTGGTCCTATCAAAACGTACTAGAGTACCTTACCCAGCATGGCTGAAAAGAGGAGGCACTGGTTCAGTCAGAAGCTCGTTAAGTGAACACCTCATCAACAACATCTGTCACAGCATCTCAACTAACAAACTCATCGTTCAGAATGATTTACAAAGAAAGCCTATAATCTAATTGAATTTTTTTAAAGATTTTCCCGTCGATTGATTGGACCGAAGTGCTCTGTACATCCAGATGACGAGTCCCAAATAGGACGAAATGCTCATCCTGGATTCCACTGCTAGTCAGTTACTATCCACAAATTAAAGCAATAATCTGTTTGTGTACGCATAGATTTTCTTTGGAAGAAAAAAACTGTATTCATCTTTTTTCATCACCTCTATATCGCACTGGTATTTCTTTCTTTTTCCTCTTCTCTTAAACCATTTTTTATAAAAATCTTCAGGTGATGAAAATGAATCTGACTCAGACGAATTATGGAATCGACGAAAGACTGGCTATGCGAATGCAGCAGCAGAACATGATTATCATTATTGTACTGATTCAGAGTTGAATGATTATTCCAACGGTAGTAGTACGGGTGGTGGTGGTGGTAGTATACTGCCAGGGAATCCGTCAACAACAGCTCAGTACACTTCATTCAAATTGACAAAACACTCAAGTATCAGTGATGATAATAATAGTGATAATAATAATAACAATACCAATAGTAATAATAATCATAATGATGGTGACTCTATTGATACACAAATGATGCTCATGATTATCAATAAGTCAATATTTGATACACATTGGCCGAGAATTGAATGGCCATCAGAATTTTGGCTATTGTTGTCTGTATTTATAAATAGTGGTTTAGAGACAACTTATGGTGGATTTGTGGCTAGTTTCACTTTACGTTATCTGCTTTGGTCACCAGTAAGTGAATGTGTTTTATGCGTTTATTTGTTTATACGTTTGTTAAATTTGAATTAACCTATGGCAAATTATTGCAGATGATATAGTCCTTCTAGGTGGTGAAAACGCTGACATGTTGCAGTCTTTTGAACACCTGCGAATGTTTAGCATGCCATTCACTCCCGCCAAATGTGTAGGATGGTGCCACACGACTGGACTACATTGAATCACTCCTAGCTTAGAAAATAGGCAGTGAAGTGGCTGATGAAGTGTGTTGACCACTTCACTTATTTGAGAAGTTGCATCAACCAACGCCAACTAATCCAGTATAAAAAGAACTTAGTCAGAACACTGCTCAATAGAGTACGAAAAATTTGTTCTGACAGTGCTGATAAGCATGAAATAAAATCCCTGAAGGATATCTTATCTAAGAATGGATATCCTGAGAAGTTCATTAATAAATACTCTAAAGAAATTACCCCCTGCAAAACAATTCAAACAGTTCCGAAGAGATTTTTCTGTATCAGTTTGCCATTCAAAGGAGATGATGTACAGGAAGTAGTCAAACGAAGACTCGATAAAGCCATCAAGAGAACTTATTACGCTGCAAAATTTGTTATCCCTAACACCACTAAGCGAGTGCTTCAACAATCTGGGAAAGACGGGTACTCGCCAATCATCGACACTCCAAACTGCGTATATCAATTTCATGAGTGTGTTTGTGGGAGCAGATACATAGGTCGTACGGAAAGGCGATTGTCTGTCTACTCGCATGATGGAGCATTCGCCAAAATGGTTGAAAATAGCTGAGTGCAAAGTGCCAAAATCCTCAATAACAAAACATCTTGTGGACCACGAACATGGTATCGACGCGGTTAAGACATTCACTATTGTCAGCAGACAAAGAAACAAGAAGATGCTTGCAATTGCAGAGGCTTGTGCAATTCGAGTTTATAAACCAGGTCTCTGTGTACGAAAGGAGATGGTCGTGACTCTGAATCTACCATGGTAATACGTTTTACTTATAATTCTACCTCTTATTATTATTATTCTCATTATTATTATTCTTGATTCATTTAAAACTATCCTTTATCAGTAGGATTATCTTAACTCACTTCAACACTATTATTATTATTATTATAACTATTACTATTGACATCGCGTCGGTGGCATAGCGGTTAGGACGCTCGTCGACCATGCACATGGTTCGGGGTTCGATCCCCGACCGACTCACTCCTTTACCTCGCTAAGCTAGTAATAGAACTGGCAAAGAGGGAAGGTTAGGTATGAGACAAGCAACCCCGTCCTGTAAGAATAAACACTGCTACAGAAACTTTAAGCCACTAGCTTGAAGCCCTATGTCCCACTGGGGAACGTGAAGGAAAAAAGAAAGAAGAAGACTATTGACATCACTCTGTTTGCAATTCTTGATATATTCTCTAATGACTAATTGTCTTTCGGTCTTATATCTCCCAATGTAATTTCAAAAGTGTATATATCCGTGTATGTAGAGTATTCAGCTGACGAGTTCTACCGAAATCTGATGAATCCATTATTATTAACCTTTATTGCTTGTTTTAAATTCGTATCGGGAAATAAATGTTTCCAACTCCAACGGGTTGATCGCTAACAAAATCTCTGAACAGATACAGAAGGCTCGTTTCGCATATGACAGTGGACGTGATATCCGGCTGGCTATCGACCAAAAGGTGTGTGTACTCCTCAGCAGTCCGCTCCGTCCTCCTTTATGGCTGGCTGTGAGAACTGGCCATTGAGAGTTGAAGACATGAAAAGACTGACTAGGTGTCTTTGACCATAGATGCCTGTGTTCTATCTCCCGTGTGAAGTGATAGGTGTGATAGGATGAGCAATATTGAGGTTAAGCGTTGAGTGCTAGGTAAGGAGGGGGGAATCAGTCAACGAGGTTGTGAAGTTACATCGATTAGGATGGTTAGGACATGTGTTACGCATGCCTAGCCAACGCCTTCCTCGACGGTGGGAAATGTTAGCTGACATAGGATAGATCAGGTTGGAAAAGAGCTAGTTAGTGGTGGTCATTCCAAAACATAGCTTCATCAGTCAATCAAATCGACAACAGTTAGTTTGAACCGATCACGTAGGAAGGTGTAGACTTTCTGGTTGGAGTCCTTGGGCCGATAAAACCTGGTGAAGGCTGGAAACAATGTGATATGGATCAAAATCGTTCTCAGTGACTGGCTCAGATGCATCCACTCCTTGTGACTTATAATGCCCAATAAAACTATATGGTTCTTCGATATTACTATTTTTTATGCCTCATATCTCTGTTTACTGTCTCTATTTTGCATTTCCTTTTACTTTCTTCTCTTGCTTTGTGTGCTAAGTGCAGTGTGGTGACTCGAACTGGTGCACATCGGTGCAAAGTTCTTCATTGAAACCAGTCAGTCAGTCAGTAGGTGTGGGGGGGGGGTAAATTCGTACTTTTCGTAGAAGAGGTTGAGGAGTTTCCTTCGAACAACCGGCAAGCCCAGAAGAAGAGTGGGAGAAATAAAAATTCATTACACAGCATACTGTGTCGATTTTATTGGATGACGCTTTCTTCTGACGTAACTTAGGTTGACACCAAAAAGAATCCAGTAGTGTTCTACTAAGGGGATCAATTTTTTTTGCATTTCTTGTATTCTGAGTAAAAACGTAGGCCTTCCATCCTCTACTAGCTTTAAAGTTTCAGTCGCGGTAGTTTTTTGTTTTTAACGGGTGTGATGGTTGCTATCCTGACGCGTGACATTCTCCATCTAGATAGGATGGAGAAGATTTGTAGCTCAGGTGGATGATTTTGATGTGGTTGTGTTCTCTGAACTGGATAGTTTATTCGCGAAGCTTTCATCACCCTACTAGGTGACATCTTCAGCGCATACTTCATTTTGAAGTGAACTTTTAGATTTCTCCACGAGTTTATTAATCATTTCTCCCGGTGACCTTGGACGTGATTGGTTGTCTTTGTGTTTTCACACCTTCTAGGCTACTTGTATTGGAACTGATTGTTTCTTTGACTCGAACTTTGACCCTTTGTGTGTGAGATTTCCTTCTTATCGATTAGTAAATTTTGTCTATTGCGATGTGCCTATTGATTGACGATTCACTGGAATACCAGGCTGGCTTCTAAAAATTCTCTAGCATTCTTGTTGTTTCCTCTGTCTAATATTTGAACGTTGGTTGTCCCAATCGAATTAATGTCCGTGGTTGTCTGTATGTAGTGATATGAGGGAGTGGATGTCATGTCTATTGACGGCTAGCTTATGTTCGTGCATACGAAGACGAAGGGGATGTCCACTTTAGCCAATGTAGTGTTTTTCGCAGTTGATACAATCTATTTTGTAGATGATGTTTGTTTTATCTTCTTTCGTTGTTGAGTCTTTTGGTTGACATAGAACTGAGTGAAGTGATTTTGTCGGTTTGTGTGTGACGTCAATTCCTAAAGGTTTGAAGAGTGTTGCAGTGATTTCTGATATATCCTTTATATATGGCAGAGCGACATTCTTTGTGCTTTCCTTGGTTGCTTTTGGTTTGATAGTTTGGCTTGGGGGTATATGTCTTTTGATGAAATTCCGTGGATATCCATTCTTTTGGATGACGTCTATGAGATATCTTTCTTCAATTTTCCTTAAGGTGGGAGGAGTGCTGCAATGAGTCCTAGACCTCTTGAATAGTGTTTGTATGCATACAAAGAGAACACAACCACCTCAAAATCATTCTCCATTTTATAGGATTACACAACCATCCCCAGGAGAGAGGTTCTAGGAGTGCATCGATAAGAAACTGAACCAGAATCTACTTCTTGATTGGTGGTCATCCAACTATGGTGTAACCAATTGACACAAAAAGGACATATGTCAAGAAGAATCTAAATTAGATAGTTACACCTTTATCGCTTATAATAATAATAATCATGATACAGGTGTTTCAGATAGGTTATTAGAAAGGTTCATTGAAAGCAATTTGTGAATTATTTTGGTGATTTACAATTTACACAGTCCCAAGTGAAATTTTACGAGACTATCTTAACACTATCGATTGTTTGATGTGAGCGGTGTTCAACTACTCACGTCAATTAATCAGTAGTATATATCTTTAGGGTTCACTTGTTATCAACAATGTGGCATACAGATTAGTTTTTTTTATAAGGATGTGAGGCATTAATCACTATGTGTGTGTATTGATGATTACTGTTTATCTTTATTAACTGTTATTTTTTCTTCTCTCCTACCATGTACACTAGACTTTGGCAATAATTGTTACCAGTGTATTTTGGTTTGGTGATCTTGTCGGCTATTTAATACGCTTCGGGATAATCAGTATCAAGTGGCCGGATCTACTGCATACCTTGCCATCATCATCATCCAATAGTTCAACTGATCAATTATCTTGTAAACGTAAAATTGCATTGAGAAAATTACGCCGGAATCATATCAAGTAAGATATTTGATCAAATAATATCTATGGAAAGTCTTATTATTATCATTATTATTATTACTCCTGTGGGTTCCGAGTGGAACACACAAGGCTTCAACAACACATCTCCGCTTTCGTCTATTTTCTGCCTGAGGTCCTCTTCAGCTGGGTCCACCATTGCCCAAACTCTCTCAACCCTTCCTCACACGATTTCCTCCATATCACCAACGAAATGACGACTCACTCGTCACTTCCTATTGGGATTCCACTCGAGTTATGGTCTGCAATGAGCGTGGTGACCTCAATCGGCTCTTGCCTGTTGGTTTGTTCATCGGCAGAGTTTCTTGTTACTAATTCTTTCTCGCCGGCCGGCTGGCCATTTTATATTCAGTATTGGAGCCAATGAAGTGGGCAGCTGTCTTTAGCATGCTGTTGAAAATCCTTTTCGCGACACACTGGCCAAGTTTCTGACCTGTATAGAAGAACTGACCGACTTCACATTGGTGTTGAAAATCCGAATCTTGTTCTTGATGGGCTGACTGAGTGCAGAAGATTACCAAACTGGTTTCACATTGATGCAGGCGTACCTTGCACCTTCGATTCTGGCTGGCTAGCTTTGACATCTTCATCCGTTCCGACTGCCTGTGATAGAAACGATGATTTCTAGCCAGATAGTGAAGGAAGTGACCTCTGTTAAATCTCTCCCGTTGATGGTGGATGATTGGTGCTGGTTTCTGTTGTTGTTGTGGTTGCAGTTCGTTGGTTATCTTCATCAACTCCTTCTTCTCTATGTTCACCTGCAGTCCTGTTGTTGCCGCCCGCCCACGTCTTCAGCCAGTTTGTTTGTTTTCACCTGCCTGCAAGTCTTTAAGTTTGTGTGACATTAGGCATCAATCTTCCACGTGCGAAATCCAAATCTTCTAGAGTCTTGTTATCGGTGGTCTAGCGTATTCCTGTCTTCTCACACTCCCTGTGCACAGTCTTACGCCATAATCCAGTCCACCACAGTTAAGAATATCATCGGTGATAATTGTCAGGCAGCCCTGTCTTACTCCTATATTCACTTCGAACACCGCAGTGAGGTTTTCGTTGTGGACCACCTGACACGTCCCACTGTCATATAGTCAACCGTTGAATGAGGTTGATAAAGACTTCAGGTACGCCGTAGTTTTGAAGTAGTTTCCAAATTATTTCTCGGTCAACATTTCATTATAGAACGGATCAATTAATTATACTTGCTCTTCAAATGGTTGTTTACACACACTATGACAAGTTTTTGATTTTGGTAATACGTTTTAAGGGAAATTACTTCCTGTGATCACACCAACTGTTGGAATTATTAGATGGTTGGAGAAAGTCGGTAGGAAGCCTCACCTGACCTAAGTTTCGTGCTATTTGGCACTCACCAGTCATCAAGGCATACCTGCAACCTTGGCGGAACTCATGTCCCTTCTGAGGTTTGAACCAACGTCACCCAATGCTGCATTTAGAGGCGTTACCATTGAGTTATTTGAGCTCGCGGTTGACCTCCTGCAGGACCGTATTGGATACCTTGATTGGACACTAATCAGTAACTAGTGTAATTTGTCCAGTACTTTGTTTGGTGGGACATGTGTCCCTTCGAGATTCCAGATACGCATTGACGATGAGTACCAACTAGTATAGAACCTAGTTCAAACTAGGCTTCCTGTCGACTACGTTCAACCATCTAATACCGACAGTTCACAGTGCACCGTGACGGTGAGCCACCTAGTGGTATGGTCGCCACATTCCAAACTAGACTGATAGAATTGACTCTGCACCAAAGAAACGACTAGATACACACACATTACACTAGTTGCTAACTAATGTCCAATCAAAGTACTGTTGGAATTGTTTCTAATGAGTGCCTGTCTTGCTTTGACATCTTCAGTAGTGCCGCCTATCATTATCTTGGTTGTGACTTTTTATGGCCTTGCATCTTTAATTTTTATCCAACTAAGACCAAGATGTTTACTCTGTCTGCTACGAGCTGAGTGTTTGGAGATGTCGTTCAGGCTAAAACAACATAGTAATGGTTCCCCCTCCCCCCTCCCCAGCTATCACTTACTGTAGGTATCCAGTACGGTTAATCATAAGATGAGTAATTCAGCGGTTATTTTTCTAACTGTAACATTAAGTAGTGACACATGGTTGAATCTCTGGCGATATCAGTTCCTTTGGGGTCGTAGATACGTCTTGTACACATGTCCCATCTGGCTATCAACTAAGGGACGTGTGTACTGCTCAGCAGTTCACTCCGTCCTTCTCTATGGCTCTGAAACATGGCCAATACGAGTTGAAGACATGAAAAGGTTGTCTGTTTTTGATCATAGATGTTTACGATCTCTCTCTCGCGTTAGGTGGTATAATAAGGTAAGTAATGTTGACGTTAGGCTTAGTGGTGGGCAAAGAGGGAAAATCAATCGACGAGGCTATAAAGTTGCATAGATTGAGATGGCTAGGTCACGTGCTGCGCATACCTAACCATCGCGTCCCCGACGGGCATTACTAGCTGATATAGGTGCAGGTTGGAAAGAGTAGGTGGTGGCCAAACAAAAACATGGCATCAATCCATGAAATCCTTAACAGGTAAACTGAGTCAGGTGGGGAGATGCATAGTTCCGGGTTGGGGCCCTCGGGACTCTAAGAATCAATGGCTGGAGACAATAGGTGACATGGCTCAAAATCGTTGTCAATGGCTTACGCAGATGTATTCAGTCTCTTTAACCTTCATATTCCTTTCTACCATTACTGATTCTGTTTCACTCTTATACTTGTCAAAACTCTATTGATTCTCTTCACTCATCTTCTTGTCTACCTTTGTGTGGTATTTGGAACGTGGCAACTCGAAGTGCTGCACTTCGGTGCCAAGTTCTATGTTGAATCCACACAGACAGACGTCTTGTTGACAGGTGGCAATAAAGCACTTAACCAAGTGGCACAGAATTCCATGAGTGTGACCTTCAACAGTCCGACACTACGTTAAAATAATCAATGAAATAGCTTACGATTTCTATGAAAACAACTTTTATTGGTAAGGTATGGAAGAACAGTTTATGTTACCTCAAAACCATTTCGCACTTATTACCTTGTGAATTGAACCACATCTGTTGTTTTTGTCATGGTTGATGGTAGTACTGGGGTTTGAATCTCCCTGCAGACACCAGTTCCTTCAGAGGTTTACAGATACGCCTTACTGATGAATCTTAAGAAGCATGAGATCTAGATTCGGTCGTCATGGTTGTTTGTATTCTGGGTAAGCGGAGAGACAATCCACTTCCATTTAACTCTCTCTGACAGACTCCTAACAGTTCTTATACTACATCGTATTATTTCTTCTACAATCTGAGCAAATTTGCCATTCAGCCTGTAACATTGTGTAGACGTTTCATGCATGCCGTCATGGTTATTTTTACTTTCATCGGAAGAAGACACATAGGTCGACTGATTGGCTTCCCGGAGGCTTTCACCCACCCGCGTCATTCCTCTTCTGTGATTCTAGAAGAGAATAAATATGGTTTTTATGTTCTTCTCTGTGCTTTAAATTTCCTGTAGTGGATCGCTAATCCTACATTGAACTTCCTCTTTATTTCCAGGCTTAGAACCGACTAGTTGTATGATTAGTGTATTTTTTTGCTTACGTATTCAGGTATTCAGATCTTCAACTGTTTGCCTCCTTTAATGTCTTTGTTTTATGTCTTTTTCTCTCTCTCTCTCCCCAGAAGTTCGAAACCCTCAATCATCACCATTATACAATTATGTGGATGTTTAATCTGTGTTATCAGTGCTATCGCTTTGACGCATCTATCTGTTTCAACAGGAAGATGTTCAACAGCACCCTTGGCCAATAGTAGCAGTAGTAGTACATTAAGTCATCCTTATTTAATTTGGTTTATTGGTAGTTTCTGTTTCGGTATCGGTATTGGATTGTCATCAACATTCTCAGGCACTTTGTTGACACCACATATCAATTCAAATCTCTTCTGCTCACATTCATATAATATTCAGCTAGCTTATTATTTCGGTCAGCTATTAATGCCATCGCTGATAGCTATGCTACATCATCAAGCCCTGTTTTGGAGATATTCATGTGTACTCAGTACAGCTGTATTATGTTTGAGTATTTTACTCAGCTGTACGCTGATTGGTCATTTTATTAGTGAAACTGTCAGGGAAAAGAAGAAGCAGAAGGGGAAGAAGGATGGAGATAGTCAATTGAGGTTATTACTTAATCATAATAATCACAATCATCAGGAAACTCGTCGAAATCATCGTGGAACAAGAACCAGTTCAGATCATTCCAATGAGTGATTATTATTATTATTTTTGTTATTACTGATATTATTATTAGTAGTAGTAGTATTAGTAGCAGTAGTGGTATTTGAAATTCCGTGGATGTCTTTCAGTGTGTGTGTGTGTGTGCATGTGTGTGCGTGTGTGATTCCTTCAATTATGGTAACACTTATTTCTAAGTGATATTTTGCTTAGGCGCATACCTTATATGTGTTGATTATGTAATAACTTGATAGATTGCATTTTGTCCCTTAATTGTTTCTCTGGGGGATTGTTATGATACTATTTGGTGTGTGTATGTGTGTGACGGGGGGGGGGGTTGAATTGTGTGATGAGTAAGCCAATTCTAACTAGCTGTTCCTTTCATTCCGGGGATTGATAGTTAAGTTATTCTATGTGCAATTCTATGTAATTTTGTTTTGTCTTTTTTCTTTTGCCTTGTATTATTTGTGTTATTTCCTGGGTATTTTTTTAAAAATTGCTTTTTTGATAAATGAAAATGTGGTACCGCTGATTTCTGTTATTATTGTTATTATTATTTTTTTATTCCTTCACGTTCCCAGTGGAACATAGGGCAGCTTCAAGCTAGAGGCTTGAAGTTTCTTTAGCAACCCAACCTTCCCTCTTTACCAGTCTTACTACTGGCTTACCGAGGTAAATGAGTGCCTCATCGGTGGCCGGGGATCGCACCCCGAACCATGTGCATGGTCGGCGAACGTCTTAACCACTGTGCCACCGACGCACAAAAGTTCTGTTGGTATTAGATGGTTGGAGGCAATCGGCCGCAGGAAGTCTTTCTCGACCTAGATTTCGTGCTAGTTGGCACTCACCAGTGCAGTCAGTAAGGCGTATCTGCAACTACCTTTAAGGAACTCATGCTCCTTCTGAGACTCGAACCCGCATCACCCAGTGCTGCAGTTGTTTGAAGTCCTCTAGTCGTGGGGGGGAAGTCGCGACCAGTGGAGTCTTCCAGCTTGGTTGATTTTGAGGATAGATACTTGGCGGTGAGATGCATTGGCTAGTCGTTCCGTAATATATATATATATATATATATATACATATGTCGCGAATTGATAGAAGTTAAAATTGATAGCTGAGTAGTTAAAGGGCTTGTCTTATAACTCTAAGGTCCTGGGTTCGACCCCCCTGTTTCGGGTCCTAAACAAGGACGGAACAGTTGTCCAGTACTTTCAGATTGTTTTTAATGGCTCTCCAAATGAAGTCAGTTATTCATCAGACTTGAAATCAACCAATCACCTGCAAACCAATACTTGAAAATTATTATTATTATTCTACAGACAATTACATTCCTATGCAGTCGGCAACAAGCCAAACGTGTTATAACTTGAGAAGTTAGATGTGATGTATGGGACCCTAGCTGACGAAAAATCTCCCTTCCATAACCACCTGTAGTTGTTGTCGGAAGTAGAACGCGTGATTAAAATTAGGATACACTGATATGTGTGTCTTCAGTTGAAATAACGTGATATAGATGAGAGCTTTAAAGCCAGGCAGGGTCACAAAAAGAAGATGGATATGCTTTGCGTTGCTTTGAAATCAGTGTGGAAGTCAACTGCACTGAAGATAAGAAGCAAGATCCGGATTTTCAACAGTAGTGTCAAGTCAGTGCGTCACACGAAATATATTCCCGACAGAATGTGGCAGACTTTTATCAACGGCTACCTTCGACACCTCAATCCTGAAGATTAGATGGCTGACCAGACGGGATAAGCAACAAGGAACCCTGGTGGATGAACCGATGAAGAGCCTATAAACTAACTAACACACCACAAGAAGTGAAGATTGATTAAAAATACGTTGTAAAGAGACTGTTAGTCAATATCCTGGCTGGGAAGTGAATAGCATGTGACGGAGTTGGGCATATATCAGAGGGTGACATGACGGAGATTATGTGAGTTAAACATGAAAGCTTATAGGCTGTAATGGATCTCTAGCTGAGAGTGATTGACAGAGAACTGACTGTAAACGAGTTGTACCTTGGTGAAGCATTATATTCCACTCGGAACGAATTTTTTTATTCCTTTACGTTCCCATGGGAACATAGGGCTTCAAGCTAGAGCTCTGAAGTTTCGGTAACAGTGGTATTGATCTCTACGAAATGGAGTTGCTCGCCTCATAGCCAACCTTCCCTATTTATCTCTGGGAGCGAACCAACCCAGTAGGAAGCGATTGTGCAACAAATCTGCAGGAAGAAATGAAGGTGGATTGGCCATACTCTGAAGAAATCATCAAGTGAGTGACATCACACGCCAGGCTACCGCTTCAGTGGAACCCGAATGGCAGTGGCAAGTTGGTCGTCAGTGCAAGAGTAATATGGAGGAGGTCATGTGAAGAGGAGATAAAAACATGTGGGCAGACTTGGAACCAGGTGAAAACGTTAGCGGAGAACTAAACCCAATGGAGACGTGAGGCTGAAGCCCTATGTTCCTCTAGGAACTAAAGGAAACAATAATAACGATAATATAATTGCTGGGTTAGCAAGGAAAAGAAGTGCGTTGGCCGGGGATCGAACCCTGGACCAGCTGCTTGGTTGGCGAGCATTCTACCGCTGTGTCACTGACGCACAGTCGGAACAAATAATATGATAAAATGATGTTTCAATAGACGAAGGATAGTTTTTCAAACTTTCACATCTTACCGACAGAAATCAGAAAATAATTGTCCTCTGACAAAGTTTCTACATTCAAGAAGTCTTATTGCAATGTCCGACATTTCATTGATGTTCTCATATGAGTAAAAATTCAAATACAGTGATCCTAATTCAAATGGAAGCATGAAATTGCTTTATTGATGATACAAATTTCAAAACATTGTAATTAAAAGTCCTTCGAGCAAAATTTCTAGAGAAAATGCACATATGAATTTCAGTAATACTCATCAGGTGTTTCCTATCTCCATACTTTTTGCATTCCTTAACGTTCCAAGTGGAGCATGGTCCTCGAAACTTCGGGCAGTAGTAGTTTCAGTAGTGGTGATGTCACTGTTTTTTTTACTCGGAGTTACTGGCCTCCTCATTCCCAATCTTTACTGTTTATCAGGCTTACTACTACCGCCTACTAAGCAAGGTTTAAGAAGTCCATCCTGCGGGAGTCGAACCCAGACCTCTCACATTGCTCTGTCAAGCATTCTGTTGCTGACGCTTAATCTCTGCATACATCATATTATATACTATTATATAATGGTGGAATATACACAGACATTCAGAATGCTTAATTAAACATTGAGTGAGGTATAACAACAGTGTTTTACAAAAAGAATTTCCAACAGCCTGCTGCAAACTTTCATCAACAGCTGCCTTCTCTGTCTATCTCGATAGTGAAGATCAGTTGGCCAGTCAGAAAGAATAAGCAACAAAATCTTTGGGAATAAACCAGTCATGAAATCTATTACCTAACAAATATACCGCAGGAAATGGAGATGGACTGAACATACTCTGATGAGACTGTTGTGAGTAAAGTCATGTGTTCAGTGCAAACCGTCAAGATTTGAACCTGAAAGGGGGACGATGAGTTTTTGGCATTGGTATGAGGATGACATTGGAAGAGATCCTATGAGGAAGAAATGCAAGCCTATGCGCAGTAATGGAGATGTGCTTCTGAGAACACAAGATATGAATAATATTAATAGAACGATATGTCATTAGACAGAGAACATCTTCTGACTTCCCACAGGTCACAAACAAAGATCATGAAAGAGTTGTCCTTCTAACAGAAATTCATTCTACCTTTAAGGAGACTAGCGATATCTGAAATTTTATTGGTGTTTTCAAATGAGTAGACATTTTTATGGACAGTGATTTTAGTTCAAGAATGGAACTGTGTTTTCCAATACAAATTTCAAAACATATAATAAAAGTTCTTCCAGCAGGATTTATACAAAAAGAAAAATTGCTTGTTTGAATTTCAGTAAAAGTCATCGACTGTTTTCACCCTCTACACATACTTTTTTCCATTCCTTTTGCGGTCCGAATGGAACTTTGGGCTTGAAGCTTGACCTTTGAAGTTTCAGTAGTAAGAGTGTTACTGTTTCTACTCTGTTTAGTTGCTAGCCTCCTAATTCCCAGTCTTTGCTCTTTATTGAAAACATTTATTTCCCGATATGAATTTAAAACAAACAATAAAGGTAAATAAAGCAGGACTTATTGATGGATTCATCAAATTTCGGTAGAACTCGTCAGCTGAATACTCTGCATACATGGATACATATATTTTTGAAATTACATTGGGAGATATAGGACTGATAAGTAAACAAACTACATTGAATTAGTCATGCAGAATGACAGATGCTAATGATTTCCAGGTCATGTTCAAATAGATAAAGGGAGAGGCAGTATGAGAGATCAAAATTAAGATAAATTGCATTACGCTTCAATTACATCACTTAGATAAACAATTAGTCATTAGGGAATATAACAAGAATTGCAAACTGAGTAATATCAATAGTAATAATTATAATAACAATAATAATAATAGTGTTGAAGTGAGTTAAGATAATCCTACTGATAAAGGATAGCTTTAAATGAATCAAGAATAATAATAATAATAAGAGGTAGAATAATAAGTAAAACGTATTACCATGGTAGATTCAGAGTCACGACCATCTCCTTTTGTACACAGAGACCTGGTTTATAAACTCGAATTGCACAAGCCTCTGCAATTGCAAGCGTCTTCTTGTTTCTTTGTCTGCTGACAACAATGAATGGATTGATCGTGTCGATATCATGTCCATAGTCCACAAGGTGTTTTGTTATTGAGGATTTTGGCACTTTGCACTCAGCTGTTTTCAACCATTTTGGCAAATGCTCCATCATGCGAGTAGACAATCACCTTTCCGTACGACTTATGTATCTGCTTCCACAAACACACCCAAATTGATATACGCAGTTTGAAGTGTCAAGGATTGGCGAGTACTCGTCTTTCCCAGATTGTTGAAGCACTCGCTTAGTGGTGTTAAAGATAACAAGTTGCGCAGCATAATAAGTTCTCTTGATGGCTTTGTCGAGTCTTCGTTGGACTACTTCCTGTACATCATCTCCTTTGTGAACGGCAAACTGATATAGACAGGTTTCTTCGGAACTGTTTGAATTGTTTTGCAGGGGGTAATTTCTTTAGAATATTTATAAATGAACTTCTCAGGATATGCATTCTTAGATAAAATATCCTTCAGGGGTTTTATTTCATGCTCAGTAGTACTATCAGAACAAATTGTAGAGTATTCAGCTGACGAGTTCTACCGAAATTTGATGAATTCATTGAATCCTGTTTGTTTTAAATTCGCTCTTTATCAAGCAAGGTTTTAGGAGTTCATTCACCGGGAATCGAACGTTGTTGCCGAGCATTTTATTACTGACGCTTGCTCTCTACTTTACATGATTTTATGTACAATTATGCAATGGTGGAATAGGCACAGACATTCAGAATGCTAAATAAGACATTGAATGATGCATAGCGACAAAGTGGAATTTATTTTCAACTGTTAAGTTGTAGGTATTTCATTGATTACAAGTTACATTTTGCCAAGAATCGACATCATTTATGAAACTATTGGAAAACATCTCCCAGTTTCGGTCTCTTCCACAAAATAAGTTCGTGCTCATAATTTGAACGATGGAATTCTAAATGACAGGTTATAATCTACCAAGTTGAATGTGAGGACAGATTCTCACCTGTTATGGTGGCAATGGATGGCTGTAGAGCTATGGCATGAATCGAAAGAAGAAGTTAGAATTGTAATGAGACATTGGATTTCAACTAACTGGCTGAATTAATCATTGGAATCGTCTCGTAACCTGAAGGTCTTGAGTTTCATCTCTGGTATTTCGTTGTGGAACTAATCTAAACAGACCAGATAGAACCGTGAATAGGATAGAATGTAGCGGTGGATATCGGGGTGGGGGAGTCGGTTAATGGGTTAGCAGGGCTACAGTGAAGACTATGGCAGCAATAACAACAACAACAGTGAATTAAGGACACCATTTTGATGAACAGTAGTCAGAAACGGGGAAATCTGCTAAAGTATTACAAGCATTAGGTGAATAAAGCAAATCAAATTCCTGCAAACAAGCTATTCAAAATTAATCTGATGCTCTCAAGCGACTAGATGCAGGAAGAAATTGCCTTGAGTTCTAGTGTGAGGTAGTGACCACTGGGGTCCACCCGGTTGGGAGTGAGAAAAATAGAAGACGTTCAGTGAAGAGACTTTTCGGCGAATTCATTCATTCATACACCAAACGGAACCTGATCCGTTCACTCAGCTACAGAGTTCGCAGAATTTTTCACCCCAGACACCATAGAAGGTGAACTGGACAATCTCAAGAGAATCCTCGTCGAGAATTGTTATCCAGAACGATTTACTGCAAAATCCATGAATACTAGACCGGAAAAGCTGCCCACGCTTAGCGTCCCGAAAAAACTTCTCTACATGAACCTTCAATTCAATGGAGACATATCTGCGGAAACACTGAAAAATCGACTGTCGCGCTCACTTATGAAGGCCTTCTTCCCAGTTGAACTACGACTAACCTTCTCCACAAAACCTATGATTCATGTCAACGTGAAGGATAAGCTACCACTGCTGGCCTCATCAATGTGTATTTATGAATTCACCTGCCAGGTATGTCGGCCGTACTCAGTGCTCGCTTTCCAAACGTATCACCGAACACTTACCAACATGGTTTTACAAAGGAGAAAATCGATGCCCCGCAGTTCCATCTTAGAACATCTGATAGATTCCGGACACCAAGCTACACCTCAAACAAACTTCAAAGTCGTCTACAGAGTAAGAAGTAGTCTTCCTAAAGGTGTACGAATCAGACTTCTTCAAACTGCAGAAGCAATGGCAATTCACTTACTAAGTCCTGAACTCTGCATACAGAAGAAGTTCGTTCAATCACTACACTTGCAATGGACTTAATCTATCTTAATACCCGACAAGTAAATTCTATTTCTTTCTGTCTCTTCATTAGTATTATTTTGTCTTCTCAATTGTAATATTTTACATTTTCAACCTTTTTTTCTCTACCCCCACCCAATTTAATTTCTACACCTCATTACCACTGTTACTGACTTGACCAACGCTCAATTTCTAGTCATTTATGTTACGTCATCCAATTTATTTGCTCAATTTCAGTTCTAATTTAAATGGCATTATTCTCTACCCCACTTCTACTTAGTCTCTACCTGTAATTACCTCTGTTGCTATCCTGACCTAAGTTGAAACATTTTAGTCAATTATATTACGTCATCCAACTTACTAACTCAATCTTACTTTAGTTGTTGTCTAATTAACCTTGTTTCTATATTAGATCATTCTTGTATTACCTGATCAATTATCTAAACTTGACAAACCTCATGTACACACACACACACACAAATAATTATATATAAATGCGATTGTACAGCTATGTGAATGAATTCGCCGTCGAAAAGAGTCTCTTCACTGAACGTCTTCTCTTTTTCATATGACTCAGTGAGAAAAATCACGAACTGATAGAAGTTAGAATTCATGAGCGATTGAATCAGGTCCTAGTGGTTGAATGGCCTAGGAGCTTGTCTTGTAACGGGGGGTGGGGGTCCTGTTTTTCGGATTCAGGCAATGAAAGCTTCGCAAATTGACTATCCGGTTCAGAGAACACAACCATATTATTAGCTGTCAGTGTTAATCATTGGTGAAGAATTCTCATTGACACATACATAGAAAATTGAGACAAGGGATTCACCGAATAGTCTTTTCCCAACGAATTTATCATCAAGCTCTACAATCGTACATATATATATATATATATGGTTTTCAATAAATTATATCCCGTAAGGAAATTTAAACAAAAGTGTAAATAATTTAGTGGATGGTGGTGACTATCAGTGGGAGCCAGCTGGATGTATCTGACTTCCCCATAGTTTCAAACGCCAAAGCGTTATCCACCAGACCACTTGGGCTATGAGAGCTACCTCTTATGAATACATTAAATGAAATGTTTGTGACTATAATCCCTTAAATGTCCAGGGTCAAGTGGCAAAACAAGTATTGTCATATACATTATTGATATGAGTATAAAACTTGGGCACTGTGGTAGAGGATAACTCCATTATGGATAAGATTTGATTTTGATAAATCACACAGTGTTGTTATACAGTAATGTTTACTGATGACCACGTTTCGAACAATAACACTGCATGTATTGACACACAACCACACAATAGAATGGGTGGGAGAGAGTTACAGTTCTAAAGAGTAATATAGGTAGGTGGAGATAGAGAGAGGCTGATTACTGAATCCTGGCTGGTTCATCGAGTCTACACCCAACACATGCAACAGAAATGACTCAATGCAAATACCAGAGATATGGAAGATATTATTACCACCAGTCAAATCAAGGGAGGATAATAAATAACCTTAAAAATATTATATTTCAATTCACATACATCATAACATTCTAACAAGTTATTTATTTTACTACGAAAACATCTTATTTCCCATCTGATTGTGTCTGACTGATAGCACTGATATTATTATTTCCGAATGTAATTTATCTCATATTGATTTATTTTATTCAAATGTGTAATCATCAATTTTACTCATGTATATAAATAAAACAAGAAAGTTGTGTGAGTAACTTGATATGGTTATCAGTAGTAGTTTATGCTCGAGACGTCATCAGTTAATATTACTGTATGAGACACTGTGATTTACTGAAATAAAATCTTATCCATAATGGAGTTATTGTTATATAAGTCCAAACCAAGTTCAATTTTAACAGTTTGAAAAAATTTGGGCATTGGGTATATGATATTCATTATAATAAAGGTTCTTTTTGTATTTTCCAATGAATGAAAAACAAAACGATATTGCTGTGTTCACTGACGTTTCGCTATTTAATGCTAATAGCTTTAACAAAGTAGTAATATGAAACCAGGATTTACAAAATCTCAGCATATATATAACAAAGAGTTAAGAGGTGAGAAAATAGACAAGTTAGGTCAAGTTAAAAGGAGAACATATTGAAAGTCAAAATAACAATGAAGATCACTAAACTAAATAACAAAGGTAATAGTACATCTGTTATGGTATCAAAACAAAGTTTACTAACTTGATTATCGCTCGTTAGTATGGGGTCATTTTTCGTTATCAAGTTGGCCAATTGGTAAAGATAACAAAACCAAGTGTAGATTGTTGGGTAAGTGTGTAAAATTATTGTTATATACAGAATAGTAATTCATAGGATGTGCAGATGTTGGAAGGGTGGGGTTATAATTATAGAACTAGTCGACAAATGGAAACGTTACATAACATGATGTGAAATTTGATCAGATGGGATTTAATATTGCAAAAACATTTTTGCTTTAGAATAACATGTGGGATGAGTGAGATAATACCGAAAATAGTTCAAAGTGAGGATGATATTGGTAGTAACAACCGGCACAATAATAGGGGGAGAGTATGAAAACTGAATAAAAAAAACGAGAAATAGGTATGGACAAAATATGATTAGTGATTACCATACTTTAGCATAGATGGATTAAGATCATGAAAGTTGGAGATGCGGAACAAACTTTTTCTGTGTAGAGAGATCTGCCTTTTCCGTTTTGGTGCTCAAACCCTCAATAACATAGATGAGTTGGATATATAATGATTTGGATGTATAATTTGCGCCTTGTAAATAACTTCAAAAGAAGAAGTTCTACAGATAAGGTGGGCGGTATCAACCACACGTTCAATTATTGAGCTTCATATAGCCCTACTTCCACCTATTCGTAACTAAGTAGGATAGTTTTTACGAGTTGATTACGGATTGATATCAGTTAGAGAACCATTGGAAACCAGCAGGGAGTACTGGATAGCTGCTGTTTCATCCTAGTTTGGGAATCATCGGCAGTACGCACCCACTGGGATTCGAACCCAGGTCCTTCCGGTTACAAGGCAAGCTTGTATACCATTCAGCCACTGGAACCCAATTCAATGGCTCATGAATTCTAGCTTCTACCAATTCGTAGACTGTCAGACATAATTTCTCTTTCATCCAAAAGAAGACACATCAACTGACTAACTTCCCAAAGGCTTTCATCAACGCATGTCATTTCATCTCTTCGATTCCAGCAAAAAAGCTTTTCTTGTACTTTAAAGTTACCTTAGCAATTGAGTTGTTTTTCTGGGGTAGAGTTGTTAGCTCCACAGCTTACTACCCATCTTTTCACTAGCTTAGGACCGTTTAGTGAATTAGTAAAATAGATGAGGTTGTAGATAATTGAAAAGATCAATAAGAATACTATAATATATATATAACAGTTTTCTATTATTTTTGTTTGTAAGGGTTAGTTATGTTTTTACGAGTTGATCACGGATTGATATCAGTTAGAGAACCATTGAAAACCAGGGAGTACTGGACAGCTGTCTCGTCATCCTAGTTTGGAAATCATCGGCAGTACTCACCCACCACAGGGGGGTTCGAACCTAGGACCTTCCGGTTACAAGGCAAGCTCGCATACCTTCCAGCTACTGGAACCCTATTCAATGGCTCATGAATTCCAACTTCTACCAATTCGTGATTTTAGCGCGATAGAGTTTCCTGGAGTTCTAATGCGAAGTCGTGACCAGTGAAGCTCAACCAGATGTCACATGTGAGGATGGATGTCCCACCGACGACAATGGTTGGGTTCGCGCTAAATCACGAATTGGTAGAAGTTAGGATTCATGAGCCATTGAATCGGGTCACAGTGGCTGAATGGTATACGAGCTTGCCTTGTAACCAGAAGGTCCTGGGTTCGAACCCTTGTGGTGGGTGCGTACTGCCGATGATTCCCAAACTAGGATGAAACAGCAGCTGTCCAGTACTCCGTGGTTTTTCAATGGTTCTCTAACTGATATCAATCCGTGATCAACTCGTAAAAACTATCCTACCTTCTTACGAAGAGGTCCCTTTCAGGGACTGTGAGATCTCTTTTTTAAGGATATCGACAGCTAAGTCACCTTCGAATTCCAGATCTATGTACATCATCTTGAATACAGGCGTTGTCAAGGAACTTAACCCTAAGTTCCTATTATTTGCGAAGACGCTCCGAATCGATAACTACTATGATCGATTATCGACTTTAACTCCAAAACACCAGTACTTGCAATAACTTGTATTGTTCGGCAATTAAAATCGAAATTGATACAAAGTCTATAAACAAATGTTTTACAAGGAATGTATTGTACTTTTATTCGTATTCTTTCGTCTTCTTTCAACTTGTACACGGTCAAATCACTCGCGCCTTCGAGTTGCCCACCAATGGCGACCAAGGTCAATGAACCAACGTTCAATGTTCACAGTCATCTACAGGCGTTGAGTCACACTTCATAGGTTTTGACTGTATACTTTTTTTCCCCATAAAACATGGCAGAAATCCATTTTCTGTTGGGATTTTTCTGAGAGGACTTATTCACCCTTCACAACATCAGGACTACATGTGCTCTGAATGCGGGTAGCAATTAACCGAATCAGATTTCGTTTTCTACCAATGGGTACCGAGCTGTAGAAATTTGTCTGTTGACCACTGGATGAAAGCTTTTCACAACTTGAACTCTTCAGAGTCCCGTCAGTCCTCCTTGATAAATTCACTTTCGAATGTGAATTCTATCACTGAACGGCAACCATTAAATGCGATAAACACTACAACTCATGTATAATCCGCATCCACGCATCAATGAAAACAAAACACGTGGTTCAGCGAAGAGTCTCTTTTCGGCGAATTCCTTTTCTTAGTTGTACAATCGCGTAGTACAAAAACGGCCAAGAAAATTGGGAGTTAGTGAAACTAGTGTAGCTACAAAGATGATAATTTGTCACAAACAGTTGTTAAAAGAAGTTATGTATTAATATGAATAGTTTGGTGATTGAGTTTTACTCAGGATACACATAGGAACAAAGTAGGGAACACGAAATTATGTAAGATTTCTAAATGAATACAAGAATTATAAGCAATTAAAGAACAGGCAAACAAACAAAATTAAGTCATCAAAATCAACAGAGTTGTTACCATGACAATAGAAGTGGCTGAGTAATTCTTTTTTGTATGCACAGCTCCGGTTTTTCTATGTGAATGGCCAGAGCTTCAGCGATACAAAGAAGGTGAAACCGTATTGCCTTTGATAGGTTAGTCTTGACTCTTTAGACTACTTTGAAGCAGGAGGCGTTTGTTGAAATGGAATGATCAGAATTAACCAGGTGTTCAATTATCGCACTCTTTATTGTACCACTAAAGTGGTATAGTACAAAAGAGGATTACTCAAACACTTCTACTGTCTTGGTAACAACCTTTTTGATTTGATTCTTTTTACTTTGATGACTTAATTTTGTTTCTTTACCTGTTCTTTAATTGCTTATAATTCTTGTATTCATTTAGAACCCTTACGTAATTTCGTATTATCTACTTTGTTCCTATGTGCATCCTGAGGAAAACTCACTCATCAAACTATTCATATTATTACATAACTTCTTTGTAAGACAACTATTTGTGACAACTCATCACCTTTGTTACTGCCCTAATTTCACTAACACCTAATTTTCTTGACTGACTTTGTATTACGTAACTCCAATTACCAATCTTCACCTGTTTAGTTTAAATAACAATAACCAATTGTATTTTTGTTTGACAAACTTAATGTACACATACATACCAAATAACACACATATATTTGCGAGTATACAGCTAAGAAAATGAATTCACCGAAAAGAGACTCTTCGCTGATCTACGTGTTTTGTTTTCATTAAACTCTACAACACCGGTCAAAGTGGGCGCCCCTTTCGAGTCGGAATCTAAGAAGTAAATTAGCTGTGAAAATGCATGATATATATATTCTTTCATATCGAAGCATGTAGACAATTACAGACAACAATTTGATTGGGAAAACGTAGAAATTTGAAATAGAGGAAATATCAAAAATGCCACGGAATTTCTGTAAGCCTGGTGCTTAATTGAATCAGCCAGAGATTAACAAACACATTATTATCGACCAAATTTACCAGCTAATTAAATGTAAATCTTATGATAAGCAAGTTCAAATTCAAGGTCAATAAAAATGATCAATAGAGAAGTAAATTAACAACCAATCACGACAGTGATTGTCAGGAGATACAGTTATTTATATCATTCCTGGGAAATTTAAATGAGTTCATTTCATACTAAAATCTGCGCTGAAGATATTGTCTAGAAAGACAACGAAAGCTTCGTAATTAAATCAACCACTCAGCTCAGAGAATACAACTATATCATTTAATATATTATTCAATTCATAATCATTACTATTATTCATATTGACTTGTACATAGAGAAATAAGTTCTTGCCTTCCTAGTTAGTCTTTTCAGTATACTACTGTCGACTGTTGAAGTCCCAGTTAAAGCATTTTGCAGACGTGGATAGGGTGGGGGCAGATCTGCAGGTTACGTAGGGAAAAACTGACCCACTCATACTATCTAATATCTTGACGCAACTATAACTAAAAACTGCCACTCCTCTTCTCTCAAATTCCATACAACCGTAAAATACTGTTCCTGAAATGTAAAAGACCTATGCAATGAATATTAATGATTGAATATAATAATTTTTTTTATTTTTCAAGTTTTGAATATATACTACTTTTAATTAAATTTAGAATGAGTGATTTGCCACCTGACTATTCACGTGACTAAATGAAATTTGAATTCATTGTGAGCCGTAAATTTGTTATCGATTACATTGCTAACTTCATGCATTCTACGGATATTGTTGTGATTTATGAATAAAACATGGAAGCGTATTTATTGATTGCTTGATTAGCCTGTCGCGCTCTACTGACAAAATTTATAAGTAGTATATTGAGTTATATATGTCCAAACCAAGTTCAATCTTAACAGTTTGAAAAAATTTGGGCATTGGGTATGTGATACTCATTATAATAAAAAAATTTTGCATTTCCCTAAAAATTCTCTATCGAATTGTGTCTATAAAATAAAGTGCTTGCTTGGAATGTGATGCGATATACATCGGACAAACATCTCGACAAATCAAAATCAGAAGAAATGAACACCGTAGAGCATCTGTTCGACCACCGAGAAATCCGGTTGAACTAGAAAAACTTGGAAAATCATCAGCCATAGGTCTACATGCTATAGAATCAGGTCACAAAATTGATTTCGACAATATTGAAATCATCATCCAGAAAAGCATTTCAGAAATCCCAAAGAGCGTCTTATTTCATCAGAAGCACTTCAAATCAAGTGGAATCCAAATTGTCTGAATAGGAATGATGGACTAAAACAGAATCTGACCTGCTTACAACAACCCCTCCCCCATGAAGTGACAATATCAACACGAATGTGATATGCAAGTTCACTATGTAAACACACGCTGCCTTCATAATTTTAAACTCTGATCAAATCCAGCAATCTACACTTTGTTTTGTTATCTTTACCGAGTGACTAACTTGACAACGAAAAATGCCCCCAGACTAACGAACGATGACCAGGTTAGTAAACTTTGATTGCGTGGAGGATTTCATCATGAGCTGACATCAGTTAGAGAACCACTGGAAAACCTGGGAGTACTGCCTGACAGCTGTTTCATGCTAGTTTGGGACTCATCAGCAGTACGCACCCACCGGGATTCGAACCCAGGACCTTCTGGTTACAAGGCGAGCTCGTAGACCATTGAGCCACTGGGACCCGATACAATGGTCCTTGAATTCTAACTTCTGCCAATTCACGCATGATATAGCGCGACCATTTCGCAATGTCTTCTTCGATGAGTAACTGCCTCATCTTCAATCTGCTGTACCCTACTGGTCACGGCTTCCCACTAGAACCCCAGGTTAACTGCCTGAATAGGGCCAGTCACTAGTGAGCATCAGATTAATTTTCAAGTATTGGTTTTGTAGGGATTTTGTTTGATTGCGTGGAGGATTTCATCATCAGCTGACATCAGTTTTTATACCATAGCAGATGTACTATTACCTTTGTTATTTGGTTTAATGATCATCATTGTTACTTTGACTTACAATGTGTCCTTTTAACTTGACCTAACGTGTCTATTTTCTCACCCCCTAACTCTTTGTTATATATATATACTGAGATTTTGTAAATTCCGGTTTAATAATACTTTGATAAAGCTAATAGCAGCATTAAACAGCGAAATGTCAGTAAACACTACAATATCGTTTTGTTTTTCATTCATTGGGAAATACAAAAATTTTTATTATAATGAATAGTATATTGTTTGTTCTCCGGCTTCTGTAAGAAACTTCAATTATAGGGAAAGACAGATACATTAAATTGATGAACAAAAGAAATCAAGGAGAAATGGTTTGATCAATACAGGCATCATGAATTGAAGATAAAAGAGATATGGAACACGGATACTTTGTCTAAAAATGGAGTTACACCATGCTGCTATTATATTACCGTCGCCATTACAATATATCAGCAAAATAGATCTCTTTTGAATTATTTATATGCAGAGATTTGATTGATTTCAGTTAGAAAACTGTTGAAAGCCACCATAGATTACTGAAAAGCTGTTTTGTCCTTGTCTGGGACTCTTTATCAGTACGCACACATCATCCCACGCCCAATAGAGATTGAACTCAAGACCTTAAGGTAACAAAGAGAGTTTGTTAACCATTCAGCCATTAGGAGAGTCATAATCCAGTGGCCACTGAATTTTAACTTCTGCAAATGTACCTTAGAATCGAGGAGAGTATTCCGAACGAGGTGGGATCAAAAGCTCTGTTGTCCACAAGAATCACACACAAACGCTTTCCGCGGGAAATCTCGGGTCACTATGACTCTCATTCACTCAAACAAGCTTATATCGTTAAACAACACATTATCAATTTACACAAAACTACAAAGAGAAGTATTAGAATTGAAGATAAAACAAGTGAAGACAAAGGCAAATAGTAAAGGTTAAAATAACATGTGATATGCAAATGTCAGCGCCAATCACCATCAACGGGAGGGATTTGAAAGAGATTACTTCTTTCACTTATCTAGGGAGCACTGTCTCAACCACAGGAGGGACGGACGAGGATGTCAAATCGAGAATCAGGAAGGCGAGAAACACATTCATCAACCTGAAACCAATCTGGAAATCTTCGTCACTCAACTCAGCATCAACAACAAAATCCGGATTTTCAATACAAATGTCAAGTCAGTCAGTTCTTCTATACGGATCATAAACTTGGCGGGGCACCAAGAATATTTTCAACAGCCTGTTGCAGACCTTTATCAACAACAAGTGTCTTCGTTCTATACTGAAGTTTAGATGGCCGGAAAGAATCACCAACAAGAAACTATGGGAACAAACAAACAAAACAAGAACCAATCGCCCAACAAATATGCAGGAGAAAGTGGAGATGGATTGGACACTCTCTGAGGAGGCAGCTGGGTGACATCGCGCGTCAGGCCAACGCTCGAGTGGAACCCGAAAGGGAAGCAGAGAGTGGGACGTCCAATGGTGACATGGAGGAGATCGTGTGATGAAGAACTGAAACAGTATGGATTAACATGGTGAAGTGAAAAGTACAGCACAAGACAGAAGCAAGTGGAGGCGTGCAGTTGAAGCCCTATGTTCCACTAGGAACCCAAGGGAACAATAATAATAATATAATAATGCAAATGTCAAATTATTGATACACAGTCTCACGGAATATACCCATTGGATCATAGGAATTACTAAAAAGACAGTTGCAGCGAAGAAAATTTTCTTTTCTACGAAGTCGCCGTCAACTAGACAGCTGTACATCCGTGTATTTATATCAAATGGATGGGAAAGTTCCAGAATAGTTCTCTGTCAAGGGGCAAATTAGTAAAATTACAATCAGGAATTAAAATGCCACAATAAACAGGGGGACGGATAAGATTCTTGTCTATGACCCTAGGCGGAAAACCGTTTTCCATCAGGGTTCTTCGGAGATAACGTAGTTCTTCATCAATCATTTCCTCGATGCATATCTTCCGAATCCTCGAGGAAAGAGGGTATATCAGGTTCCTCTTTCTGCTTAGGGACACGAAGCTTTGAAAGCTGATAAACTGTCCATTACATTTAGGCTTTTTGTATATGGACCTTCTCATAGAGCTGTTGGCGCTTCTTCTCAGATGGATGTCGAGGAAGTGGAATATTCCGTCGGATTCGGCTCCAAGAGTGAAGTCGATGTTTTGGCGGGCATTGCTGAAGATGTATATAAAATAATGTATGTATATATAATGTATAATGTGTATATATAACGTGTGTATAAGAATTACAAAGTTCATATGAACTGTGATCACGATTTGACCGGATAGTTGCAAAATAATTATAAAGTTAGTTGAATCGTTTAAATAAGCGTAAATATTACAAATAGATCATCCAAGAGAGATTTTACAGACAGGTTTGCCCATTACAGTATTACATGCTGAAAATTCCATTTTATAACAAAAGTACCAAATTGAATATAGCCATTATTATTATTATTATTATTACTGTTAAATACCTCTATGTTCTACCGCTTTTACTAATAATGTATTTGGTGAAGTGGAGATACAATTACAAATATATAATGACAATGGTCACACAAAAAGTATCATGGACTAATTATATGCTGAGACTTTGGATTGGATACACGCTGGGCAGAACCCTAAGTGACATTACGAGCAATGCAGGCCGTCACGCGAAATCCGTATAAGAAACGACGAGTTGAGCTTATGTCCCAGGGTGACGTGCAAGAGATCGTGTAAACAGAAAGCTGAAGCTGTACAGAACACGGTGAAATGAAGATGTTTTGCTGAAGCATTATATTCCACTAAGAAACCAAGGCGATAATAATGGCAATAATAATAATAATATAATAACATCGGGCCGACTAGTACTAGTCTGTCAATGCTGTGAAATCTGATTGGTTGGTTACCTGATCAACATATAGGCAATCAATATTTGTACAATTTAAATTCTGAATAACACAGTATCAAGCTGGTCTGGAGTGATATAACATAGGTAAGCAATTATTGTATAAATATCGAAAATAGAAGACGAACCGAATAAAATGATATAATGAAAAAAGTTGAAAAAAAGAGTTCGTAATAATCAGGTGAAAAGACGGAATAATTACAGTCTCTTCTTGTGAATATTAAAATAAATGATTTGGAAATGTTCAATGGTTGAAGTTAGTCTTTAGATATCCAAAAAACACGAATCACCCTGTAAAGTAAAACAGTGAAATCAGATCAATAACAAGATAAGAGTAATAATAATAATAATTTGATTTATTCCAAAACAGTACTTGTGATACAGAATGGAATTCTCAGCATTTTTACTACAGTATTGCATCCAGTTAGTACGTTATCAATAATAAAATTCTACGTAGATTAAGGGTAATCTCAGTTCATTATGACAACAACATATTGGCATGTCGGTAGCAAAGGTAAAGCTGAACATTGTTTGAAGGTGTTAGAAAAATGGGTGCTATAATATTTACTGGCGTGAGCAGAAGAAAGAAACAACGCAGCACATAACAGACAAAAAAAGGGAAAGAAAATGTTGTACCTATAAATGATATGAGTTGATAAGATGAGGTCCAGTTGTTCTACTGACTATTTAATAAGTCATAGGTATCACGCCTAATGCTTTCTTTATCGTACAGAACACGAGCCAAGTAGGGGATGGTTGAGTTTTTGTACTTGCTGGTGCGAGCATATAGTTTTCTATATAGGCTTCCGGTTTTGCCTGATGAGATGCAAGGAGAGAGTTGTGAATGAAGAGGGTGATGTGAGTTAGATAGAATGGATTTAGCCCATTTTTCACATGAGTTCAAGTGCCTGTCGACCAGAATATTAACAAGCTGGCTAAGTGGCGCGTTGCTTACCCTGCTGACAGCATTAAACATCCTGCGTAATATGTTATAGTCTTTCTTCAGTAGCCCGGGAAAAACTAAGGGGGAACAATAGAGAATAATAGGCAGAATGCGAGAGTTAACGAATTGTAGGAGTAAGGGTTGGGTTATACGAGAATGTTTTAACTTCTTGATGTAGAAGGTAAGACGGAATATTTTCTTAGAAATCGTCAAGATATGACGATACAGTGTAATGATACTAAACAGGATATCTAGTTAGCAGTTTTGGGTTAGGTTAGGGAAAGATTAGGATAAGGTTTGAGCTAGGGACTTGTTAGGGTTAAGTTTTGCAATTAATAGTGTTCTCTAAGCTGGTTGGTTTAGTTGCGAAGCTTTCGTCATCTTTCTGGAAAACATCTTCAGCGCAATATTTAGCATAAAGTGAAATGATTTAAATTTCTTCATGCGTGATGTAATTGCGTTTCCTGGTTACTATCTTTACATATGTATTGACCATTTTCTATTGACTTGGATTTTAAGCTTTCTGGTCACCTGATTTACCTTTTATTAGTTGGCATATTTCGTCTATATTAACGTGCTTGTTAATTGCATATTCGTTTGAGTACCAGGCTTCTAGGAATTTCCTAGCGTTACTTTTAGTGTTTCCTCTGTCTAAGATTTTGACATTATCACAATCAAATTGATGACCATAATTGTCTATATGCATTGATACTAAAGAATACATATCGTGTCTTTTCACGGCTGATTTGTGCTCTTGAATTCTAATTCGAAGGGGACACCCACTTTGGCCGATGTAATGCTTGTTACAGTTCATACAATTTATTTTGTAAATGATATTAATTTTATCTCCTTTTTCTGTTGGATTTTTCGGTTTGCATAATATCGAATTAAGCGATTTGACTGGCTTGTGTGCTATATCTATATCAATCGGTTTCAGTATTCTAGCTGTTATTTCAGAGATATTCCTCATGTATGGTAGAATGAATTTTCTTGTGGTTTCTTGTTGGTGTTGTGATTCGATTTTAAACACTTTTTGATGAAATTTTGTGGATAACCATTCTTTTTGAAGACCGTTTGTAGGTATTTTTCTTCCATTCTTTTCAACTCTGGAGTGCTACAATGTGTTTGAACTCTCTTAAACAATGTCTGCGCACAGTTTCGTTTGTGAGTAATTGGATTATTGCTAGTATAGTTGAGTATCTGATCTGAGTGCGTTGATTTTCTATAAACTTGTGTTTCTAAATCTCCTGTGTTAGTTCTCCTGATTAAGACATCTAAAAATGGGATTTTGTTATCTAATGCTTCTTCTCTTGTGAATTTGACGTCCTCAAATATGTTGTTTGTTAATTTATGGGTATGTTCTAAATCATTTCTCTTATTTATTACGAATGTATCATCAACGTAAGGTATCCAGATTTTCGGTTTAATTATAGGTGGAGCTATTAATTCTAATCTTTGCATGACGGCTTCAGCTATTAATCCTGATATAGGCGATCCCATTGGTGTTCCTTTTATTTTTTCATATATTCGAGTATTGAACTGGAAGTATGTTGTAAGGCATAATTTTATGAGTTCTATACAAGTTGATAATTGCGTTTTTATGTTTTCATCGCTATAGAGTAATTGTTGCATAGTTTCTGATGCTAGTTTTGGACTAATTGAAGTATATAATGCTGTGACATCCGAAGGACACCATTATTTCCTTGTCTTCTACTTGAATGTTTTTGATTTCGCTCTAAAAATTGGATTGACAAATTGATAGAATGGTCGCATGATTCTGTTAGGTAATTTAATTTCCTCAAAAGTTCTTTAGATAGATTATATGTTGGTGTTCCTGGAAGCGAAACGATTGGTCGTAATTGAATGTTTGGTTTGTGTACTTTTGGTCTACCATAGAATCGATATAAAATAGGTCCATTAAGTTAACCAGTTAGAGAGATATAGAGATTTTTCTTTTAAGGAGAGGATTATGGTTAGATTAGGCTCAGATAAGGGTTAGGGATGAGTTAGGGGAGGTTGTATACTTCATGGAGTAAGAGATGATTCGAGCAAACTGGTGTGACTCTCGTCAGGGATAAATGTAACATAAAGATATCAAATGATATATAACATATGCATGTTTCTATTAATAATAATTTTTTTAATAATAACAGCTTTATTCCAAACAGTATTTGTGGTACAGGTATGGAATTTTCAGCGTTCATTACAATATTGCATCTAATTACCTCATAAATTTTTTAAGATTTTAAAAACAAAAAGCAACAACAACAAAAAAATAGATAAATAAAAGAAATAAAAAAGAACAGCATTGCATTCACATATTTAAACAATGCACCACAGGATATGAAATATAAAATTAGTGTGTAATAGAATATATGAGCAACAATATAATAGTAACAAAGAAAGGAGAACAAAAGCTAATGGGAACTATTTGTTAGAGTGCCGCAGTAAGTTGATCGTGTCATGCCTAACAGTTTTCTCATCACATAACAGCTGTGCCAGATAAGGTATTGTGGAGTTTTTATACTTGGTAGTCCTGGCATATAGCTTCCTATAGTTGCTTCTAGTTCTACCAGATGAAATGCAAGGAGAGAGCTGCGTATGGAGAGGGTGTTCGGGGTCTGACAATATAGAATTCGCTAGTTTCTTACATGACATTATATTTCTAACCAGTTGGTTTAACGAAATCCCACTTGCCCTACCAACAGCTTTTAGCGCCCTACGCAGCAAAGCAAAATCTTTCTTAAGTAGTCCAGGAAAGATTAATGGGGAGCAGTAAAGAGGGGTGAGTAGAATACAAGAATTGACAAACTGAGAAAGCAAAGACTGCTTTATACCAGACTGCCTTAATTTCCTAGCGTAGAACGTTAAGCGAAACATCTTTCTAGTTACTAGCAAGATGTGAGAGGACCAGGAAAGATTGGAGGAAATACTCAGTCCAAGGTACTTGACATTAGATTTAGTTTCAACCTCTATGCCGTCAATGATAGTGGGGCCATGTGAGCTAGCTAGTTGCTGTAGGTCACGTTTTCTTCTGAAAGTGAAATTGACTACCTGACATTTAGACGGATTTAGCTTAAGGCCGTTTGAAGAGGACCACTGACTAATTTCCGACAGAAAATAATTTAATTTGGAGCAACAATTGGTTACATAGTGCTTTTAATTACCTACCCGTCCAAATATTTAAACTGTATAAAGCAGACACTTTTCATAAAACATTACTGCTTCACTCAAGCTAACATTTAGTTGTCACTGTGAATACTAATGAATCGTATCATAGTATTTTATAAGTGATAAACTAATGTAATTCAGAATGATGGTGCCAATTTACACAATGCATTTTACAGGTCTCCATCACTAGTATACATCAGTTAGAGAATCAATGGAAAAGCTCACAGTACTGAACAGCTGATTCGTTCGAGTTTGCGACTCCTCACCAGTACACACTGAATTGGGTTCAAACCATGGAACTTCCGTCTGCAAGGCGAGCTCACAGACAATTCATACAATGGAAACCGACCGAGTGGCCCATGAATTTCATTGACTAAGTGGTCTACGAGCTCGCCTTGTAGCCGGAAGTTCCATGGTTTGAATTCAAACCAGATTCATTGTAGATTTAATAACTGAACAAACTTCTCTGTATGCAGAGTTCACGATTTAAAATGTGAATTGCCATTGCTTCTGCAGTTTATAGAAGTTTGGTTGGTACTGTTTTAGCAAGATTCCCACGTATTCCGTAGATGACTTCGAAGTTACTTTGTGGGTTTGCTTGATGTTCTGATTCGATCAGGTGTTCCAGAATGGAGCTTAGGGAGGACGTTTTTTCTCCTTTATAAGACCGATGAGGATAAGTATTCGATGATACCTTTGGATAGCAGACGTTGTGCACGGCAGAAGAGAGACAGCATACTCCAGTGACACTAACTACTACATGTAGCATTCTTGAAAAATCTAATGATATGTATCCTGCAATAAATTTTGCATCGAGAAAGAAAAAAACTAGTTTTTCACTCCTGGACGTCCTTATGACTAGGAAATGGACGGTACAATAAGAAGAAGTATTTATCGAAAACCTAATTCATCTGGTCAGTATACTCCCTTTTCAGCTTCGTGCCTTTGAAATACAAACACAATTTAATAAAGTACTTGGTCTAGAGGGCAAGAGAAATCCGCTGTGATGAATGTCCTAAAGAGCTGTGGGAACAGTTACCCAGAAAACTTTATCGATAAGATAATGAATCAAAAGTCAAGGCATGCCAAAGTAACAACCAACAGTTCCGAAAGAGGCCTTGTTCTCACAACTTCAATTCCCAGAGAATAACGTCAGTGAGATATTACCATAAACCCATGGAATGCGGTAAAATGAAGAGCATTCAATGCCACTGAATTATGCTGTCTTCTCGAAACTACCTTTATTTTGTGATCGGGAGTTAAAAATAAATTACCTAATTTTGCCTCTTCTATATATGTATCTATTAATCTGAGAGCTCCTGTGGAGCCAGTTACATAGGCTATACAATCGAGCGTGTTTATCGTTGGATTTTCGAAGAACATTTTGCATGGTTAAGTAAGGGATAAACAGAGCCCATCTATAGTTCTGTTGTAACAACAGAAGGCAAGACACGGAAGCCAAGGTATATATATATATAGTTTATATTCGTTAACGAATCACTGAGCGTGTGATTTTGGTTTATATTGAACGACATGAAACAGAATGTTGAAATATACGTAGTATTCTGTTGCTAATACCATGCTGAACTGTGGAAATATGTGAGAATCATATTCCGAAAGAAGTTGATGCAGACGGTTTGCTTACGACGGCCATCTACGTTTTATCTATCCTCAATTTGTTACATAAATTTTCTTAATTTTCTGTGATATTCTATTTCGTATTACGTTTTTTTTATGCTTATTATAACTTACGCAACTTTCTTGAACTGCAATTCTACTGATCTTAAGAAATCTTTATTATTGTAAAATAACGTCAGTACTGTTAATGACAATTATTCTAGAATATTCTGTGTATACGAATATATAATAAATACAGTTAGTTGAAGAGCCGGAAGGGGAATCCACGGAAAAGGATATTCTTTGCTCGAACTTTCGTTTGTCTTCTAAACGTCAGAATGGGAATTTTTTCTGTGTGTTTTTTAGATATTACATGGCCTGTTTCATTGGTTGATACTAGACAATGGTTATAATCACAAAGATTGCATTGCATTTCACATTACTATTATTATTATTACAGCATCTTGTGTTTTGTTTGAATTTCCTCACGAGATATATTTTCTTAGAAATCATTTGTGTATATACGATTTTTCGGCTTGATGATGAATTCTTTGGAAAATGTCTCTTCGCTAAATATTTTATCCTTAATATGCCTTTGTTCGTTCGACAGTATGACATTGTGGCGGGTGCTACTGAAAAAATATTGTAAGTAGTGTGTTGTGTGTGGGTGATGTGTTCTGCTGAATTACTGAATAGTTCGGAGGTGGAGGAGGTGGGATGGGGGAGGTTTTCCATGATGGAGAAATGACATGAGAGATCCTTGTTATGAAACAACTAAGAAGACATGGGAGGTGGACTGAAGAAGCCCGATACAGAAAAAACATGTGGAAATGGTGATTTCATTGTTGGGTGTATGTATGTTGACAGATCAGTAGCTTAATTCTCTAATGAGCATTTCGGCAACCAAATACTTTTATGTTCTGCTGTTACAGCTGGAGTAACTGAATTATGCGATGTCACCACTTCCGCAGCGTAGTGCACTCACACACTGAATGGAATTCGTTGACGAACATTCTTCATCAAGTGTTGGTTTTCATGGATTTGATTGGTTATGTGTTTGATCACGAGTAGACATCAGTTAGAGAATATATGGAAAACCTGAGAGTACTGAACAGCTGATTCGTCCTCGTTTGGGACTCCTCATTAACAAACACCCACTGGTGTTCAGTGCCTGGAACTTCGGTTTACATAGCGAGCTCTTAGGCCATTCAGCCGATGGAATTCATGGGCCACTGGATTGGCTTCCATTGGCTGTGTGATGTGCTAGCTCACCTTGTTAGCATAAGTTCCATTGGTTTAACCTGAGTTGGTATGCACTCATCAGGCGTCGCAAACTAAGACGAATCAACTGTCCAGTACTCTGAGTTTCTAGATGATGTCTGCTCGTGATCAAAACCTGTAAAATCCTCTGTGTAAATTGCCACCATCATTCTTAACTACATTAGTTCTTCGCTTATAAAATATACTGAAACCCCTTATCAGCATTCATTGTGACAACTAGATGTTAATTTGCGTGAATTAGAAATGTCTCATGAAAGCTGTATGATTCCTACTTTTATTGACCTGTCAGTTTTTCAAGAAAATGAGCCATGGTTACGCATGTATACCACGGTTCCTACAATATATGGTTACCTAATCGATGGAGAGCACACACACACACACTGGAACTGACAGGAAGGGAACATTTACACAAAAAGTCAGATGTATGTATGTAATACATAAGACAGTACATGATTCTGACCATATACAGCAACCTTTTTTGAGAAAAGTACAAAATAATTTAGTTATCTATCAGTCTAAGTGTTAAATTAATGTGAGCCAATAGGAAAAATTTCGATGAAAGACGACATTACCAATTTCAGGGTCGTTACTGCGCTATTGAGTTTATGTAATTTTCTCTTTGCATTCCTGGCAGCCTGCTTAAAACTACCAAAAACCTCCATCCCTCCATATTGCTTATAATTTTTCTCGTTCACTTTGTTTAAATCGACTAGAATATGACCTCGAAATATATTATTTAAACTCAGGAGAATTCAAAGTGTTTCCAACTAGCTGTTTCGCCAGTTTCTACTAAACTTAAGATAGAAGATAATCATGGGGGTAGGGCGAAGTATCCCAATGCATGAAATAACTGTACCTACGCTATATCCTTGGGTCTCAAAATCTACTGCAGAACGTTTTTCAGCTGGCTTTCAACCGACAGTCGTGCATTTCTTGAAGAAGACAAAGAATAAATATCATCATAGATTCGTTTACACTTCTGGTCAGGCAACAATGCGTCAAAAGATCCACTGTCAATAATTATTTCTTCTGAAGGTCCTGTAAGAAGAGAAAATATCATGCAACAAATACAGCTGAAAATTCTGTGCATTTTATAAACACTGTTCAGAATAAAGCTATTATCACTAGTAATTAATGGCCTAATCTATGTTAGTTTTTGAAGTTTTGCATGTTTTAATCTGGCCACATAAATCTCTTTTATTGGGAAAAAGCTGTACATCTGCACACATTTACACATTCTATAGGGAGTCTATCGATCTGTCTGTAGCAGTGTGGAAATAAGAATCAACCAATAGGATTCGAGACAGCTTATGTGGAGTTAAAACAATTAAAGCCTGTCTGTAGGAATTTTCAATAAAACCAAAATTATCTAACATAACAATAATAATAATCTACTTTATTCCAAAAACAGTACTTATAGTACAGAATGGAATTCTCAGCATTTGTCACAATATTGCATCTGATTTACTCAAAATATATACAAAATCAAAAATTAAAACAAAATTAACCAGAGGAAGTTTTCCACGTTTACGATATAAAGTCAAAAATATTCGAAGCACGAATTGAGAATATTAAATATAATAATAATAATAACAGTGAGTTTGTTTCAAACAATATTGTCGATTCAGCTTGGAAACTTTAGCACGTTATAGATGGTGCTGTAAGGGTGGAGGAAATGGTTTATTGAGTAGTGCAAAGAAGGTTAGCTAGTTCATGTCTGACACTATTTTTATCACATAAAATACGTGCTAAATATGCTATAGTGGAACTTTTATACTTAGACGTACGTGCATAAAGTCTTCTTGAAAGACTTCTTGTTTTACCTGAGGAAACACAAGGTTGGAGCTGCGGGTAGAGTGGGTGCTCACAGTCTGACAAAATTCCTTTAGCAAATCTGTTGTATGAAATCAAGTGTCTATCAGTGACAATGTCAACGATATGGCCCAATGGAACACCACTCGCCTTACTGACTGACAGTCCTCAGAGTTCTACGAAGTATGACATAGTCTTTTCTAAGCAATCCAGGAAAGAATAAGCAAGGGTGAACAGTAAAGAAAAATAGGTAAAATACACGAGTTGACAAGCTGTTGGAGGAGGAGTGGTTGGGTAATACCTGAGTGCCTTAACTTCTCAATGTAAAAAGTCAGACAAAATATTCTTTTAGAAATTGCTAAGACGTCTGGGAAGATCTGGATAGGTCAGAAGAAAGAATTCATCCAACATATCCCATAGACTATTTCACACACACATTAAAGTAAACTGTATCCAACTTATTAGTTCAACCATAAGCATTATATGTCTGAATAGCCTAACAGCACGTCTTATACCGCCAACTGTGCAAATGCTAAAATCACCACCACACTACACATATATAGTAAGAAGTCTTTCATCGATGTTAAATCTGTAGACACAATTTTAATATATCATTGAAAAAAAAATCATTTCAGACAAAATAAACAATATTTCTCTTCGTGTCTTATCTACTTCAACCGGCGTTAGTATAAAAATAATCATTCAAGAACACGTATATATATGCCCATTTCACCATATTTATCCAATGTTCAATATCTACTTTGTTTTAGTTGTTGTTAGACTATAGTGTAGCGTGTAACACCGCAATTTTTAAAAAAAACTGAATTTTGGACACACCGGTATAAAATACATGTTGCTAAGACACATCATATAGATAGAATTAGGTGGTGAGTAGTGAATGTCTACTTAAGGAAAAGCCTAGCAACATGTCGTTCACTTTCAGCTTAGACACACCCTTCAGTATATTAGTATATAGTCAGCTCATTTTGTCATATGATTAAATCAGTCGCATATTTTTTTTCCCCGCTAGAAATAACACTTACACATAGAGTAGACTAACTAATTAGTCAACTTGTCTAGAGGGAGAGAGAGAGATAGTGATAGGGAGAGAGTGAGTGAGTGAGTGAGTGACAGCGGAATTATCACTACTGCCCTAGACAATAAATACAACACTCTGAGATGATGTGAAATCTAGGTGTCTTTAAACCAGGTTAAAATATGTCTGCATTATACTTTTATCAGCACCACGTTTTATGATGTGTGGAGTGAATTTTAAAAGAAAACTGCTAACATTTAAACTTCACTTTTTTCATTTAAAAAAAGAGAATTAATTCTTGAATACTGGTGATTAATTATGCATTGTGAATGAATGTGAGAGTAGTTTTTGTGTCACTGACCTATTTATTATTTTATTATTATTTATCCTTCACGTTCCCCAGTGGAACGTAGGGCTTCAAACTAGTGGCTTGAAGTTTCTGTAGCAGTGTTTATTTTGAAGGATGAGGTTGCTAGCCTCATGCCTAACCTTTCCTCTTCACCAGCATTATTTCTGGCTTAGCGAGGTAAAGGAGTGCGTCGGTGGCCGGGGATCGAACCCCGGACCATGTGCATGGTCGGCGAGCGTCCTAACCGCTATGCCACCGATGCACTGACCTTTGGAAGTTAGAAAATATAGCCATTCTTTCGTTTAGAGAATCAAAACAAGTGATGATTCAACGAAGAATCTGTTTTCAATGCATTTATGCTCAAATTGTACAATCATGTATATGTGATTTTAAAACAAGATGACATGGTGTACTTTGTTCCATATCTGTTTGTTTCTTAGACGTATCACACAGTGAAACACTATTATTTACTGGATGACACAGTTTCAAACAAAATTTCTTGTTCATAATCATATCAATTGTGATCACACAACTTTGACACTTGAGTTTTATAGTTTTCTTTGCCCTCTCCTATTTGTCGTCGTTGGAGTAGTAGAATTTTCCAGATATCTAGGACAGGTGATGAACCATTCCTATTACATGTATTTGTAGTTGATTCGATAAACAAAGCTTCTGTTATCAATCTCTCTCTCCACCCTGTGACATTATATTTTGAAACTGTCATCGCATCCCGTACTATTGTGTGGTTGTGTGTAATTGCATGTAGTGCTATCTATGGCTGCACTATTCTCTAGATTTCTTATCTCATTCGGGTCAACTAATCTAGATTTTGTTAAGTTTTTATGTTCAACCAGTCTGACTGCCCCTGTTCTACTAGTTTGACCTATGTATTCGATTTGACAATCATCACAGGCAGGGTATTAGATAAACTAAATTGTTTTGTTTTAAAGGCTCCACAGGATTGATCCTTTAACCGACAAAGCTTATTTCTAATTGAGTTTGTGGATTTGAATGCCAGTCACTTTTATTCCTGCCTGCCTTGTTAAGAATTCTGAGTAATGTGGTTTTCGAGGTTCCTTCCTTGTATGGAATTACTACTGATGATTTAGATTCCTTATTGTTGGTGTCGTCATTAATATTATTATTATGATTACTATTATTGTTGTTATTATTATTATTGTTATTATTATTGTCACTATCGCTACTATCATTATTTATTTTATTTTTACATTTCCTTACATATTTCCTGACTAATTTATCCGGGTAATTATTACGTTTTAAGGCTTCCTTTATGTGTATCACTTCCTGTCTTAGATTTCCCTTGGTGCTACCTAGTTTTTGTGCTCTGTCATTTAAACATTTCACCACTCCTCTTTTTACTGACATAGGATGGGATGATCGGAAGTCCAAATATCTGTTTGAATGTGTGGGTTTCCTGTAAACACTAGTGTCTTTAACTTCCCGTCTTCTTTCCTTTTTACACTGCAATCTAACATTGGAAGCTCCCCTTCCTTCCTTGTACTCTGATTGGACACTAGTTAGTACCTATTGTAATATATCCAGTCCTTTGTTGATGAACCTTGCTAATGAGTGCAAACTAGCACGAAAGCTAGGTCTAGGTATGGTTTCCTGACTATTACCCACCTCCAACCATCTAATACCAACAATTTACAGTGCACAGTGATGGCGATTCACTTAGTGGCATAGTGGCCACATTGCAGACCTGACTGATATAGGACTAGGCATATTACACTAGTTGCTGACTAGTGTTCAATCAAAAATATTCAATATAGTCAGACGCCAGTGAGCCCGAATAGCTCAATGGTAATGTCTCTGACTGCAGCAATGGGTGAAGTGGGATCAAATCTCATAAGGGATATGAGTTCTATCAATGTTGTAGATACACCTTGGTAACTGGTGAGTGCCAACTAGCCCGAAACCTAGGTCAGGCTAGGCTTCCTACCGACTGCCTCCAACCAACTAATCAATAACATTTTGAACTGTGATAAAAGAAATAATTTGTTATATACTTTTTGGTTTCGGTATTGGTCTTTTGTAGGGATTTAATTTCATTGGTTGGAGGATTTCATCATGAGCTGATATCGAAGAAGACATTGCGAAGTGGTCGCACCATGTCGTGAATAGGCAGAAGTTAGAATTCATGGGCTGGCCACTTGTTCGGGTTCCAGTGTTGTGTTCTCTGAGCTGGTTGATTTAATTACGGAGCTTTCTTCGTCCTTCTGGACAACATCTCCTTTCAGCGTAAGCTTTAGCACAAAATGAACTGATTTAAATTCTCCATGAATGATAGAATTGTGTCTCTTGGCAACAACCATCTTCGTGACTGGTAGTCGATTTACATCTGTATTGATCATTTTTTATTGACTTGGATTTTAAACTTTCTCGTCACATGATTTACTTTTTATTAGTTGGTATATTTGGTCTATATTAACATGTTTGTTAATCGCTGGCTGATTCACTTGAGTACCAGGCATCTAGGAATTCTCTGGCACTTTTGGTGTTTCCTCTGCTTAAAATTTCTACATTATCTCAATCAAATCGGTGTGTCCATAATTATCCACATGCAGTGATACGAAAGAATATATATCATGTCTTTTCACAGCTGATTTCTGTTCCTGGATTCTGATTCGAAAGGGATGCCCACTTAGACCGATGAAATGTTTATCGCAGTTGATACGTGCATTATTTTGTGAATGGTATTAATAATTTTATCTTTTTTTCTGTTAGATCTTTCAGTTTGCACAATATCGAATGAAGTGATTGTGCTGGCTAGTTTGTGTGCTATATCTATTTCAAACGGTTTCAATATTCTAGCTGTTATTTCAGAGATATTTTTTACATATGGTAGGATGAATTCTGTGTGTTTGATGATGGTTCCTTGTTGGTGTTGTGATTCGATTTTAAACACTTTTTGATAAAATTGTGCGGATATCCATTCTTTTTGAAGACGGTTAGTAGGTATTTTTCCTCCATTTACAGGAGGGCTACAGTGTGTTTGAATTCTTTTAAACAATGTCTCCACACAGTTTCTTTTGTGGGTAATGGGGTTGGTTTATTGCTACTATAGTTGAGTATTTGAGTATTTTCCACATACTTGTTTTTCTAAATTTACTGTGTTAGTTCTCCTGATTAAGACATCTAAAAATGGGATTTTGTTATCTAATTCTTCTTCTCTTGTGAATTTGATGCCTGCAAATATGTTGTTTATTAATTTATGGGTATATTCTAAATCATCTCTCTTAATTATTACAAATGTACCATCAACATAACGTACCCAGAGTTTTGCTTTAATTATAGGTGGAGCTATTAGTTCTAATCTTTGCATAACGGCTTCAGCTATTAATCCAGATATGGGCGATCCCACTGGTGCTACATATCTAATTCTCCGTTCAATCACGATTATAACCGCTAATATTTTTCCCCAACTCACACTATTATTTAATAACTATATATATACACGATTGTACAGCTTTATAATAAATTTATTGAAAAGCATCTCTTCTCTGAATTACTTATTTTGATTTTCTCCAAGAATTCAAATGTACTTTAGTTTCTCCAGCATAACGCGACTCATTACTTTGTTTGGGATGAACAGGAGCACAATTCCGCGCAAATTCTTGTAAAGGCTTAAGTCGTCCTTCTTTCATATTTTGACAGGGTAGAGTTTCTTCCAATCGGAATATGCCCTTCCTTCCTCTGCACCTTCTATAATAATGTCATGAGGACATCGGCTGAAATCTCTTGGTACGTCTTTAGTCCTCCTGGAGGAATTCCGTCTGGTCCTGCAACTTTTTTGGTTGACTTTTAGTAATTTTATGGAGTTAAATACATATGAATTTGTTGGAGAATTGGTGTTCAATGACAGTTTTATGGCTATTGGTGGTATTTCAGGGCAATTCGAAAAGTGAATTTCAGCCAAACTGTGGGCAGACAATACCCAGAGGGTAATGGGGCCCTCAGAGAAGTGATTCAGAACAAAGGACTCTTCTCAGTCTTATGCACCTTCAATGATTTGGTGATTGTAAGCGGCGCGTACAAGAACAAGGGTATACACAAGATGATATGGGTTTCACCAGATGGAAAGACCAAAGGTCGGATAAACTTCATCTCAGTCTCAAGAAAATGGGTACGTAGCTTACTGAAAACAAAATCGAGAAGGGGATCAGAAGTGGGCTCAAACCACTATCTAGTACAAGGATCGTTCGTGGTTAAGTTGAAAGTCTTCAAAGGAGAGAAAGATGTATCACAATTTATATTCACTATAGTCATCAAGAAAGAGTCTGTGACACTAGGTAACATTACTGAAAAAAATTCCATGGAAGAACAATAGGACCCATTTAAAATAATGTTAAAGGAAACCTGTATACCTATCTAGGGGAAGAAAGGACACAAGATGAAGAATGGCTTTCTACAGTCACCTGGAAGCTAACAGATGAGAATGGGATAGTGAAACAGAAAAGGAACCAGTTCTAAGATGGACGACGAAAGGAAAAGGTGACTTCAATCAATAAGTCACTGGATAAAGAAGAAAAGTGTTATGAAAAACTAAAACAATTCTACAACATATTGGCAACTGAAGCATAAAAAACCGCAGGTAAGAGAGAACTCAGAACAATATATCAAATAACTAGTTCGCTAACAATGAAGAGATCAATACAAATGAAACCAGTTGAAGATAGTGGAGGTAATCCAATTATCGAAGAGTTGAAACAGCACACACTCTGTGCTGACCAATTCAAGAGACTCTGAAACCGATTAACACCTGTAACTCTTATAGACGTACCACCGACAACCACAAGACTACCACTGAACATCACTTCTCCGACAAAATCAGACGTTTTTAACGCCATTAATTTACTGAGAGCCAGTGGGATTTCCTCCCTGAAACACTGAAATCGGACCCAGACACCTCAGTAGAGATGCTCACGAAACTATTTCGGAATATGTGGAAGGAAGAAAGGGTACTTGTGGACTGGAAGAACGGCTACCTAAGCCTTTGCAAAGAAAATGATGCTTCCGTCTCATCCAAGCAAAAAACACAGTTGCATCATCTTGGAGAGATAGAAATACGTCCTGGGTGGAAAACTTACTAATCAAGGACCTACTGTTCCACAAATATTCAAAGTGAAATGGAGATGGAATAGGCACACATTGAAGAGACATTTAAGTAAAAGGCAAGCCCATTGAGTAGAACTAAACTGGAAAGTGACACATTGAACATGTATTCGAGTGTTACATGGAGAAGATTATATGAGTTGGAAATAAAAGCTTGTGGTCAGTCATAAAATACAGTTGAAAGCGATGATACATCACGTGGAGTAGACTGTAAATTTGTGACTGAAACCAGTCGGAATAATTTGTTTTGATGAAGCTGAACTTTATTACCATGGTAACATCAAATTGTGTTCAATTGTCAAACACAGTTTGAATTGTTTTAATCACCTGTTTTTGAAGGTCAAGTCTGACATTTTACCTGTAAAAAAAATCAATCAACACTCTGTTTTTACATAAAATTAGTCAAATGCACGAAATGATCTTTCTTTATGTTTTGTTTTCTAGTCAAATAAAGTCCATTACCGAATTGTTTTCAGTCTATCATGACGTCATAAGATATTTTCAACAAAAGTTTAAAACAAATCTGTAGAAAATTGTCTGATTTTACAATGTTAAGTGTATTCCTAGTGTCATTATATCCCCTTTGTACTGACTGATGTAAGTAGAATATGCGGTGTGGTAGATATTTACGCACAGTCTGTAATATTAGAACTAGATGACCTTTGTATGCATTGTCACCTTATAGCTTCCTGTCGGACATCAGTCAGTGGTCTAAGTTAAATGGTCTCATGCTGAATCCCTCAAAATGCCAGACTATTGACTTCTCCCTTAGGCATAAACGAGATCTACAAACACTAGTAAGTACTCATGAAGCCTATTGCATTGAGAAGACTAAAATTGAAACTAAGTCTAATGCAAAATACCTCGGTCTAGTTCTATCTTCCGACCTTACTTGGACATCTCATATCCTAACGACTTCTAAGAAAGTGTTCTGTCTAACCTACTACATTAAGAAACTAAGACAATCTTGAATCACCCAACCTCTACTTTCACAATTTGTCAACTCTTGTATCTTACCTATTCTACTTTACTGCTCCCCGTTAGTCTTTCCTGGTCTACTGAAAAAGGACTATACCATCCTGAGAAGGATGTTGAATGTAGTTAGTAGGACTAGTGGTGTAAAACGCAGTCAGCTCGTCACTACATTAGTTGAAAGGCATCTGAATACATGCG
>OX235274.1:18352725-18505555 GCA_944472155.2 Trichobilharzia szidati | reverse complement strand
CCTCATCAGTACTCACCCAGTGGGGTTTAGACTCCACAAAGTTCCGTTTACAAGGTGAGCTCGTAGACTATTCAGCAGCCACTGGGAGTCAATCCAATCGGGTGATGAATTCCAACTTCTCCAATGGTTCTCTAACTGATGTCAACCCGTGAACAATCACTGAAAACCAACACTTGAATATTAATCTCACGCTCACTATAGTGACTAGTTCTATACAGGAAGTTATTTGGAGAGTCCACAAAGTCAGTCAGGTAAGAGATCACAGTTACTCGCCTACGACAGTGGCTGGCGGTTGTTGTTTTTTATTCCTTCATGTTCCCAGTGGAATATATAGGTCTTCAAGCTAGAGGCTTGAAGTTTCTGTAGCAGTGTTTATTTTTACAGGATGGGTTGCTAGCCTCATGCCCAACCTTCCTTCTTTGCCAGTTCTATTACTGGCTTAGTGAGCGAGGTACAGGAGTGAGTCGGTGGCCGGGAGATCGAATCCCGGACCATGTGCATGATCGGTGAGCGTCCTAACCGCTGCACCACCGGCGGTTGCGCAGAAGATGGGATTCATGACGCAATTAGATCGAGTCTCAGTGGCTTAATAGTTTACGAGCTCGTTGTTGTTGTGCGTCCAAACAACTCCAGTTGATGCGCGTACTGACGAAAATTTACAAACTAGGGTCTGAACAGTTTCCCAGTACTCCAGTGTTGGTTTTCAATGTGTTTCTTTCTCTAACTGATTTCGACTTGTACTCAAACCTGAAATGAAAATTAACTTTCTTTTAAAAAAACAAATAGAAAATAATTTTTCAAAAGTGATTAACAACACACATCATCAACTTTTATTATTTCTATTTTCCGGAAGAAGAATAATAACAATTATCAATAATAATTAATAATAATAATAATGTACAAGATTATAATGAATACGTCCCACATCAGCGCTTTGTAGATAATAATGTATTTATATGTATATATATTTTATGTGTAGGAAACCAATAGAAAGCAATACAATAGCTGTCTATTTGAGTGGGTGTCTGTGTGTTTATGTGCGCATGTAGTGCCAGTCAGTCAGTGAGTGTGTTGTGCGTGCTACTACAACTAACTACGACCGCCAATCCTATTCTCGACTTTGACAACACCTTCCCCATATATCTACGCTGTTTTACATCGATTTTTTTACATTGTTTATCCATGATTATTGAAAAAAGAGATCAGGACAGGACAGAACAACAGTCAAGCGTTCACACACACACACGCACAAAGAACTAGATATATTCATGCACAATTAACCATGAAAACATCTACGCACCAGCACACACACAACACGCAAACAAACAAACAAGCGGACAAACGAACAGACTGAAACAAAACAAAGAGAGAAACCGATACATACATACATTGAACACCACACACAAACACACACATGGAGAGGGACAACCAAAACAAAATACAAGTCTCAGAGAAACCTAGACGAGACAACCAACAAACAAACAAACAACAACAACGACATCAACAAACATAATAAACAATAATAATCATAGTCATAATAAAGGAGACAAAGAAGTCATTGTGTCCATGTTTGTGTGGGCAGAAGTGATATCGACGGCGATGCTCTCCTCTATCGGTTTTTATTTACCTCAATGAGACAGAGGAGGACGAGAAGAGAGGTAAAAAGCGAAGCCATATTTTGCCGGAAAATTCGGAAAAAAATACAAAACAAAGAATTGATGTCTGAGAATTGTACACATACACATATGTGAGTGTCAATTGTTCTTTTTTCGATGAAGAAACTTGCCCCCCCCCCCAGCCATCAAACACACGCACAGTATTGCAGCATAGCGGTAGAAGGGTGCCGGGGGGCGGGGGGTTGTTGTTGTTTACGATTGATTGTATGCCTATTCATCATTTATTGTATATAAATATTTATACGTTGTATAGAGGAGTCTTTTAGAAGATAACAAAACAACAAGAAGACGCTATGAAGAACAAATTCTACTGCCTAGCCTAGCAGTACACACACACAATAATAATGATAATAATAATAAACATCTCACAGTTATTTGTTCTTTCAGCTGAGGAGGCGGCGGCTTGCGTTCATATATACTCACTCAAAATACAGACAAGAAAAAATAAAATAAAATAGAAAAGCACAAGGATGGTAAAAAACAACTAACAAACTCGGTGAAGTCCTGCCTTTTGGCCTTTAGACTCAGGATTATATATATATATATATATATATGTTTGATAAACGCATAGGTCAATGACCGGGATATATGTATATGAACGGGCGGGGCGGGGCGAGGAGACGGTAATTAATTAGTGATATATTATCTATAAACATGGTACATAGTAGCATATAGTGGTGATGATGATGAAGGTTGATCACAATGTTGTATACATATAAAAATGACAACAGAAGCAGTAAAAAAACGGTCGTGGAGGATTGGAGCCAGGGGGGGCGGATGTGTGTGTGAAATAAATAAAAGAAGTCCAAGTAACAAAACAGAAAGACTGGACGACGATAGATAGATATATCTTCTTCTTCTTCGTACTGTTGTTCACTGTTGTGTAGTTCTTGCTTCCTTGTCTGATTTCATTGAAACACTGTACACATATATTACTGTCATATACATACACACAGGTATTATTTCTTCTTTTAAGAGAACAGTAAGTAAGATCACGGAGGTGGGGGAGGTTGGGGGCCTAGTACACCTCGCTCACCTGAGGAGAAAGGAGTTCACAATTGATGATGTAGACACACACAGAAAGAAACAAACAAACAACAGAAGAAGACTCGAAAAGCAACAGAAACAAACAATAACACAACAAAGAGAAACAAAATCAATAAATCAATAAACAAATCAATAAATAAATAAATATTATGTAACCAAAAGAGAAAAAAAATGAATGAATTGATGAAAACAGATCACATATTTTCTTGTTATTCGTTTTGTTTTGTCTTGTCTTCGTTTTTTTTAAATGATACGACAACATCGACAGTATCGACGTCGTCTGGCAAATGTTAATGCAGGTGGAGTCCCGGGAGCAAAATATGCATGGATTTGAAGTTGAGGGTAGTGTAACTGTAGGGAGGGGAAAAAAAGATTAGATAAATAAAAATTAAGCAGTTGGAAAGAAGTGTTAATTATCACTTAAATTAAATATTGATGAACAAGTTTCCAACATTTGTGATTCCAACATCGTCTTAAAGTTTATCAGAACCTATTTTGGATTTTTATAATTACTGACACAATCATCTGGCTGAATAGCTGAAATGGAGGTAGTACTGGTGTTGAGTGATTGCAGAGTCCAGGGGGACAACCGCCTAAGACCGGTCATACAACACATCGTCTAGATTTTGGATTTCTGTCCATAGTGAGGTCTAACTGTCATATGTAGCAAACCGGGATGTCTTATTTCTGGGGTTGATCTCTCTCATCTTCCCGCCCCCCCCCAACCCCAGAGTGGACAGGTAGCATAGCTGGAACGCCGGTCACCTGAGGGAAACACTTTACTGTTGTTACAATGCCATTCACCAGCATAACGACTTTGTCAACAGACCCGCAGTATAGTGTAAACAAGTTTCCCTATGATGGGAAGTGCTTTTAGTCTAACCACTCTCCAAACGACCTACGGAAACATTAGTTTCAGCCAGTGGAGCTCGTCGGGTTAGTACGATATGCGACGCCGACCACCATACCAGGCTGGCGGCTATCGATCGAGGACACAGTCGTAAAAAAAGTAATTTTTTACGCTGATTACTGCAAACTTAACAGACTATCGCAGAAACCCACTGAGTTCCAAAATGCATTTCCAACAGCCTGTTGCAGACTTTCATCAACAGCTGCCTTCGTTGTCTCGATATCGAAGATCACATCATCAAAAAGAATAAACAACAAGGAACTCTGACAATTAAACAATCAAGAACCAATCGCCTAACAAATATACCGCAGTAAATAGAGATGGATAGGGCGTAGACTGAGAGAACCGTTGAGTGATATCATGATCCAAGAAGCCACCCCCCTCCGTTGTACTATCCGAGTGGGGAGTGACGAGTTTGCTATTGATTTGACATGGTGGAGATCTTTTGAGAGGGAAGTGAAAGTTTACTGGCAGTCACGGAGGACTTCAGAGGACAGAGTGAAGTGGGGATTTGCAGCTAAAGCTCTATATCCCATTCGGTAACCAAGGCAATAATTATAAATAATGTAATCTTTATCCTTAAATTAGAAGTCAGTTTAGACCAATCATCAGAGCGTGTTGACCACTTCACTTATTTGGGGAGTTGCATCAGTCAACGCTGGTAGATTGATCACTGACGAAATCTCAGCACGGATACACAAGGCTTGTTTGGCATACGCCCACTTACGCCATCTCTAACTTAGTAGACGTGATATTCAGGTGGCTATCGACGAAAGGGCGTGTGTACTACTCAGCAGTCCGCCCCGTCTTCCTTTATGGCTGCCAGTGAGACATGGCCATTGAAAGTTAAAGACACAAAAAGGTCTGCTAGCTGTCTTTGATCATTGGTGTCTGTGTTCTACTTCCCGAGTTAAGTGGTGTGATACGGTGAGCAATATCGAGGTCAGGCTTCAGTCAAGTGCTAGGTAAAGAGGGGAAATCAATCGACGAGGCTGTGAAGTTACACCGATTGAGATGGTTAGGACATGTGCTACGCTTGCCCACCTAGACATCGATCGCCTTCCTAGACAACAGGCAATGTTAGCTGACATAGGACTGATCAGGTTGGAAAAGAGAAAGCTAGTGGTGCTAGTCGAACCAAAACACGGCTTCATCAGTCAATCGAATCCACAACAGTTAGTTTAAGCTAGCCAGTCACGTTGGGAGGTGCAGACTTCCTGACTGACTGATTGGGTGAGGTCCTTGGGACGGCTAAAAACCAATAAAGGCTGGAGATAACTGGTGGTGATATAGCTCAAAATCGTTCCCGATCGGCTGGTGCAGATGCATTCATTCATTCTCTGTGATTTGTCGTATCCAATAAAATTCTATTGTTCATCCCCCAATCACACTTTTGTTTATCATCACTCTTTGCTCTCTTTTCTTTGCTTTGGAGGGAGAGTGGTAACTGGAACTGGTGCACATCTGTGCAAAGTTCTACATTGAAACCAGTCAGTCAGTAAGTCATCACATTTCGCCTTTGAGAAGGGTGAGATTTATGCCAAACCTACTCGTACCTTTATTCATTGTTCTCAAATAAGTCGAGATATTCTGAATTTCTTCACCTTTTTGAAAGATTTATCACATACAAGATAAATGTGAAATACAACTTATTGATTTGTTTCACACACACACAAAGCTTCCATTTGATAAAAGCCACAACGGGCAAATCCATACAGTCTCTTTGTCTACACTACTATTACTACTACGCAAACCAAAAGACCGAACCGGCAAAAGAGGACAACATCAACACTATCCTACAAAATAACTTGTATCACATGTGAGAATCGGGAAGGCAACAAAAACACATTCATCAACCTGAAACCAATCTGGAAATCTTCGTCACTCAGCCTGCATCAACAACAAAATTCGGATTTTAAATACAAACGTCAAGTCAGTCAGTTCTTCTATACGGATCAGAAACTTGGCCAGTGTGTCACAAAGAATATTTCCAACAGGTTGCAGACCTTTATCAACAACTGTCTTCGCTCTATACACTGAAGATCAGATGGCCGGAAAGAATCACCAACGAGAAACTATGGGAACAAACAAACAAAACAAGAACCAATCGCTCAACAAACATGCAGGAGAAAGTGGAGATGGATTGGACACTCGCTGAGGAGGCCGTTGGGTGACATCGCGCGTCAGGCCATCGCTCGAGTGGAACCAGAAAGGGAAGCGGCGAGTGGGACGTCAGTGTAAGGGTGACATGGAGGAGATCGTGTGAAGAGGAGTTGAAACAGTATGGAGTAACATGGATGCAAGTGAAAAGTACAGCAGAAGACAGAAGCAAGTGGAGACGTGTAGTTGAAGCCCTATGTTCCACTAGGAACCCAAGGGAACAACAATAATAATAATATAATAACTGTGAGAAAAACACTTTATATATGTTAGAGAGCGAGTGCGTCTGCTTCAACTCCGAGTCCAAGAACAGTAAAAAAATAGGCAGTCAAAAGACACACATATGTTCTTTCACATCACTAATCAATGCATGTGTACACAAATTATAGATAACAATTTGACTTTGAATACCAAAAATACTAGAGAATTAATTTCTAGAAGCTTTGCTAACTCAGACGAAACTGTGTGATCACAAAAAAATACGTGTTAACTAACATAGATCAAATTTACTTATCAACACATATAAAGAGAATAAGTCACACGACAACAGCAACAACAACAACAACCAAAAAAAGTTGAATTTCTCTAGTCAATAGAAACGGATCAATAGTGATTGATGCAAATTAACACAATTAATCACAACTAAAGCTATCAGGAGAGACACAGTTATAATCATCATCATCACTTATGGAGAATTCACATTAAGTTCACTTAAAATTGTAATTTGAGCTGAAGCGATTTTGTCTCGAGGAAGAAGAAGAAGGCCAATGAAAGATTCACAATTAAATCGTCAAACAGCTCAGAGAATACACCAAATGCTTCGACTATCCACATCACACAATACTAACTGACAGACTTCATTAAAAATTGTCTCATAAAAGTAAATGGATTTCTTTCACCTATTTGGGAAGTTGTATCAGCACCAATGGATTGGTTGGTGACGAAATCTCAGCACGGATCCAGAAAGCTCAAGCTGCTTTCGCTAACTTACACCGTCTCTGGCGTAGGCGTGACATCCGGCTGTCAACCAAGGGACGTGTATACTGCTCATCAGTTCGCTCCATCCTTCTCAATGGCTGTGAGACGTGGCCAATCAGAGCGGAAGACATGAAAAGATTGTTTTTGACCACATATGTTTACGATCTCTTTATCGCGTTAGGTGGTATAATAAGGTAAGTAATGTTGACGTTAGGCGTAGTGTTGGGCAAAGGAGGAAAATCAATCGAAGAGGCTATAAAGTTACATAGATTGAGATGGCTACATCAAGTGCTGCGCATGCCTAACCATCGCCTCCCCCGACGGGCATTACTAGCCGACATAGGTGCAAGTTGGAAAAGAGTAAGTGGTGGCCAAACAAAAACATGGCCTCATCAATCCATGAAATCCCTGACAGTTAAACTGAGTCAGGTAGGGAGATGCAGACTTTCGGGTTGGGGCCCTCGGGACTCTAAGAATCAATGGCTGGAGACAGTAGGTGACATGCCTCAAAATCGTTGTCAGTGGTGCAGATTTATTCAGTCTCTGTAATCTTTCATATTCTTTTCTACCATTACTCATTTTGTTTCACTCTTATACTTGTCAAAACTTTATTGTTTCTCTTCACTCATTTTCTTGTCTACCTTTGTGTGCTATTTGGAACGTGGCAACTCGAAGTTCTGCACTTCGGTGCCAAGTTCTATGTTGAATCCAGCCAGCCGGCCAAATGGATTTCGGGCAATAATAGGATACTAAACTCATAGGACATAGATATAGCTTTGAATGTGTGACGATTGCAATACTTCCCCCATGAGTGGTGAAACAAAATACAGAGTTACATTCTTACGGTGACTAGTGCTCAGAAGAAGTTCGCACATATTAGAATACTAGTCGGCAGGACTTCCCCCGAGGTAGTCTGGCACAACATACAGACAGACACAGCTGTAAAAGCTGTTAATAACCTAAAACTAAAAGTTGGTAAGAGTCATTGGATCTCTATCGCCTCATCCGAACTGATTGACGCAAGAAGACTGATTCCGGCGACCTCCGACTATGATGAGGAGCGAAAGCTACTCAAACGCAAACTAACAAGAAGTCTTCGCAACGACCGTGAACAGTGGTGGGTGACAAAAGCGAAAGAGATGGAAAAGGCATCGGCGATTGGTAACACCAGACAACTATTCAGGCTTATCAGGGAAACAGGTGGTAAAAAACAAATGATAAGCGAAACAATCTCCGAGAAAAATGGCACCATAATTAGCTCCCAGGATAGACGTCTGGAGCGCTGGAAAGAACACTATGAGGAGCAGTTTAATTGGCCCACAGCCACACTTAACCTACCGGACATCCAACACCTCCCTGAATGGGATATAGACACAGGTCCTCCGTCCTTAACCGAGGTTACTAAAGCTGTCACCAATCTGAAGCTAGGCAAAGCAGCGGGACCTGATTTATTGACTCCAGAGGTATTTAAGTACGGAGGCGACAGTTTACTGTCTGCGTTAACTGAGGTTCTAGGCAGCGTCTGGGAATCAGAGGAAGTCCCATCGGGTTGGTGTAAGTCACTGATCATCCCGATATACAAGAAGGGGGACAAGTCGTCTTGTGATAATCACAGAGGGATTAGCTTGACTAATATAGTATCTAAAATCCTAGGCTCAATAATACTGCGTAGATTAAGTGGTGCTCGGGAGACACAAACACGAGAGAACCAGGCAGGCTTTAGACCAGGAAGAGGGTGCACTGATCATATCTTTACCCTTCGACAGATTCTGGAACACAGGCATACTTACTGGCGTCCAACAATCGTCATATTCCTTGATCAGAAAGCGACCTTTGATTCCGTCGCATGAGAGGTACTATGGCGATGTTTGGCTGTGAAGGGAATGTCGAGAAAATACATTGAACTGGTCAAGGCAAACTATTCGAACTGATGCAGCCACGTGAGAGCCTATGAAGAGTTGTCATCTGAAGTGGTGACGACTAGTGGTGTCCGTTAGGGATGCCCAATGTCCCCATTTCTATTCAATTTCATCATAGATGTACCAATGAACTTAACGCTAACTGACTTCAGCGACTCAGAGATTGACTTGTTACCATCGGGGAATAATCTCGTTGACTTAGAATATGCAGATACGATACAGTCCTTCTAGATGAAGACGCTGACATAATGCAGAGTCTTCTGAACATCTTGAGCTGCAATCTGTGAATGTTTGGTATGCCATTCGCTCCTGTCAAATGTAAGATGATGCTTCAGAACTGAACTACATCGACTCACTCCTACCTAAAGATAGACAGGAGTGAAGTGGTTGAAGGAGTGTGTTGACCACTTCACGTATCTGGAGAGTTGCATCAGTCAATGCCAGCAGATTGATCACCGACGAAATCTCAGCACGGATACACAAGGCTAGTTTGGCATACGCCATCTCTGACTTAGTAGACGTGATATCCAGGTGGCTATCAATCAAAAGATGTGTGTACTGCTCAGCAGTTTGCTCTGTCCTCCTTTATAGCTATAAGTGAGACATGGCAGCCATTGAAAGTGGATGAAGCTAGTGGACTTTATCATTTATTAAAAGCTATGCTTCTACAACAGTGTGATTTATTTATTAAAACACAAAATTGATACATTTTGGGCACCAAATGGAGTGCTACACAAAATCTCACAGACTTTGTGCCATGCCCGATAATATTGGCCAGACGTCCAAAGAGAAGTAGAATAGTTGTTTTAGGAGGCCACCTCCAAGTCATAGGCTTGAAGTTTCGTCCACAAGGCAGCGGAGCTGGATCCCCATAGTGTCCGGTGACCAAACCAGGTCCGTCCGGGTAATGGCGCCCATTTACACTTCAGGGTTTGGAATCAAGATTTTCCAGTTCCTCTAGATAGACGCGCATTTCCACTAGTCCAACTTTCTCACTCGACCTTTCACTTTTGTAAGGGACACTCCACTGCACCGTGAAGGCAGATAATACATCTTAATTGGTAGAGATTATGAACGCGTAACCACATGACACCATTTCACAAGGGGGAGACTGAAGTCCACTCATCCTCAGCTGTACCAGGTCGTGTTTATGGGGGATGATAGTACAATTACATGCTTACTTTAGGTTTAGCATCATTATAGTCATACCAGATAATACTTCTTGCACAATTGTTCTTTTTTTCTTATAGCTCTCCCTCCTAAAACGCACTCACATACAACTACTAACTATCCCACTTAACATAATCTCATTTAAAAGTTTGTGAATGTGACTAGCTTACTCTCACAACAACTTAAACTATATTTATTTATGCTTTTGTAAAGGATTTTCATTGTTCTACCTTTGAATGAAACAAAAATTGAAGCCTCTTGTGCTATAATGTCAATATATACATTGTCCCCAGAATGTTTCAGTTAATTCGCAGGGGGTGTCAACTTTAGATAAAACAAAGTTACTAGTTATCAACTAGTGCAATGTGGTCTAGTCCTTTGTTCGGTGGTGCAGACTGAATTCTATTAGTCAAATTTGCAATGTGGCCACCCCATACCACTAGGTGGCTTGCCATCACGATGCACTTTTAACTGATAGAATTCAGTCTGTACCAAACAAAGGTCTAGACACACTGCACCAGGTTACTATCTGTTGTTCAATCAAAGTATCCAATACAGTCCTACCAGGAGGTCAATCGCCAGTGAGCCCGAATAGCTAAGTGGTAACGTCTCTGACTCGCTGCAGCACTGGGTGACGAGGGTCTCAATCTCAGAAAAGACATGAGTTCCTTCACTATTGCAGATACGCCTTTCTGACGAGCGGCAACTAACACGAAACCTAAATCCGAAGGCTTCCTGACGATTGCCTTCGACCATCTAATGACCACTATATATATATATATATATATATATGTATGTATATATATACACGAGTATCGGGTGCATACCCTACCAAACCTGACAGATAGGTGATACCTTCACATGGTGTTTGTGCTAACCCATCGCAATGACCCAACTAGTTGCGCTGGCTGGAACTAGTGTTCCTGCAGGTCCCACTATGCCAGGAAAGTTATCTGAAGAGCAGTAAGACTAAAAGCAGTTACCACCATCGTTTAAGTTGTCATCGAAGTCATACTACTGCAGAATAGGGATGCAAAAGCAGTAAAGTGTTCCCCTCAGATGACCAATAAGTCAGACAGCTATGTTGCCTCTCCGCTCAGGAGAAGGTGGGTTTACAAAAAGTCGACCCTGAATATTGTACACGCCGAATTACTTTGCAGCGGTACATAACTGGCGGTAAGATCACAATACAGACACCACTCCAAAAACCATCGTGTACACAGGCCGTGTGTGTGTGACAAGCCTGATGAAGTTGTCCCATGGGCTCTGTGATCACGCAACACAAATGCTCTTTCTGTTTTAGGTACTCCACGAAGAAAACAACTTCAATATTGTGGTCAGGCCGAAAATAATTACTGCTCACACACACACACACTTCTAGAAACACAAAAAGCTTTACATGCCAATAATAACGTGTAGAACCCAAGGAACACTGTCAATCATAACCGAGGCATTCAATTAAATGAGAATAATCATTAGAAAGAAACCAATAGTCAGTCAAGCCGATAGAGTAAAAACGTAGCTCACACTGGCTTAGCCACCTGACTGTCGAACAATGAAGTTGTCAGGTTCGAAATCTACTTCGCTTATTTCAAACTGGACAATTGCGTAGTATAACAATAAGTCATAAAAGAGTCGTCACACATGAGAGTTCTGTTCTAAGCAAACAAGTTCAAACTTCAGCGAAAAGCAAAGTGATACCACACACATAACAATCGTCGAACAAACTTCGAAATTTAATGAAAAAATGAAAATCGATTTCTGCTACTCTGATCGTCTGAACACTTCAGTAACACACACACACACAAATAGTGAGTTGTGCAAACCAAGAGAGCTAATATATGCATTCATTCTGAAGAATTACAATGAAGACATCAAATCAAAACCAATCAGTCAACTAGTCGAAGCTATTTGACAACCATTTGCATTCATGTGCATCCAGTAACTACGCTGAACCGTGCACCAGGTTTCGGAGCTACACATACAATGTGTGAGGGCTGATGATACTACTACTGTAACAACAGAAAGGCAAGACACGGAAGCCAAAGTATATTTTTCACTAATCAAACCGCTGTTTATGTATCTACAGCTTGAATAAAGCAAGAACAACAGTGGTTTTTGTAGAATAAAGTGGTACCATCATTGTTTATTTCGTTGCCTTCTCATCAGCTGCTTACACGCCACAGTCATTATTAAGTATATCTGCAGAACAATTTTAACACACTTGCACAGAGATCATTTTAAACAAAAATCAGTCAGTCAGTATATGCATACAGTAATTATATATATATATATATATATATATATATATATATATATATATATGTAATATTAAACACTATTCCGAACAATAATAATCATACACAATGGAAACTTTCAACATTACGTATTCAGATGAAAGAGAGATGAAAATATCCAGTTACCAGGTAGGGCAAAGAAAGACTGGTAACCACTTCTTTCTGAATGCACAAGTCAGGTTTCAGGCGTTTGATGGAGATGGCTTCATCAAACTTGAGGAGAATTGAACTCTTTTGCCTATTGATAATTTTGAACAAGTTTGCGACGTCCACCTCGTAACCCGTGTCAAGAAAATGTCTGGCGATGGCATTGTTTAAAGCATTTGTTCCCTTTAGACATAAGCTTTTTGGTACATATTCAGAAAATCGTAGATATGCCCTTCTTCTTTCTGTCCTTCCAGTGTAACTGCTCCCGCAGATACATGTAAATTTGTATATACAGTTGGAGTTACCATGAGAAGGGTATCTATCGATTTCTGATTGCATCAAAGAGCAGTTTATAATCGTTAACCAATCACTCAGTATGGGATTTCGGTTTACATCAAACGACATGAAATACAAAAGTTCAAATATACATAGTATTCTGTTACCAATGCAGTATTGAACTGTGGGAATAACATTCCGTTGGCACACATTGTCTGTATCAAACCACCACCATACTACCACCCGGCTGCTCAGGTTTGAGTAGATAGATTGGGATTCGAACCCAGGATCTAACGGTGAAAAATCGAAATCCACCAAGCTATTATACCACGCATTCGGTGATTCAGAGCCACATACCTATTAGGTTAGGCTAGTAATGCTATCTGGCAACCTACACCATGATAAGCTGAGGCAGAGGGATTCGAACCCGTCTATCTAAAACACCAATATAGTCATAAATAAACACACATTAAAACCAAACAAAATCTATTCTAAACAAGAATCACTTACCTCTAAACTGTTAATTCCTTGTTTAGTAATTAACTGACAATCGTATAAATCAAGTTGTTTTAATTTGCGACAATTACTGCCTAAATGCTCTAATGCAGCATCAGTGAGTAGAGGACAATTATCCATAGCCAGGGTTTGTAATTGATCAGAACCACAGAGACCTTCAGCTAGTCGAGCAATACCTTCATCTGTGACTTGATCACAATGGGATAAGACAAGTGTATTCAGCCGGGGACAATGGACAGCTAACTGGGCTAACGTGGAATCGGTTACTAGTGCACAGTCTTCTAGGTCTAACTTCTCCAGCTATTTGGGGATAAAATAAAAAATAACGGAAGACAAATAAGATTTACAATATGGCAAAATCAATTCATACATACTTGCATGTATTTTGCATTAATTCACTTTCGAAAGTCAACCGCCTGCCTCTCCTTCAAAGTATGAATTATTTACCTCACTGCTCAATGCTGAAATTAAAAGCTTTCCCTGTTTCGATACTGAAGAGATCAGATGACCAGCTTGTCAATCGATCGGAAAGGATAAGCAATCAACACTGAACTCTTGCAGTGCAACGAAGCAACCAACAACCTGTTGGTCACCAGTCAGGTGGAGCAAATTGGAGATGGATTTGACAAACGCTGAGAAGGTATTCATCAAATGACATCATACGCCAAGCCTTCAAGTAGTACTCAAAGCGAAGTTGGGAGTAGTTGTTCCGAGGGTAACAAAGAGGAGATAATGTAGAAAGGAGGCGGAAGCTTGTGGGCAGTCTAGGAGCCAGTTGAAAATGACTGCAGAGATGTGTGAGTGGAAAGGAAATGCGCCGCTTAAGTAAGTAAATTGTTCAACCCGGGACTTTTGACTTAGAGAATATAAAAAAGGCACTGGAGATTTTCAAGAGTTTTACAGCTACAGTTTCCGATTTCTAGTCGTCTCTTTTATGAAAATGCCTTGATCGGGCCTTTATTTTTCTACTATTTATTTTAATCCTTTGCGTCCCAAGTGGAACATGGGGTGTCAAACTTGAGCCTTGAAGTTTCACTAGCAGCGGTTTCATTTCTACGAGGGGGGAGGGTTGCTAGCCATACGCACAAACTTCCCTCTTTACCACAGAGCTTACTAGCGGCTAAGTGAGGTTTAAGAGTGCGTCGGCCAAGGATCGAACCGCAGACCAAATACGTACGTGGTTGGCGAGCATTCTACCGCTGCACTACCACCCACGATGACGACGACCAGACGCCTTAGTTTGTCTTGTTTTTTCTTGAAGAATTTAAACAACAACGCTATGTAGTACAATGTATTAGCAGTATTAATTTAGGTCATTTTCGCTTCTCTTGTCAATTGACTGATTGAAAAAAAGTACAGTCTCTGATAACATGTTAGCCGTGATCATGGTCGCTTCGACAACGTTTGTAGATTAATATTGATATTCAAGTATTGGTTTGTAGGGATTTGATTGATTGGTTACAAGATTTCTTCATGAACTGACATCGGTTAGAGAACCATTGGAAAATCAGTCGGGAGTACTGGACAGTTGTTTCGTTCTAGTTTATGGCTCTTCATCAGTACACACCCGTCGGAGTTCGTACTCAGGACCTTCTGGTTACAAGGCTAGCGAGCTCGTAGACCATTAAGCCACTAGGACCCGATCCAATGGCCACTTCATGAATTCCAACTTCTGCCAATTCACGACATAGCGCGACCGCTAGCCAGTGTCTTTGACGAGTTATTTGTCTTCACACCCGACCTGCTGCTGGTGGATTGTGACTAACAGTGGAATTCAGGATGAGCAGTTCGTCCAATTTGGGATTGATTGTCAGTATACGACCTAAATAATTAAACCAATATGTGGTCTAGTGGAGAACGCTTTGATGTTTGAAACTACGGACCCTGGGTTCAAGCCTCAGTGGGAACACCATCACTCACTAGGGAATTCAGGTACATACAGTTGATGAGTCCCAAACAGGACGAAATGCCCATCAAGCTGGATTTCACTGCTAGTACCCATCCACCAACTGACTTCAAGTTACATGGACAAACGTCGTCGAAGCATCTGCACAAGGAGCCGACATGCCAACCTGAGACCGAGCACTTCGGTCCCATCAACCGACGGGAAAGTCTAAACTGAATTATATAACAAGAGCAAACTACTAATTGTAAGCCTGTGGTCAAATTTTGATCACAGATCATAGAATTTTGTTTACTATATTATGATGTCTGTTCATGACTCTTATGATTGGATAGGGATTTTAAAAACAAGGTGTGTTCTTACATATATATGTGATTTTTTTATTTCAATTTCACTGACAGTTTACAAATATAATTTCTACAGGTGTCTACTCCTCACTCGACGTCCAAATATTTTGAAACTATTCGATCAAATTTTGATCACAGTTCATGTGAATAATCAGTGTTAGTTACAACAACAAAAAATTAGTGTAACATACTTTGAGTGATGGGTGAACTCATTCCAGTCATAACATCTTACAGGAACTTGAAATGATACTTCCATACTTATATATTGAGTATATTACACACATACACAGTAAATGAGTATTATTCACAGGCTAACGTTTAGATTGAAACCAGTGTTGTTGTTCATAATCATATCATCAGTTGTAGCTGAACAACTTCCAGACTTGATTTTTGTTCATAGTTCTCTTTCTTCCTTCCTCTTCATCGTGGGGCTGGTAGAACCTTACAAATGTGCGGCTAAACGGATGTTGAATCATTCCTATTGCATGTATTCTCTCAGTTGATTCGAAAAATAAAGTGTTAGTTATCAATCTCTCCCTTGATCTTATTACATTAGATCTTAAGACTTTCATTTTGTCCAATCCTCTTGTATGGTTGTGTGTTACCGTATATGGTGCTACAGCTGGGCCATTTCGTGAATAGCTCAAACATGGAATTCTTAGAAAACTTCCTCATTAAAATCTATGATCAGCGGAATTCACTAAATCCGATCCTCTAACACCTACTTGTTTATTGATGACGATGAACTGCACTGTACCTGGTGTGATGTTAGAAACAGGTCATTAGCTCTCTCCGGATGGTGAGTGAATAGATGAATTGCAAGAATTGATGGTCGTGGAGTGTGAAGGTTGTATTGGCGCTGATGACTTCCAACTGTTCTCTGGTTGATTGCAAGGAAATCAAACAAACCAATTAAAATTATTCTAGTAATTGACTACGGGATGAGGTCACATGAAGCTCCTAATGGAAAGTCCTGACCCACGGGATCCATCAAGCTGATCACGCTAAATAACACGAATAGACAAAAACTAGAATTCATCAATCAGCTGACCATTGGATTCCCCCCCCCCCAGTGACTCAATGGTCAACGAGCTCGTTTTGTAACCTGAAGTGTCCAGGTTCGATCCCCAGGGGAGTATCATAGGTGCGTACCGATGAAGAGTCCAAACAGAGCTGAAAACAGCTGTCTGGTACACCAACCCGAAAAAACTACCTTATTCACGATTATCTGCAAGCAATCAAATTGTTATCCTTTACAGAAGAAAAAAACTCACTTTATTGCATACTCGAGCGATAGCAGACAGTCCAATATCTGTAATAGCTGAGCATCGGGCAACTTCCAGCGTTGTTAAATGAACACAACCAACAGGGACTAGCGTTGTTTTGCTAGCATCATTAGTTTTTTGACGTCTATTTACACTGGGCATTCGATCGCCTTGATTATCCTCAGTATTATTATTATTATTAGCCGAGGAATCTTGATGACTGACAACATTTCCATTACTTGTTACAGGAAGAATCAATGGGATACCGTTTTGTTGACTAGCGGATGATGCCTGTCCAACAATAGCAGCTGCTGCAGCAGGCGAAAGTGTACCGGCTATTGCCCGAAGACCCTGGTCAGTTATTGAACAATGGGATATAGCTAGGACACGTAAATCAGGACAACCAACAGACAGGTGAACCATTGCTTCATCTGTGACACCCTGTTAAAGTGTTTGAAATAAAAGTCATTATAGGTAGAAGAAATCAGAGAGTATATACAAAATCTAAAGCTCAACTGTTACAGCGCATGCCAAGCCACAGCCTCCTTGGACTAGCAATGTCAGGTGAAGTAAGATTAAGCTGGAAAAGAGTTAGGGGGCAAACAAACCAAAACCTGGCATGACTGCATGAAGTTTTTGACTGGTGGTCTGAGCCAGCTACGTAGACAGATATAGACTGCTTGGTTGGGGACCTAGGGATTCTAAGGACCGATGGTTTGAGACGGTCAGTGAGTGATATAGCTCAAAATCATTCTCAATGGCGCAGACGCACTCAGCCCGGCCGACAACTGCTACCTTGCCGTAGTGGTCGGGCTTGAATACCGCAGTGACCCAACAAGCTAAACTGGCTGGGACTCATGTCCCTCCAGGTCCTACCATGTCAGGAAGGTTGTTTGGATAGCGGTTAGACTAAAAGCAGTTACCATGGGCTACATGGGGTCCAGAATCCAATAGGATAAAATGGCGTATGAACCCATATAGGTCACCGGCAACCATGGGAACACAGCTCCTGACGCTGTCTGGCGGATTAGACTCCAAGTCAAAGGCTCGGGGGATGGTCCCTTAAGAGAACCACCTGCTTCGTCTGGGCACTCGGGCAGTATCTCAGCCCTCACACAACAGACGCATTCACTATCTTGCAATCTCCTATATTCATTATACCCTCAGATTTTTCCACGTTAGTATTCTTTCTTTCGTAAAACTTAACTCATTACAACGCTTCCTTTAGACATCTTTTGTCTCTACCTTTATTCGCTATATACAGTGTGTTAACTTCAACTGGTACACTTCTACGCAAAGTTCTATGTTGAGTGTGTAAGTCAGCCAGTCAGTAAGTCATCTGTTGTTAGAGATAAGATAATCTGCTACAATTATACCCGTCAGGCAGGATGCTCCTAGAAAGAAGACAGCAAGTTCAGTTGTCTAATATCCCGATAGATATTTGCCATGATTTGAAAAACTGCGACGACCCCTAGATCGCAAAAGAACTCACTGCCTTTTCACTGTGGCATTCAGTCAATTCTGACCAAGTGAATACAAAAGTTAACTCCCTGGAAGATTGCTGAACTTACTGTATCTTTTCTAAAATTTGCTGTGACTTTAGGGAAATCCCCTTTAGGGTTTCCATACCAAGGCCAACAATTGGATTAATCTGAACATAGTTATAATATAGATTTGAAGAACATTAAATACAAAAATCACAAAATTAATGATTCTTACATCCTATTGCATGAGGTAGAAAAAGCTTAATTATATAAAGCAAAAACTGTCTGATAGTTCATTCAGATTATGGGCATTCTACTTCGTAAATCGTCAAGTATATTTAGAACTTGCTTCAACACTACAGAGTACTGAGAACCTATACACACACCTCACCCAACAGCTATATATCAAGTGATTCAAAACGAAAAGCTCAGAGAACACAGGAGTCAAACAAGGCCGTCTGTTATCACTGATCATAGTTCTCATCGTGGTGGACTGGATCATACAACAGACTATAGGGAGCGAGAAGACTCTGGAAGACCTGGACTTCGCGGTGGATTTATGTCTAATATCACACACGCTGAAAGATCTACAGGAGAAAACCAGTGAAGACAGGACTTCAAGTGAATATGGAGAAGAAAGTAATGAAGATACCTAACCAACAACAACAAGAAGCATCGATCGCCTTCAACGGGAGGAACATAAAAGAAGTCATCTCTTTTATTTACTCACCCGGGCAGCATCGTTTCAACTACAGATATCACAGATGAGGATGTCAAAACCAGTCAGCATTGGAAAAGTGAGACAAACCTTTATTACTCTGAAATCAGTGCAGAAATCCATTGCACTCAGCTTACAGAAGAGGATTCGTATACTTGACACTAATGTTACATCATTGCTTTTATTTAGTTCACAGAATTGGCGAATTACAACAACCTGTAGGCTTTTATCAACAGCTGCCTTCAATGACTCCATACTGAAGACCAGACAGCCAACCAGAAAGGATAAGCACCAATGAATTGCGGCAACGAACCAAACAAGAATCTATCACCCAGAAAGTATGCAGAAGGAAATGGAGATGAACTGAACATACACGCCCTATGCGGTTAGACAAAAAGAGTACCCAATCCAATGCTATGACTCAAAGTAAATCACAAAATATCATGCCGGATCGGTCGGGGCCCGGATTAACAACGACCGCGCTTCCTGCTGCCGTGTCACAGGGCAGAAGTGATAAATATGCTACTGAGACACACCAAATGAAAAAGAACAAACAAAAACAGGCCGCGTGTGACCGGCCTCAAGCAGTTGTCCCCTGGGCTCTGCGGTCACGCAACCAACTTCCACGGTGTGGGCAGCCGGGAAGTAACAATCGCCCTCACAATCCGAAATGCAATGAACCAACACGTTGAGAAGATCGCTGAGTGACATCATCCACGATGTAGACCGTCGAGTAGAACCCGAGCGGGAAACGATGAGGTGTGTGCAGGTCGAACAGCGATATGGAGGGGATTGTGTCAGGAGGAAGTGAAACCTTATGAGCAATCGTGGAACAAGCTAAGAACGACTGCAGAGAACAGAGAGAAATGAAGATGTGCTTCTGAAACCCACCATTCCACTCGAAACCCAAGGAAATAACACACACTAAGAATTCGGAGTTACGTATTAAGGCACTTTCTCAGGATTAAGTTATTAAAACTGTTATTCAAGTAATTAAATCAAATCATACCTGTCCACAGTAATTTAAATTTAACAATAGTAGGCCATGACAATGACGTGCTAACTGTTCCACACCACGACTGGTTATCTCTTGACAGCCAATAGCACGGAAACGTTGTAAACCTTTACAGCCTCGAGCAATAGCAGTCAATCCACGATCGCCAACACTACACCAGGATACATCCAAGCATGTTAGATTTGTGCACCAACTAAAGAGGGATAATAAAAAAGATTTGTAGCATTTATTTAAGCACAAAAATGATGATAATGGCGATGAGACAATTTGAAACGGGTGTTGAACGGGCAGCTCATTTCCATTTCATCGCTTTCCGAGTGTTACACAAGACTTCAAGTTTGAGCTTTAAAGTTTTAGTAGCAGTTGTGTTGCTAGCCTTGCGCCCAACCATCTGTGCGTCGGTGACACAGAAAGAGAATGCTCGCCAACCACGCAGGTGGTTCGGCGTCCAATGCCCAGCAGACACACTCCTTTACCTCACCAAGCCAGTAATAAGACTGGTAAAGAGGAAAGGTTGGACATGAGGCTGGCTGGCTAATCTTTTCATGTCTTCCACTCTCAATGGCCAGGTCTCACAGCCATAAAGGAGGACGGAGCGGACTGCTGAGCAGTACACCCGCCCTTTGGTCGACACTTAGCCGGATATCACGTCTACGCCAGAGACGGCGTAAACTGGCATATGCGAAACTAGCCCTCTGTATCCGTGCTGAGATTTCGTCAGCGATCAACCCGCTGGGGCTGGCTGATGCAACTTCCCAAATAAGTGAAGCGGTCAACGTGCTCTACCACTTCACTTCCTATTTCTAATCTAGGGGTCGGTGTAGTCCAATCCTGAAACATCATCTTACATTTTACAGGGGCGAATCGTATGCCAAACATTCGAAGATTGCTGCTCAAGGTGTTCTCAGAGGAACCAGGACTTTTGATGCAGATGGCCATGTCTCGTCAAGTAGGACTACTGGTTAGTATACATATCTTTTAATGGGTAACAGGATACCACGTCTGTGCTGCAGATGACGCAATTTGGCAGTTGCCAAACGAGCTTTTCGCACTCTGCAGGCAGTTCGTCAGCAATAGTCCCATGGAGTTTGGTGTAGCTTCCCAAATGTGTGAAGAAGTTAACACATTCAAATAATTCACTTCAAATTACTGAAACAGGAGTCAGCAAAGATGAGTCCTTTACAAATGTTTTACATTTTACAAGGGTGGCACGCATAGAAAATCTCATATTTTTGCTATTTGTGTCTAAAAGTTTGCATTTGTCGACATCTTTGCTCAAAATAAAAAAGGACCCTCTGTGTCGACCAAATAACCCATGTACTTTTGATCAAACTAAACAAACTATGCAATAGCTGGAACTGTAGTTTACTGGCTTAAGCACTCGATAATCGGCCAATGGATACCAGTTTTCAAGCCCGCTCCGCCTACATCAGCTTGAGCAGCTAGGTATTACCACCGGCCCCCACACAACACGTGTGACTCCTATCCTAGTTAACTGAAGTAACGTTCTAACTAGGGAATATCACATTCAAGCCGTCATAATGGCGTTATGCTCTACCACAGTGTCCAAGTTTTATACTTATGTGGTCACGTAGCTAACCGAAACAACATAAATCAACAGAGTAACGAGACTGAATGAATATTAATCATGGAATTAAGAAGAAATCATTAGGAAAGTGGGAAGTATTAGTCATTTACCATTTTGATATCATTTAATTCATATAAAAATTAAACTCACCTTAGCATTTCTAATCCAGTATCATCAATGCGAGAGCAACTTTCCAGGGACAGTGTGGTCAGAAGAGAACAATTTTTCCCCAGATAATCACAAGTCCCATTTGTTAAATTCTGACATCCTGATAAATCCAAACTTTCAATCATATGACAAAGTTGTGTAAAGCATCTGTGACGAGATGAAAAACCAAGAGATTTGTAATTCTTACACAAGATATTCTATGCATAAGTTATAACCAGCCATCGTCACTGATGTAATCAAATGGAGACTAGTGTCTAACAATAACCGACATAGTAAAAACATTTAGAATGATGACATAAGAGCTATCAGCCTATTTGAATGCACGCAGACTTTAGACTGGATAAAAGAGTCAGTGTGCTAATTAAACGAGGAAATGTTATTAAAAAAGGAATCTCGGGTATTGCAACCATCCCTTAAACTTGGTGTTCAAGCCTTTCTATGTAGAAAATTTGCACTTTTCTCACACTGAAGTTAGCGCTGGAGACACTTAAAGCTCCACAACTGCACCATCTAGTTTAGCGAGCACAATGCCAAGTGTTTTATGTGTTGAAAGCACAATTCTCACCAGAATAATTGTTGTAACGCTTTTCTGTTCCACGAAACATAGAATCCAAAGCGAAAACAAATTTGAGAGAAACACAACAATAGAAAAAAGAGTGATGGGTGATTTAGGTGGCAAATTTTAGCGGGAGATTAATGAATACATGAAAGTAATTGGACTTACTGTAAGGCTTCATCAGTCACATTTCTACAACCCTTTAGCCTTAAATCACGCAGAAAACCACGACTTCTTTGGGCGATCTTTTCAACTACTTTTGGCTAATTTTTTTATTGCATTAAGTAAGTAATAAACCTTACCTGTACATACCGCTGGAAGTCGAACAAGTTGATGCTTTTCCAGTTACTTCCATCGAAAGCACACTCATACCAAAACTATCAGGTATACGATACAGGAAAATCTACTTACTTTACAGACTTGGGAGCATTTGCATAAAGTAGTGATATCTAAGTAGGAAAACACCCTAGATTTCATTTAGATTGTTGCTAAACTGTTTACCTGATGATTAATTCCTTGGGTAATCTGTCATTAATACAGACATCGCTTTTATGATGTGAGTTAGTCTGGAAGAATGGTAATTTAACTCATTAAATTTACCTTTCCATTAGCTAAAACTGAACCATTTGCATTGAAGTAGTTTGGAAAGTTTTCCATTTTGGAGCATTCAAATAACTACCAAACCATATAAAATGGATTCCCCATTATTGAAATTGATTAGAAAATGCTTTAAAAGGTAGGCATTTGTACGCTCATCAAATAATAATTAATCCAAAAAGTAAGCGAGACAACATCCTCTAACAAATCCAATCAGCTGACTAGCTACTTTGAAAGCCAAACAAAGAATTCGATAAAACAGATGACGTTCAATATCAAACTATCGAGTAATAATGTTAGGAAACGGTTTATGGATGATTGTAATGACGTCTCATTTTATAATAACTGATAGCATTCAATTTATAAAAGTTCTATCGACACTTCGTAAGCACTCAGCGAACTGGCGACCTTCATTTCCACGTACTCATGTATCTGACTATAAATTTTGGCATAACCTGGTATCATTTAGTTCATTTTCACTGAATTACTTCAGTTTAAGAAGGCTTTTAGTTAGTTTACTTCGTTTCTCAAGCAAACTGCGAAGTCGCCGATACCTCCTTCTCTTATAAAATGTTGGATAACATACGAAATACATATTTGTACCTTTTTCTATAGAACCACTTGTTCTTAAGAAGAATATGTAGCAAAATCACATTATCTGACAGTGGTGTTCACAGTTTTATGGTTTAGTGTGAGGGATTAAGGATGGAAACCGCTAAGCAGAAGCGACTGTGAATTATTGTATTATAGGCACATCGATTCTTAATGGGAGAATTAATTTTATTATTTTTTTTATTTTTGATTACAGCTTGATGCCACACCGTATTTTCAGTACAAGTATGGAATTTTCAGCATAGATATCGGTAGCCCAAATTTTGTAGGCCGACCATAGATATCGGGTGTGCTTCGGCGGGGGATCGAACCCCGGACCATGTGCATGGTCGGCGAGAGTCCTCACCACTGTGCCACCGACGCTTCCATATGCTAAACAATATTGGGTAGTTAAAAGCACCTATGCAGTTACGTGAGCAAAAGGTTAGTCCATTAAGTATACACGTTTTAAAGCAAATTAGTGTTGTCATCTGGTGACACTCCTATTAGTTAGTCGAGAGCAAAGTAATCTTTTCTGGTTTTCCTTTATAGGTATCGACTGCTTCGGACCATCAGCTTTTCACCGTGGCATAAAATTGCTGTGCATTTGGCAGCACCTTTCGATAATAATATTAATGCCTTATTAGTGCCACTGATATTACTAACTGCAAATAGAACTACTATAAGGTGACAACTACTCATATTTTGTAAAGACAACTCTAGAAGTTATACAAAAGAGTGAAATGACTACAAAGTGAAAGGCATGGTAGCACTGGAGGGCATAAAATGATAATAAGATGCTCTGTTAGCTATCTCTCACGGTGAAACTGGAGGAAGCTCGGTACAGTATTAACGCTGAATGCTCTTAGTCGTTAAAGTGTCGTCACTCACATTATTCCATGCAGCGAAATGGACTTTCAGAAGCACATCGAGGTTTCACTCTGTTCTTGGCAGTCCTTTCCAACTGGCTTCACAGTTGCTTGCGGACTTCCATTTCTCCCTCACATGGTTTGCTGCATTAACCCTCGGATCAACAACCAACTACTCACTCGCCTCTCTCCTTCCATTTGATAGCCTTCCTGAGATGTGATGATGCTTAACAGTTTCCTCAGTGCATGTCCTGTCCATTTCCTTTTCCTTCTGCATGTCTGTTGAGCGGCAGGTTATTGGAATGTCTACTGCTAGAGCTCCCTATTGCTACTTCATCTTTCTTGGATGGACATCTAGTCTTCAGTACTACACGAAGGCAGATGTTGATGGCAGTCGGCAGCAACCTGCTAAAATTGCTGTCGACGACGAGCGCTCCATATCTCTGGAAGAAAAAGATGCGCTAGATATTGCGGTTAAAAATTTGGACTCCGTTCTCTGCGCTGAGTCCAGTGGATCTCTATACAATCTTCAGGGTAATGAACGTCTGACTAGCTTTTGCAATCTGATCCTGGATAGCTTTCATATTCTCATATGTTCCTCCTTTAATTGAGATGACAATTTCCTGGTTAGCGAGAGAGTTGTCTTAAATTAGATTCCCTCGTTTGTGGTCACTGGTGCTCGAGGCTGTTAATTGGATGTCTCCACAGCCTTTTCCTCCTCTGGACTCACCTGAAGTCCTGTATTCGCTTCCATCTCTGCGGACTTGTGGTTTTCACCTTTATATACCCAAGTTTCTGGAACTTGAGAAATAAGCCATCTGAAAAACCCACATCTTCTACGGTCCCTTCGTCGATGCGACGAAAATCCGTCCTCTTTCCCCTTTATCTACTTCATGATAGAGTGCATCACAATCGTAAATATCATGGGTGATAGCATACGCCTTTTCTTACTTCTGTCTTCACTTTTGGGACTTTCCTTCTTGAATTTCTTGGCATGGGGTGTCGCCACACGGTTGTTGATTGAGGTATATTTATTTGTGGCTACCTCTAATGATCAGACCTTGCGTGAAACTATCAGTGATCTAATTCCTTTATGGACAAAACTTATTTTCATAAAGTCATACAGTGTTATACAGGTATACTTACTGATGGCGTTAAGAGCACAATTTATTTCTCATGTGATAATGCGAAATAAAAGGAAGATAGTATTTAACTACTCTGTGTACTCTGACTAAGCTCATTGTTAAGCCGTAAAGATAATTAAGGGACGGGTGTTGACATAAAGTGTGACACTATCTTGAATAAAAGTTCTGGGGACATTTCCCACCATTCTTATACCATGTTTGCACCGCTGAGCGTTGCAAAGGGAGCAAAACAGTGATGTACTCCTTTTGAATGTAATGATAATGTCGCAACTTAATTGTCAGGAAACAAATGTAGATGCCATAAGTGCAGCAGAAACAGGGGAGCATAACATTAAGGGAGAATCACGGCATCTGTGAGAGTATGGTCTCCAAAAACAGAACAGCCTTTAAACGTAACATCTGTAGAAAGTGGATGCCTTGAAGTCGTGGTAAAATCAGATTATTCAATTATTACGCATTTAGGTAGTAGAACGCTAGGTCTTAGTTTTGGTGACTCTTTCCAACACACCATTTAAACCTTGTAGAACTAGGTTTGCCACTAAATGGAAGACCGCGGGCAGACATGCTGAAGGCAGTACATTTTTTGGAGGAAGATGGAGATCAGAGAAATGTCGGCGAAAATGGTTCAGCTGGTGACCCGACGAAAAGCTCCAGCCGGAATCGATATGAAAATATCATACTATTATTATTATTAACCCATGGTCAACGCATCTACTTCCTTGAAGAAACTTATCCCTCTCTCAACGAATCAGTTCCTTATGTGTTTTTCACAGCCTACAAAACAAAACAGTGGCAGATATTCTAGACGCAACTAATGCTTCCGCGACCTTCGCGACATTTTGCAGATGAGCGCAATGGTGGTCTCGTTTCGAATTCAGAAGACACTCAAGCCCTCTCATACTCTCTTCAGCAGCCCTGTTAATTACCCTAAAAGAGTAATGATACTATTTTTAAAAAGAGCCGTAGGTAGATCAAATGGGATGGGTGCGTTTGAGCTTTTCATCACCTGGTGTTCGTTGCGAACCTTCGCATTTTCGGTAGTCCGTTATTAACCGACCAAGAAACACTGGAGTCAGTGACTTTGCATATGTACACTGCGGCCAGCTAGAGTGCCTCTTATAGCGCTCTTTCACCGTTCCAGAAGCCCCAACAGGTCGGTAACCCACGTGCCCCCTGCCTCGCACAACTTCTTGCTGACATCACGCTTCTTGTTGCCACTGGAACAGCTTCCCACAGTTATCAGATGCAGCTACTAATTCCATCTAATGCACACTCTCAGGCCATCAGGATTCAGAGTCCTTAAGCAAATAGCGTTTGATGTTGGGCGTGAACGCCTTAAGCTTGGTGCAATACTCTCTGTCAGACAAGATGACTTGTGCTCATCCAGAAGTTACCAGAAACTTGTAGAAACACAGTGGTCTTTAGCGAAGAGCGTTTTTAAGCCGCATGAAGCTTAAATGACTGTTACGTCTAATATTGTACTTTACTGTGAACCGCATCAAATCTTATTCTTGATTTACCATCACATGTTTCTAAATATGAAGTGAATAGTATATTTTGTATCGTTTTCTCGGCAGTGTCATAGTGGAGTACCACCAAAAGTGGGTCGTACTTCATGCAGATGAATATCGAGCATAGCCATGCAAAATTGTTTTACCGCATAAAACAGGTGGTTGTACTCCATAGTTGGCCATTACCGCCATTTTGAAAACATTGTAGTCTGTACGCGTCAGTTGATTTAGATGCGGAAAAGTGTTCGGAAGCCAGCTGTCTCTTCATTTTAGACCATGAATAATAATAGTAATAATTTATATTTCGTATGAACTGGTGTTTACAAGAAGTGCATGTCGTTTTTACAGGGAAGAAGAGTTATGTCATAAATTACAACAGTGAACTATCATAAATTAATACTTTTTTGACAGTTTAAATTGTTCGATTATGGTACAAGCAATCAGAACAGGTTCAAATTGTAAACTCTTCACTAAGGTCACCATCAAGGCTGAGCGACAACCCAAGCTAAAAGTTGTGGCCAACCTATTAGGAATATATATTTGGGTAATTGCTATGCGACCACGTGATTAAAAGCTATTTCAGGAAGAGGAAGCTGCAAGATGGTACAAATGCAGTTATGGATAGTGAATCGCTGAAAGTACCAGATATATGCGAGAAGGAGCTAAAGAGTCTTTGGAATGATAGCATACATTTGAAACGTATAGTGCTAAACATATTGGTCATACTGGATGACGTCTTGAACAAAATTTATTGTTCATAATCAAATCAATTATAAACACACGACTTCTAAATTGGTCTTACACTGTAAACTATGTTTTCGGTAGAAGTATAGTTTTTCTCAAATTTAAGATATTTCAGAGAGAAGTGGCTTGAAAGATCTGAAAGATTAGAACCTGCTGGATATGCTGACCGGTAAGATGTTTCATGAATTTGTGTATGGTGCATGGGGTAGCATCTCGACAAGAAGCTGAGTGAGCTTGTAGATGTTAGGGGCAAAAGCATCTTTTATAATTTAGTTCTATGCAGTTGGTTTGGACATACAATATTGTATCCTAGCATATGTTTGAAAATGTTACCTTTAATCAGTCTCTTCATAATTCTAAATGCTATAGGTGTGATATTGATTGGCCTGTATTTGTTGACTTCTGGGTGCAATAAATGTCATTTTCCATTTGTCAGTGTATGTTTGAGTTCGTAAGGCCATCTTAACGATTTTAAGCAGTAATATGGGAATGTCAAGACCACCACATTTATAAAAATACGATGAAATGTTGTCAGTGACAATACCATTGGACTTCTAAGAGTGAAGTCAGCTGTACTAACTTGTTTTAGTGTGGGTAGAGAGGAAAGTTTCCTCGTGTCAGTACAGTATATACCTAGTAAGATGAATGTGGGCTTAAGCTAGTTAGCTGAGAACGTCCTGTTGAATAATCAGTAGATATCCGCAGAGTCACTGTACAACCTGTCTCTGTTGATGACGAGAGAAGTACTATGGTTTGTGCGATTCAATCGCTTCCTCAGGATTTCTGTGAGAGCATGCATCCTAACACGGATAGTCAGTATGGTACATTCTATATTCCTCATACGCAAATATCGAGCTTGTGAGATGGAGCTGAGAGTGTTAAGCATTAAACCTAGTGTGCCAAAGTCGTGGTGTTTGAAGTAACTTGTTGAGAGTCTCTTCAGTTTCATACGATCCTTTGGTTTTATAAATGGCTTTCTACTTGGGGAAACTTTTGGTGTTTGGAGTGGAATGGCAGCATCTAAGCATGTGTTCGAGTTCTGGTAGAAGATGCTCAGAGCCCTTTCGAGGTCACCAGTAGTGAAGTATTCTCCCCATTCAGAGCATCTTAGCATTGATTCTACGAAAGCCCAGTTTGCCTTAGTTCCTATGTGTTATTTGCTCTGAAGTGGTGGTGTAAGCTTCGGTGCTACTACGTGGAAGTGATAGTGTACACAACACTGTTTTGTAGTGGCTAGCTGAAAACCTAGAACCCACCAAGGTTGAGATGGGACTTATATTGTGGCAGAATGTTAAGTCTATTACGTTGTCACCTCTTGTAGGAATAGTGACAGTTTGTTTCTAGCCAAAAATTTCTAGTGTACCTAAGAGCTTGTCATATTTAGTTGGCCCTGTTAATAAATCCCAGTTGATTTCGGATAGGTTGAAGTCTCCACATATTATCTTATGGTCGTATGGAAGAGTGAACACTTGCTTCAGTACATTAATTAGTTGAGGCTTGTAGTCACTAAAGGTGCCAGTTGCTCTGCAGATACATACTTTTCGTAGTGTAGCACTTTTGAAGTGTACGTTTACCCAGGATTTGAATGCAAGCTACAAGACACTGAACAAAAGAGTAAAGAAGAGTGCCAGGGAAGACAAAAGAAAGTACTATGAAACCATGGCAAGTGAGGTAGAACAAGCTGCAGGCAAAGGAGACCTCGCAACACTCTACCAAACAACTAGGTACCTATCGGGTAAAAGTTTGACACAAATTAAGCCGGTGGAGGATGACAATGAAAAGTCACTCAACAAAGAAGTGGAGCAAAGGAAACACTGGGCTGAACACTTCAAAAGACTCCTAAATCGACCACCACCTACAACGCGCCCAGCAATACCAACGACGGAGGCAGAGCTACCAGTAAACACCAACCCCCCGACGAAATCAGAAGTCCTGAAGGTAATCAAGATGCTTAAAGCTGGAAAAGCAACAGGACCAGATGGAATCCCAGCAGAAGCATTGAAAATGGACCCAGAGACAACAGCGGACTTGATGACGCCACTACTGGAGAAGGTGTGGAAAGAAGGCAAGGTACCCGAGGATTGGAAGAAAGGATACTTATTCAAACTACCAAAGAAAGGAGACCTAAGTCAATGCAAGAACTGGCACGGAATTATGCTCCTGTCCATCCCAAGCAAAATACTGAGCCGCATCATCCTGGAGAGAATCAAACATGCCCTGGATGAAAAACTTCGACCGGAACAGGCTGGATTCAAGAGAAACAAGTCGTGCATTGATCAAATCGCCACATTACGGATCATTACTGCCCGGTACGTTCGAACCAGGTGACGCTTTTGCACGTGTTTTCGTTTATATTCATTTATTGCTTACTGTTGATTGATCTTTAATAACGATGGGCCGAAATTCTAAAAAGAGTGTTCGTGTAAACACCAGTAATTTAGAAAATAGCACCAGCTCGTCTAATAACACATTACCAACCCTTATTATTAGGAGTTCACCCAACATAAAAGACTCGAACATAACTCTGACCCCTGTAATGCAGGTGGAAGATGTTCTGTCTGAAAAGGTATAGCTCTCTTACTTAATATGCATTATTGAAGAGATGCAGCTACAGATAGATGAATTAAAAACGAAGTTAAGTTCATTAGAATGTATACCCGAAACTATCTCACTTATGAAGAAGGAACTGCAGGATCCTACAATCTTAAAGCTTTTTAATATGACCTCTAGAATGACGCCTACTGACTCAGAAAATGCTAAGGAGTTAGAAAACGCCATTGACTTTCTATCCAGCGAAGTTGTTAAAAGGCTGGCTTCGAAACAAAACGCTATAGTGTATAATGTACCAGACAGCGAGCCCATAAAGTCGGTCCAGCACTCATTGTTGAAGGCTGCACATCTCTTGAGTGCATTCGCCTAAGTAAAAAAGACCTAAAGCATCCATGTCCCATACTCTTTAGGTTCGACAGCTACATAATAGCTGAACGATTTAAGAAGGCCGAAGATCTTCTGGCTACTGCCACTAAATTCAAGACTATTAAAGTAGTCTCGGATAAAACAACTAACCAAAGGCAAGCAACCAAGAACTCCTTCGATACAAAGTTGAACACACCGAGAAATACACCTGGTATCAGTGCTAAAGTGTCGACGGACAAAGAAGCACAGCAAGTCACCTGTATAGTGTTGGGAAAAAAATCGGCAAGTAAAAGCGACTCGAAACTCAGTGAGAGCAGTGTCACTGGGTGCAATCCTAAAGTACATGAGAGCACATCTGGAAAACCTGCTGACATACATGAGGTTGATATTGACTCACAAACTATGGCTGACCAGAAACCACTGGCAGACCACACCCAATCTGGATGCAAGCCCGAGAGGCCCTCAGTAGAAACTGCAAGAAAGACCACAAAGCCTAGAGTCCCACTCCACACTTCGACATACCTCCCTCTTAATAAGTCTAATAAGCATTGATATAAGAATAAAACTTGGGCACTGTGGTAGAGTGTAATTCCATTATGGGTAAATTTTATTTTCATAGAGTCTCACAGTGTTATACAGTAATATTTACTGATGACGTTTCGAGCACAATTTATTGCTCATACTCATATCAACTTGATAGAGTTGACAAAAGAGGAGGCGGCTGCTTAATATATGCCTCTAAATCCACTAACTCCAATACTTTCAATAACCCAACTACTGACAAACTCCCTGAATCTAAGTGGATAAGCATCCACACAAGCGAAAATAAAATTCTCGTGGGATGTATATACAGACCCCCTAATAGCTCTGAAATGACTGATATAACTATTGGAGAAATACTAGAGCATGCAGCTACGCTGGACTTTGACTACAAAGTAGTCTGTGGCGATTTCAACTTACCTGGAGTAAACTGGGATACCTGTACGGGACCTAGAATCTATGACGAGCTACTACAACCTATAGACGTAGGCGGATGGAAGCAGTGCGTACGCCTCCCTACAAGAAATGAAAACACTCTTGACTTAATCCTTTGTCATGAAATAGAGCCCATCTCGATAGAGGTAGGAAATAAACTTGATAACAGTGATCACAACATATTGTACTGCACGCTACCCCTCCGACTAACAACTAAACACACACCTAAAAATTCCCCGGTGCACTATCAGTATAGGGACTATAAGAATGCCGATTGGGAATTCCTATCAGATCTGTTGAGAAGTTCTGACTGGGAAGAATACTTCATCAACAATAACTTAGAAGTATCACTTGATATTTTCTACAAAACAATTGGCTCAGCAAGAGACACAATCGCGCCCCTAAAATCTGCTCTAAAGACACCAACTCCATTTATAGACCGCAAAACGCAACTAAAACTAAAGAAATTGAAAAGGAAATACCATGTATTTAAGGAATTTAATGCGTTAAACCAAATACATGAAACTCTTAAACGGCTTGAAGATAAACACAAAATGATGTCACAACTTGAAGAAAATAAAGCGCTTGTGGGTAACTCCAAAACTCAGGAACTTTGTAGGATATTGCAGAAACGCCTAAAAAGCAGTAAAGACAATACTGTAAGCAGCTTGGAGCATAAGGGTATAATATACAATGATCCCCAGGTTATAAGTGAACTCCTCAATGAGTGGTTTTGCAATGACGCCAGAGTGCACCCGACCCAAAATTTCCAAATGACCTGCAAAAGTAACCACAAATTAGGCGAAATAGATTTTAATATACAAAATATAGACTCAGCGATTAAGACATTGAAGTCTAATGGTAGTACTGGAACAGACGACATACCATCTGTCATATACAAAAATGGTAGCACGGAAATGGTAGTCTTGTTACTTAGAATATTTACTCTCTCTCTGTTGGAAACTGGAACTTATCCTGAAGAGTGGAAAACCACATACATATTACCTAAGCACAAAGCAGGGGCCAAAAACAGTGTATGCAACTATAGACCTATCAATATAACACCGGTAATATCACGAATAATGGAGAAAGTGGTTAAAGACCAAGTGTCAGACAACTTACTAGAACATGAACTTATCAATCCATCACAACACGGATTTCTCAAAAAGAGATCATGTGTGACCTGTCACATAGACTTTTCAACGAAGTTACACGAAGTAGGGACAACAGAGAACTAGTAATTGTACTATATTTCGATATAACAAAAGCCTTCGACAGAGTTCCCCATAATCTGCTAGTCAGCAGGTTATGCTCACTAGGGATATGTGACCCTCTCCTGAGCTGGATAAAATCATTTCTCTGTGGCCGAAGTCAGACAACGAAAGTTGGCTCGATAATCTCAAGGCCTAAACCAGTAAGTAGTGGTGTGATCCAGGGAAGTGTATTAGGCCCACTCTTATTCATAATATACATAAACAGTATCTGTGAATGCTTTAGTGTAGGTAAACCAATACTATATGCAGATGACTTAAAAGTGACGTATAAATGCAAGAACACAGATCTTGGAATAACAGTAAACGCCATACAGCAAGAATTAGAAAAAATGGATAGATGGTGTGACACCTGGCAACTCCAATTTAATGTCGAAAAATGTGGCTGGCTCTGCATAGGTTGCAACAATTTAGAACTTGACCTGACAATTCAAGGCCATGCACTTCAACGACTGGAATCTGTACTAGACCTAGGGCTGAAATATTCACATAACTTATCATTTTCTGAACATATCTCCAAACAAGTGTCAAAGTCACGCAGACTTATCGGCTTTCTACTCAGGAACTTCTACAGAAATGAGTCTAGAATTCTGCTGTACAAGGTTTGTGTGCGTCCTTTATTTGATTACTGTTCATTCATGTATAGTAGTATACGCATAGAGGACAAATTGAAAGTCGAGGGAGTGCAGAGGTACTTCACGTTAAAATTACTCGGAACTGAAAACGGTACGAACTACTCCACTAGATGTGATACCCTAGGACTAGAAACACTATGGCTAAGACGCCTGAGACTAAACTTAACACTTTACTATAAGCTTCTAAACCACTTAGTTTTTACCTCTACTAATGGCACTCGACTTTCAGATGACAATGGCTACAAACTAAGACACACTAAGGGTACAGTAGCTATCGAACAATGTAAAACAGCCACCAGGCAAAAGTTTTACTTGATTAGGTATGCACAGATATGGAATAAACTGCCAATGGAAATGCGTCAAGCAAGTACATTGGCCTCCTTCAAAAAGGTGCTTAATGACAAACTACAAGAGTTTGCAAACGATAGTAGTTCTAGTTCCTATCTGAGAGCCTCCGAAATTATAGGACCATTTAATGTATAAGCTTAAATACTACACCTGTTGTTTTTTGCCTATATTTATAATTCTAGATAAAACATTAACGGTTAAGATACGTATCCTCAAACAGACAAGAAATCTCGTTTGTAAAACTACTACCCAACACAATGAGTGGAATAAAATGGCCATAAACCGACAACATGAAAAAGGTATAACTCACCACAACATCACATGGACAGATGTACGCTCGTTGGGCACCATATATCCCTCACCAACTGCAACCCACCTTTCCTTAGATAATGTGATGAACTTATATCCATAATGTTGCTGAGCAGTTAATATTCTCAACTCCTGTCGGAACAGCTGAAACTCATAAACCTTCCTCACGCTAAGAAAATACCCACAAGCAGTAGAAATCCATTAATTAATGCATCTGAAGCTTATGTATTTACTCCCAACAATGACATTGCAGATCAAATGAGATAAACATATCACTGATTTCAAAATAACACATCAATGAACAATAATTCGAGGACTCTGCACACAACGAAGTTATGTATGAATATTGACTTCAAGCTTTATTTTTTTACCAGGCACTTATAATCCATCCACCAAAGACCTGGTTTTTTTGTTAATGCGAAGACAATACTTCTGTATTTCCTGATGTGTTGCACTCACTGACGATCTAGCAGATTTTTCCAACTGTGCACAGAAATGATTGTATATAAGTGAAAAGGCTGTTTTATACTGCTGGGATTAACATTTATCAAGTGCATGTATAATCTCCAGCGAACATGTAAAGCATATCTTGTTGCAGCGTGTAAATTTTGATTGAATTATATGGTTCTATTTCTGTAACAATTTGATGATGCCTGTAAACTGGCGTCCCTCATGTACTGTACTATGAGAATAAATATATTTATTTATTATTGAACAAAGCTTTGAATGGCAGTCACCTCTCTATCTCTACTTCATCGACTTTGAAAAGTCCTTTGACGGCATCGATCGAGAGGTGATTTGGAAACTACTTCGCTACTACTACGGGGTGCCGCCGACAACTATACATCTCATCCAACAGTTGTATGACAATGCTACATGCCAAGCACTCCACAACGGGAAAATTACGGAATTCTTCGAAGTGAGGACAGGAGTAAGACAAGGCTGCCTACCATCGCCAATGATTTTCCTGATTGCAGTAGATTGGATAATGCGACAAACAGCGGGAAATGAGGAAACAGGCATAAAATTGACTCACACAAAAAACCTGGAGGATCTGGACTTCGCCGATGATATATGTCTGATTTCTCACAAACTGGAAGATATGCAAGCGAAAAGCAACAAGTTGACAGAAGAAGCTTCAAAGATAGGACTTCAGGTGAACATAGAGAAACCAGAGGTGATGAAGATTCCTGGACAAGAACAACAACAACAGACAACGATCAGCATAAATGGGAGGAACCTGAAAGAAACAACCTCTTTTACCTACCGACCTGGGAAGCATCGTTTCAACTACAGGCGGAACTGACGAGGATATCAAAGCAAGAATCGGGAAAGCAAGGTAAGCTTTCACTACTCTCAAGTCTGTGTGGAGGTCAACAACACTCAGCATCAAAAATAACATCCGGATTTTCAAATCCGATGTGAAGTCATTGCTACTCATTATACGGATCAGAGACTTGCAGTGCGCGTCATAAAGAGCATCTCAAACAAACTACAGACCTTCATTAACAGTTGTCTTCGCTCAGTACTACTCAAGATCAGATGGCCGGCCAGAAAAGATCAGCAACAGAGAGGGATCTCTGGGAGCGAACCAACCAGGAACCGATTGTGCAACAAATAGGCAGGAAGAAATGGAGATGGATTGGCCATACTCTGAGGAAACAAGCCATCAAGTGACATCACTAGACAAGCCATTGCTCGAGTGGAACCCGAAAGGGAAGCGGCGAGTTGGTCGTCCAAGGGTGACTTGGAGGAGGTCATGTGAAGAGTAGATGAAAACGTGTGGGCAGACTTGGAGCGAGGTGATGACTGTAGCAGAGAACCGAACGCACTGGGGACGTGTGGCTGAAGCCCTATGTTCCTCTAGGAATTAAAGGAAACAATAATAATAAAATAATATACCACCGTGTGTGCTCTGAGCGTCGGTAGTTTGTTTAGGCAAAGTTGGGAGTCGAAGCATTTAAGTTCGTTAACCAGGCTCAGGTGTGGTTCGGTATCCATTGGTTCTGCATGGCATCATGTCCCTTCTTTACAAGTGATGTTAGTGCCATGTTCACCTATGTCTATCGAGTTATTTTCTACTCCTCTCAGTGAATAATGATTCGTATTATTGGGCAAGCTATAGAATAAGGTAGTTTCAGGCCTAGGTAGGTTGGAGACACGGTTAGGAGCTATTATTTGGCCTATATTTTTACAAGCGTTGGTTGTGATCAATAATTGAATGTGCACCAGACTCTAACCGTTTTCTCTCGAAGAGGCGGTATGGGTTAGGAGGTGGTAACATCCCCACCAGTTGTTTGATCAGAACTTACACGGATGTGGTGGATAAAAAGTTATTGATGCCTTGTGCCTAAAGGCATTGGCTGTTTCATTATGTGGGCTTCGTTATGTGTATTGCTGCATTATGGACTTACGCCTTACATACCATAAAAGTTTGTTCGTATGCCGTACTTTGAAAATCCTGAGTTGTTGGTAGCTGAGCTCTGAATATAGTCCGCTGTGTCAATTATAGTGGTTGTGTTGCTACGTCAGTTATAAGGGTGGGATTTAGTGAGACTTAGCACATTACACGGGTATCTGTTGGCAGTATTGTTCGCGGAGAGTCTTGTGTTATTTCTGCCATTAGTGTGATTATTAGTGTAATTTTACATGTTATTTCCAATCCAGTATCGATTCTTTCTGGAAGGATTTCGCGAATATTGTGGATTTTTGATTACGAGCGCTGGATTTCGGCATATTTTGTTTCCAAATTCCTCTCTAACTATTGCACGTCTTATCTACCGCAACTTTTATTAGTTTATAGCTCATATCCTTTGATAGGATATATTGCGAATGGATGAATTCCTTAGCCTCTTTCTGCGTTTCAAACTGAAGGTGTACAGGGCGGCAATGTTCGTGTTGACTCTTTTTAGTCTATGGCTCTTTAATTGAGGGTCAGGGATTTTCACCGTCCTAAGCAAGATTCCTTATATTTTTGGTCCCTCGTCATTCAGTACGCCGTGGATTGTAGCACATAACTTTATATCTGGTCTTGTGGTAACCTCTGTTGTGAAGTTTTTCAGGTTGCCCACCATGGTTACCGATTCTCAGTCAAGTTCGCCAAGGTTCATGGTTCTGGTTGGGACGCTCGTGGGTGAAACTTAGCAGACCTGCAATTTGATGTCATTTGTCTGTGTTGATAGGTGAGATATACTGGCCACATTTTATGAATATCTTGCATTCGTAGACGTAATACTCTTTATTTCTGGTATCTCAGTCTTCAGCCCTTCTGTAGACAACCTTCGTCGTTATGTTTCTGCATTATGCTTTGAAACTGGGCTTGTTAACTTATGTTTGGTGACACATACATCAGGAGTAGTGAAGGGATCTATATCCGAATCGGGTGGTGAATTGACAGGAGCGACGCTACTAATAGTTGTCAGCACAATTTTACGTCCAGTTCCAGACGCATTAGATGGTTGTGACAAGGCAGCTTGATGCTTGTAGCGTACTGGTGAACTATGTGACTCCCTGTAAGTTCTCGTGGAAGGTACGTTACTTGGTGTAGCAAGCAGAGGTAAGCTAACAGTCATCAGATTAACAAGTGACTGAGTTCATGGCTTTTTTATTTCATTAACCATAACCATTTAAGATTTTATGGTTATAGGTATGGAACTAGAGAAATATTTGCGCGAGGTTTACAACAGAGATTGACTATATATAAAGAACCACGCTAAAATGTAACACTAAAGTTAAACGTAACGCTTTGAGAATCTCAGAGGAAGGACGCTAGATAGAAACGTAGGTCGTAGCTGGCTAGATATGTTTTGTGATCAGTGCAAAGCTACAGAAGACGACACAGACTACCTAAACTATTGTCCTCTCGGCGTAGACTCCCAGCCTGTTCATTTGAGGCTCCATTTAGCACTACAATAACTCTCTGACACGCCCGCCTCAGGAGCTCAAGTGATACGCATAGTTCTAAATTCCGGAAGGGAATTTATATGAAGCACCAGACTGCTATCTCGAATACGACTCTCAAAATCCTGCAGGCGTTGCTGGTGAAGCATCCTTGTGTTCTGGCCAATGCTGACTGTTGTCAGATATGCATCAGTGTGCGATAACTGCAGCCACCAAGCTAGGAAAAAACACACGCTTCAGGACATCCAATAGTGAGCAATGAGTTTGAATGTGAGATTTGAACTCCCGTTAGTTTACATCTCCAACATAATTGCACTGTTTCTTCGTTGTGTATTTACACGGAATTTGGCCACCGGCATTCTTCCAAAATACACTCTCAAAAAATGGACAAATATCTCCCTTTATTATATGCACTATCGGTTAGGGATCCTGGTAATCAATTTGGTACTAGGGCTGGTCACTAAGGTAAACTGGATGCTCCCAAGGGAGGTAGAACCAATGAAAAATCTGCTCAGGGATATAATCAGATAAGTGGAACAATAAAATTCCGTGTAAATACGCAACGAAGTAGAAGTGCAATCATACTGTTTGAAATAACGTTTGTGTGCAGACAATTTCTATTCATTTCAGGAATATAGGTAATCATCTTTATCCAAAAATACCACCTTATGTGCACCACTGTGAGTTTATACAGTGAAGCAACTTGATAGTGTTCCTTCATCGGTTGGGAAGGACGATACATTAATTGACATGACTTAGCTGTTTTTCTGTGGTTTTTTATTGAAAATTTAACTACTGCTTAAAACAGAGAGATAGCTTCAGTCGTTCTGATTTTAATAAGTAGTTCTTCTTTCAGAAATAGTTTTTAAACCAATACTCCGTTTTCATGACAATGAAATGACACCTTTCCTAAGCCTTTAGTATTAGGGTGTTGTGATTGAAAACTAGTTATTCGCTAACGTTGCACTTTTAGTCCCTCATTTGATGCAGACCGATTTCTATCATTTGATTTTTCACTGTGACCACTATTTGACCTGAAACTAACGTTTTCGGTAACTATCTAGTGTCCAATCGGAGTACCCACCACGGCCATATGGGTAGTCAGTTGCTTGCTCGAGCAACTCTGCCTAAATGTCTTTGACTAAAGCACTGGGTGACCCGGGTCAGAATCTCAGTAGGCACACTTTTACTTCAAGAATGCCGTCACACCTTAATGACGAATGCCAACAAGTATGGAACCTAGACCGAAGGCTTCCTGCTGATTGCCTTCAAAAATCTAACAAATGTTGAGGCCTTGAGAGTACTGGTGCTAACCAGTTGGCCCAAAGTAGTCTTTATGAAGTAGAATATTGAAATTAGCTTATTGCATACATGTTACACAACACATCCGTTTGGCCTCACGTGGAAAGTACAGCTTCTGCCACATATCTTTATTTCACCCTGTTCTTCGCAGGCTCTTTTGTCTAGATACCAGATTCCTCAGAAGCTTTCATTTCATCCCCAGACAATGACGCCCTACCCTTAATGGACCTTTCACAGATGATTGGATTTATCATCACGTTCATAAGACCTCTAAGTCTATTGGCCTAGACATGCAAGCTTTAGAGTTAGTTAACCTGCGCCAAACATAAAATGAAGGAGGAATGATAATTCAGAAAACAGAATGGTGAATGGTTAGTTTTTGATAAACAAATTGGAGCTTAAGCATTCTGTAGCCTCTCAGATGTTTCATTGAAGGGCGATCAAAAAATACACTAGCTGATACTCGGTAGAAGCTCTGCAAGGGTATTTTTAAATTTTTGACGTCAGATTTCTGAATACCTATTAGCAATAAACGTAGGTTCAGGGCTTCTTACTGACTGCCTTCAGATACTGGCGGAAAGAGCTTTAATCATTTCAGGGCTGTGTTGTGATAATCCCCATTATTGGATAAGTTTCCAGCTTTTGTCACATTTTCTTTTCTCGTATTAAGGAGAAGAGTAAGCACATCATCGATTTTCAGCTTCCCCTCTAGAAAACGAGAAGCATTTTGGGACAGCCTCATGAATTGCTCACAAGTTGTGATTTATGTATGCTTTCCCTGATGTTGAAATGAGCGTCGTTTTGTGACTTTTTTTGATCAGCAGTATTTCAGTGAAAATATTGTGGCTCAGTGATGATAAGGGGGCCTAACTATCTTTTCGCGTATTAGAAAATTGACATAATCTCTTCTAACCCACACAGGAAGACTCGCTGGCTCGCTTAAAATACTGCAAAGGATGGATTCCCCCATGAACATTCCGAAAGCATTCTCAATTCCAGTGTACTCACTATCAACAAGCCAGTCGATGTTAACTGGTTAATCATCAGCGAAAACGCTTTCCAAGAAACACACCAAATTTTAGGACAAGCTTGGAATTGATCCTGAACTAAATCACAATTGTCACTAAACAGTAACGCCTTCTTTTTTTTGATTATAGCTTGATTCGACACCGTATTTTTGATACGAGTATGGAATTTTCAGCATGCGATATCGGTAGCCCAAATTTTGCAGGCCGACCATTGATATCGGGTGTGCGTCAGCAGGGGATCGAACCTCAGACCATGTGCATGGTCGGCGAGAGTCCTAACCACTGATAAATATTACCTTGGGGGAAATGGATAAAAGTGGATGCAGTTAACATCTGTGTCATGAAGCAGTATAGGGCCCGATCTTGTGTAGATACGAAGTACGTATAATCCAAGGTATACTGAACTAAAGTATCCTCCATGATATTTAGGAGTAAACTGGTTTGAAACTTGTTTATGGGTTGTGGAATGAAAGGGGCCATCTAATCAAAATTTAGTGTATTTAGTTGATACCAGCTTGCGAGTGACCATTTTGTATCTTCACTTGTCTCTCGCCACAAATTGCCAGGGATGAATGACCGAAGAGTTGTTTTTATACAAAACCCTACTGCTATTGGGATCGCCGAGTCTAAAACTGCACAGGTAAATAAATTGTGACTGCTCACAAGTGCCTTAAATAATACAGACAAGCCGCTTTTCACTGACAGCTGAAATGACTATACCTAGCCACTAATAAACCTATTTTATGCAGTTTATCTTTAATTCTACAAATATCAGTACACATGACCACTAAGGCATTTATACAGTTAGAAAGGTCTCGTGCCAGTCTCTCTATTTCGCCCACTAATTTCCTGACAAAATGGCGCTTAGACAATCAGTTTGGCCTGAGGCAGGCACAATTATCTGAGATTGCGTGTTTTAGATAGCAACTTATTTCTCGGTCTACAGAAGTCCGATGGCCCCTCAAAGAGTATGTGATGAGTAAAACTGTCACCAGGATCCATATTTATAACTCTTGTTATAATTCCAGTGGACGCTGGTTCAAATTATATTCCACATAAGGCTACTGATCAACCTAAGTAATACGGATGTTTTCTTAGACGATTAGGGCTGTCGGATGACCTAAGGTTGAGTATTTTTGTGTTCTTTTTGGTGTTCTTACCCTTATTTCATGCATTCAGATAGGTGATGTTAATTCGTAACTCTAGACGAACCCGTATTTGCTTTCCATCCGACTGCTTACCTTGCCTGTGCAATAACTTTTCCTCCAGTGAATCCACTTGGTGTAAAACCGAATCTCAACTAAAATATATATTGAAGAGATTAGTATGTGCAACTATCCTTATATCCCTACTACTGATCTTTTGCTTCGACCTTGCGTATTCAACTTTGAATTGTAACACTAAACGAGTGGTACTTTCGAAAAGGTTTGTGCTTTTTTGGGTTGATTTAATTAGTCGTTTTGATTGGCTATTCAGTGTATAGAACCATAAGTAGACGTCAATTTAAGTAGTTCTATACAAGTTTATGTGAAGTGCTGAGTAAAATCTTCGCTCTCATTGGTTACTGTTCTTAGTTTACTCCATATAGCTTTATTTTCTGCGAATTTAGTGTTTAACGAGCCATGATATTCGTATTCATCAAGGAAGTGTAGATTAAAGTACAGAGTAGTAGTGTGCAGATTATTTTATCCAAATTAAAAAGTCAGAACAGAGGCATAAATCATGGACATCTGTATTTTTTATGTAATTCTATGACGGCTACACAGGATTTTATATCAGAGGTTATATGAATGACATCTAAAAAAATGCATTTCACCAGATAAGGGATGTTAGACTTTCGATAATTTAAGTGTGTGATCCCATCACCAACTGGAAATTAGCATATCAGACCTCGTTGTATTGCATTCTTCGTATTATTACTCTCTCAGGCTGTTTCAGTGTGTGCACTTTTGCCTGAACTTAGTCCCCAAGTAAGCTTTTGTATTATTTCCTTGTTACTTGAAATTTAATTTTTCCCTAATAACCGCCTTCATGTATTGAAAGTAACATCCACATTGTAGTCCTGCCGTTTTGTTCTGCAGATTGGTCCAAACTTCTTCAGGGATATGATTAAAATTTTCAAAACTTGTAGGTTTAAATAATGGAATTTCTTATCTCAAATCCGAACGCATAGCTCATTTATGTTTTAAACATGAAAATGGTTTTATTAATCATATTTCTGAAACGAAACATTAGAATTACTTATTGCAATATCCCTAAGATTTCTACAAATGGACTTTTTATGGTTAATTTTCAATTGGTGCCTAATTTTCATGGAATTGTTAGGTCAAATTTTGACCACAACGGTTAGGACTCTCGCCGACGCACACCTGATATCTATGGTCGGCCTGCTAAATTTGGGCTACCGATATCACATGCTGAAAATTTCATATTGTACCAAAATACTGTGTGAATCAAGCTATAATAAAATAAATAAAATACAATAAAAATAAATTACAAAGGAGGAAATAGCATTGTTTACGTATCAGTTAAATGTTTTGTGAGTGGTTTCAGTGGGGAATCATCGTTGGTGAGCTGTCGTTTGGTGTAACAATCATTATGTTGACAAACCTTTGGGTCACATAGGTGCTTTAATTTTCAGATAGTTGTTTCCATGATCTCAGATACTTCCTGAATTTCGCCATTGTTTCTGACAGCATTTCGAAACATAAATGTTTAGACTTTGCGTTTGGCAAAACTTAAGTGGCAGCAGGATAATTTACTTTCAATAAGAAACTTCACAGTACTTTCACTAAAGTGGTACTTAAGAATACATAAATCATCAAAGCGGTCTCTTTTTGTGACTTCACTCCATTTATATATTCTTGACTAATGACATGGGGATTTTTCATACTTTAAAGTGGCATTATCATTGCTAAATGATATGATAATTTGACTAAATATTCACGCTGCGGGTATTTGTACTAAGGCCTATGTCAGAGAGTAACACTTATTTGAAAAATAAAACAGTATATATACTATGAAAGCTATTGTACAGTAGTATGGAAAGCAAGTTGTTTTTTAGTGTTATCTGACTGACAGAGTTTCAGGGAAGAAATCTGTACAGAAGCGCAGCAGTTCAAGTTGCCACAGTCCATATAACACGATGGTAGGAGAGAAAAACTCAGAGGCAGTAGTGAATGGAAATGTACGGAACAGACAATAAGGACATGGAGAATATGCAAAATATAGTGGGTTTAGTTCATAAATATTGAAAGCACCTGCGTCATTCAAAAGGATTTTGAGACATATCACCAACATTGTCCAACCATTGCTTCCTAGCATCTCGAGGATCGCAGTCAGACAGTCCACACCTCCCTACTTGGCTCAAACCAACAGTCAAAGACTTCATGAATTGATGCGAGGTTTCGACTTGACCAGACCTAACTCCTCACGCCTGATTCAATGTTAGCTTAAGTCGCTGAACGAGGAAGGCGAAAGCTAGGCATGAGTAACACGTGTCTTAGCCGTCTAAATCGATGCAGCTTCACGACTTCAGTTAACTTTCCACCTTACTTAACACTCCACTCATCTTCATTATTGCTCATTTTTGTACCACTAAACATGGAAGATACAACTCAAACACCTGTTGTGAAACACACCTGGGCTCTTCATGTCTTCTACTTTCAACTATTATGTCAGCCATAAAGGAGGACGAGATGAATGGTTGCATAGCAGACACGTCCTTTGATGGATAGCAGAATATCATGTCTACGCCAGAAGTTTTGTAAGCTGTCAAATGCTACAGCTTTGTATCTGTGTTGAGATTTCGTTAGCAATCAGCCGGTTGGAAACATTCAGCGATTTCACTCCTTATCTTTAAACTAGGAGTTGGTTCAGACCAGTCCTGCAGCATCAATTCACATTTGACACGTTAGTGTTAGCTAGTTAGAATTTAGTTATCTATACCTTATACCATAAAAAGGAGTCTCACCTACTCTGAGTGCTGGTAACACTACCCAGTTGCTCGGCTTAAAGAAGGTATATTAGGGTTTTGTCTGGAAACCCATGGAGAGAAAAACAAGTTCTAAAGTACATAAACCACATCTTCACAAGCTATTCAGTGTACATATTGCGATAATAGGAACCGAAAAATTAAGCACCTCTGTAAATATTAAAACCACTTCTAAATTTAAGAAAAAAAGAATAGAATGTGGAGATGTGTCTTATAACCTTTCAGTCAGTAGGTACCGAGTACTAATCCCACCTGCACCTACTTAAACCTGAACAACTGAGTAGTATCATTAATCCATACAATTATTAGCACTTGAGTTATTTGTTCTCTGGATAATGGAGTCGAAACAAAACTACCAAATAAAAATGGAACAAAGTAGATTGACTAATGGGATTGTTGTGTTCCAGTTTCATTTTCACTCGTTGAAAGTACGTCTGAAGCATTTATCTTAATCGACTGTAGGTTCTTCGTTGAAATCCGCTGTAAACTCTGCTATGAAATCTGGGATTTATTGTGCGACGACGAGTTATCTTTGCTTTCGATTGTCTTTAAACAGTGGGGTGACGTGTTTAAACATTCACATGGTGGTGGGGTATTGGCATAAGAGACTGATAAAATCAATTGCTTTGTTTCATGTTCCTTTAATTCTCATCATCTATGGGAAACCAAGTCGTTAGACAAGAAGGTTATTCTAGTTAAGTAGGAAATCATGTCGCAACTTTTGGGTTTTTAGGAACTGACAAGATCTCGACATGAATACAGAAGGATTGTGTAACCTGGCGTGATATGGATCTTTGCTGTGTTATATCGCAATTTGCTTTGTATTTTTACTACATGAATAACCCATCATTATAAATCCGTGACTAAATGCCCACTGGAAAGAGATAAAAACATGACGTCTGAGAATGAATTACAAATTTTCTATAGTGTTTTAAAAGTATTCTTGCCTTGGGGAGGCTGAAATATTGCCATGAAGTCACAGTCTTTACTGTAATATGTTGATTTTTATCAGTCATTGGCATTTTAACTACTGAGTTGCCTATGGTCAACTTCACGAAATCATACTGCTTGTTAACTACACAGAAAGATATAGAGGTATTTCTGCGACCATAGTTTGTTATTATTGATGTATACAAGCTTAGTCGACGCTGTGTGAAGGCGATGACTAAGATTTTCCTGGCAGGGGCTATAACATCGGAGAAACATGAGGGAATTTTGAGCGAAAGACAGGAGTCTATACATTCCCGACCATACCAGGTGATTTATAGGGAGGCATGATAGCAGTTGTCAGTTACATTAACAGACTTAAATTTCTCAATTTCACTTGATATGTTCTAAAATAAATCAATATTAACTATTGTTTATGCTGACCCTACCAGTTTTTTAATCGTTGTTTATTATTTTACTCTGATAGTTTTTCTTTATCTTCAGAAACACATTTGTCTATGTATATACACCATTCGATCTATTATCCTTCTCCTTTCCATGTTTTATTTATTTATTTATGCGTGTGTAACTGTTTACATGCGCTATAAATATCATAGCAATATCATGTCTCTTCCTAGAACATAGACACACTTTTTGGCGTCCAACAATTGCCATGTTTCTTGATTTGAAGGCGGCCTTCGACTCCGTGGATCGAAAGGTACTATGGCAATGTTTGACTGTGAAGAGAGTGCCAAGAAAGTACATTGCACTAATCAAGGCACTCTACTCAAACTCACGTAGCCATGTAAGGGCTTATGGGGAATTGTCATCTGAATTGATAACAACCAGTGGTGTCCGTCAAGGATGTCCACTTTCCCCTTTTCTGTTTAACTTCATCATAGATATGCTGCTGGAAGTATCCTTAACTGAACTTAACGACTTAGGAATCGACCTGTTACCAGGGAATAGCCTTATGGACTTAGAATATGCGGATGACATAGTCCTGTTAGGGGAGGATGCTGACAAAATGTAGAGTCTTCTGAACACCTTGCGCAGCAATCTTCGTATGTTTGGCATGTGATTCGCCCCTGTAAAATGTAAGATGCTACTGCAAGACTGGCCTACGTCAACTCCTAGCCTAGTCATAGGGAGTGAAGTGATAGAACATGTTGACCACTTCACCTATTTGGGAAGTTTTATCAGCACCGACGGATTGATTGGTGACGAAATCTCAGCACGGATCCAAAAAGCTCGGGCTGCTTTCGCTAACTTACACCATCTCTGGCGCAGGCGTGACATCCGACTATCAACCAAGGGACGTGTGTACTGCTCAGCAGTTCGCTCCGTCCTTCTCTATGGCTCTCAAACATGACCAATACGAGTTGAAGACATGAAAAGGTTGACTGTTTTTAATCACAGATGTCTACGATCTCTTTCTCACGTTAGGTGGCATAATAAGGTAAGTAATGTTGATGTAAGGCGTAGAGTGTTGGGCAAAGAGGGAAAATCAATTGAAGAGGCTACAAAGTTACATAGATTGAGATGGCTAGGTCACGTCATGTGCTGCGCATGCCCAACCATTGCCTCCCCCAACTCACATTGCTAGGTGATATAGGTGCAGGTGGGAAAAGAGTAAGTGGTGGCCAAACAAAAGCATGGCCTCATCAATTCATGAAATCCTTGACAGTTAAACTGAGTCAGGTAGGGAGATGCAGACTTCCGGGTTGGGGCCCTCGGTACTCTAAGAACCAATGGCTGGAGATAATAAGTGACATGGCTGAAAATCGTTGTCAATGGCTTATGCAGATGTATTCAGTCTCTTTAATCTTTCATATTCCTTTCTACCATTACTCATTCTGTTTCACTCTTATACTTGTCAAAACTCTATTGATTCTCTTCATCACTCATGTTCTTGTCTACCTTTGTGTGTTATTTGGAACGTGGCAACTCGAAGTTCTGCACTTCGGTGGCAAGTTCTATGTTGAATCCAGACAGACAGAGTCATAACTGTCTTTGATCACAGATATTTGCGTCTTGTCTCCTGTTATGTATTGTAATATGGTGAGTACTATGGAGATTAGATGTAGACCACTAGGCAAGAGACGTAAGTAAGTTCATGAAGTTATGAAATTACTTCGGTTAAGATGGCTACGACATGTGTTGCGCATTACGAGCCATCGCCTCCCTTCGATGAGCAAACCGAAACTTGGTATCGATCCATTAAGTCTTTGACCATTGGTTTTAACTAGACACCTAGGATGGTGTAAACTGCCTGCCTGGTTTGGGACATCAGGATTCTAAGAACGAATGACTTGAGACTGTTAGCACGTTTGTCACACAAATACGACTATTTATTTTGACACCCCATAACTAATCTGTTATTCTACGTTAAAAATGTATCTGCCGCATAACTGGCCTTATTGTAACGACTACAAATATTATATTTTATAATTGTAAGAACCTGAAGAGAAATTATTGAAAAGAATATTCTTCGTTCAGATTGACTTGTAATTCATAATATGGGAATTTTCGACACTATCAAATATTAGTAATGTGGTTCGAAATCGCTCCCAATGGATGGCGCAAATGCATTCATTCTCCATGACCTTCCATATTCATTAAACTGTCATGTTTTCCCATGTTATCAATCTTCTTCCTGTACATTTCTGCTCATTATAGTTCTCTTTAATCTCTTTTTGTCTCTGATTTCTCTACCTTTATATGCTACATGGAGTGTGGCAACTTGAACTGGTGCATATGTGCACAGAGTTGTGTGTCGAAACTTAGTCAGTCATTTATGAATATCAGTTTACTACTTTAAAGTTCCTTTTGTTATTTTTAACTTCATTGTTTTTATCGTTTTCTCCTCATTCAGGTGTACAGATGAATTATGGCTTCGCGACATATTCCTTATACGGATATGTCAGATATGGGTCGTGCAGCTCAAGAGGTTTGTGATTGCATGACTCACTCTCTCTCTTACACAACCTATTTCTCTTGTACAGACTGAGATGCAACGTGCTGCTAATCAACAGCTAATTGAAGAAGGTAGAATAATTAAGCATAAAGAATTAGAAAAGCAGAGGCGTGAAGTTTGTCTCATGTGTTATTATAGTAAAATTCTTACTATTTATTAGGAGGAGAATGATGAAGATAGTAGCAGTGGACGTCCTGATGTTGTTATCAAAGTAAGTTATTTTATTGTTATGTATGTGCTTTATTATGTAATTCAGTTGTAATCTTTTGTTTTGAAACGTGACATAACAAGTTTCATTTGTCTGGGAGATAGCTGCTATCTCAATGTGGCGGTTGGGTTTGCATATCGCACTCAACCAATGAGCTACACTGGCTGGAAATAATGTTCCTGTAGGTCTGGCGGTTAGACTAAAACCAGTTACCATCATAGTGTAAACTGTTTACATTGTGTTAGGAGTCTGTGGGCAAATAGGGATGTGATAGCAGTAAGGTGCTTCCCTCAAATGACCAGCAAGCCAGATATGCTGCGTCTACTCTATGGAGAGGAGGAATTACAGAAGGTTGATCCCGAAAATTGCACATCCCCACTTATTTTAAGGCGATAAGATCTTGATATGGATGCTACGCCAAAAAATCACTTCAAACAATCCATGTGTGAGACTGGCATGAAGCAGTTGTGTCTTGGGCTCTGCGACCACGAACGTGTCTCAACTTTGATCATACTGACTTGTGACTGCTGGATTCTCATCAGTTTTTCAGGGGGGATATTGAGTACACCAGTATTCCTAAGCTACTTGCATGGAAAGTGTAATTGTATGTCAGTCGGAAATATTTAGGCATGCTTAACACACTGCGTAAAAGTTAGCATTGAAGGTGTTGTCCACAAAGACAACGAAAGCCCTGCATAAAGCATTTTCGGTTATAAGTATGATCGTTGTCAGACCACTTGTGTTCAGAAGTGTAGCTAATGGAGTGCTCTATAAGTTATTCGATTCGGAAACAATTACCCAAAACATATTTTTCATGGACCAGACTATTTTTTTGTATTTTTATTCCTTTACGTTCCCAGTGGAATATAGGGTGGCTTCAAGCTAGAGGCTTGAAATTTCGGTAGCAGTGGCGTTTATTTTTACGAGATAGGGTTGCTAGCCCCATGCCCAACCTTCCCCCTTTACCAGTCTTATTACTGGCTTAGTGAGCGAGGTAAAGGAGTGCGTCGGTGGCCGGGGATCGAACCCCGGACCACATGCGCGTGGTTGGCGAGCATCCCACCGCTGTGCCACCGACACACCAGGCTACTAGCTGTATTTATTGTGTTAGGGCGGGTTAAAGTAATTGGGTGAAATTCAAATCCAAGGCCAATTGGTTGAAATTTGGATATTTGAACCACCGAGTCCAATCAAGTAGGAGTGTGTTGGCCCACCATAGATCCCAACTGAAAGTGACCCTCTCCTAATATACAGTGTAATCGTTGGGACATTAGTTTAACGACTGATAAACTCAATCATAAGGAAGAAGTTATATTTCTCTTAAGTTTTCAATACATTCACCCCACGGTCGCACCTAATTCAAGTCAATAGTGGTCAATGTTTTTTTGTTAATACGTTTTGGAAAAAAACGCATTCATTGGAAGTTTGTTATTTTTTTTTATCCTTTTTCTTATCATATACGCTTAGGTTAACTCTGGTGGTACATCACGGTTGAGTAGTCAGCGTTCTTCTGTTGATTTTGCATCATCAAGTAGTTCAAGGAATTTAGATGCCCGTGAACTACGTACACAATTAATACAATTAGAAGAGAAAGTGAAAGGTGCAATGTTATCCAATGTTCAATTGGATAATGATAAACAGCTATTAAAGTAGGTGTATATATATGTGTGTAAAATTAGTTCCACTGGTATCGATTTTACAGAGAACTATTAAGATCTCGGGAGTACTAGACAGCTATTTTATTCGAGGTTAATACTTCTATATAGTACACACTGGATTCTATCCCAGTGACTGTATGGTAACTTGAAGGTTCTGGTTTTGATCTCCATCGCGGTCATGGGCACGTACGGATGAAGAGTCACAAACTTGGACAAAACTCTTCTGTACTCCCCTGGTTTTCATTTGGTTCGCTAACTGATGTTAGTTAGTGATCTGATTTGAAGTCATGAAGTTTTTCTTTTAGTAAAAGTACACCCTTGATATCCCCATGATCGAGTTGATCTCAGATAATAATAATAATTGTAGTAACATTAATGACGACATCATGTCAAACATACGCAGGATAATGACAATACCAACAATAAGGAATCTAAATCATCAGTAGTGATTCCATACAAGAAAGGAACCTCGGAAGCCTTACGCAGAATTCTTGGCAATGCAAGAATGAAAGTGGCATTCAAACCCACAAACTCAATTAGAAAGAAGCTTTGTCGGTTAAAGGATCCTGTGGAGCCTCTAAAACAAAACAATTTAGTTTATCTAATGCCCTGCCTGCGATGATTGTCAGGTCAAATACATAGGTCAAAGTAGTAGAACAGTGTCAGTCAGTCAATCAGACTAGCCGAGCATAAAAACCTAGCAAAATCTAGATTGGTTGACCCGAATGAGATAAGAAATCTGGAGAATAGTTCAGCCGTGGATGGCGCTCACTACATGCAATTACACACAACCATACAATAGGATGGATGGGATAAGATGACAGTTTTAAAATCTAATGTAACACGGTGGAGGGGGAGATCGATAACAGAAGCTTTGTTTATGGAATCAACTTCAAACACGTGTAATTGGAATGATTCAACACCTGTCCACCCAGACATCTGGAATATTTTACTACCCCTATGACGACAAATAGGCGAGAAAAAATAAAAAAACTATACACCTCAAGTTTCCAAGTCGTGTGATTATAATTGATATGATTATGAACCACAATAAATTTTGTTCGAAACCTTGTCATCCAGTATTCAATAGTACTGTTTCACTCACTGTGTGATACATCTAATAAACAAACTAATATGGAATTGATCTCAGATTACTTTCTGAGGTGTGTTTACTTCATTCACTTACTTAGAGACCATGTGCAGTCGAGTTGGAACATGTCAGTGAGTTTCTAAAGTAGGCTGCTACATAAACAACCTTAATCTAGTAGTCAGTGTTGTACTCTATTTAGTACTAATATTGATGTACTTTTGTTCAGTGTTTATTTCTTGGCGGTTATCAAGTGACGATGATACTACTCTCTGCTCATCACAATTAAGTTTTAGTCAGGTAGTGATTGTGATAGCTTTTGTTGGAACTGATTATTATTACCACTGTTATTTCTTTGGGTCTTGTTGCCAGGGGATAATCTCGTTGGCTTAGAATATGCAGATGATATAGTCCTTGTAGGTGAAGACGCTGACAAAATACAGAGTCTGCTGAACACCTTGACCTGCAATCTACGAATGCTTGACATGCGATTCGCTCCCGCCAAATGTAAAATGATGAGGCTACAGGACTGGACTACACTCACTGCTAGTTTAGAAATAGGGAGTGAAGTGGTAGAGCACGTTGACCGCTTCACTTATTTGGGAAGTACCATCAATCAGTGCCAACGGGTTGATCTCTGACGAAATCTCAGCACGGATACAGAGGGCTAGTTTCGCATATTCCAGTTTACGCAGTCTCTGGCGTAGACGTGATATCCAGCCGGCTATCGACCAAAGGGCGGGTGTACTGCTCAACAGTCCGCTCCATCCTCCTTTTTAGCTGTGAGACCTGGCCATTGAGAGTGGAAGACATAAAAAGATTAGCTGTCTTTGATCATAGTTGTCTGCGTTCTATCGCCCGTGTGAAGTGGTTTAATCAGGTGAGCAATATTGAGGTTAGGCGTCGAGTGCTAGGTAAGGAGGGGAAAGTCAAGTCAGTCGACGAGGCTGTGAAGTTATATGGAATGAGATGGTTAGGACATATTCTACGTATGCCTAGTCATTGCCTTCCTCGACAATGTGCAATGTTAGCTGATATAGGGCCAGACTGGAAAAGAACTAGCGGCGGTCAAACCAAAACATGACACCAGTCAATGAAATCCACAACAGTTAGTCTAAGCCACGTAGGAAGATGTAGACTTCCTGGTTGGGGTCCTCGGGACGGTAAAAACCAATGGTTGGAAACAATTGGTGACATGGCTCAAAATCGTTCTCAATGGCGCAGATGCATCCACTCCTTGTGACTTATGATTTCCAATGAAACTGTTTTGTTCTCCGTTATTACTATTCCTTTGTCTCACACCTCTGTTTACTGACTATATTATGCATTTCTCCTACTTTCTTCTCTTGGTTTGTGTGTTACATGTTACTGCTTGAACTGCGGTACATATGTGCAAAGTTCTATGTCGAAAACCGACCGACTGACCGATTGTCTTCAGCCATTGATTCTTAGAGTCCCGAGGGCCCCAACCCGGAAGTCTGCATCTCCCTACCTGACTCAGTTTAACTGTCAAGGATTTCATGGATTGATGCCATGTTTTTGTTTGGCCACCAATTGCTCTTTTCCAACCTGCACTTATTTGACATTAGTCAGATTGTTATTAAAGAAAGGAATTGATAATCAACTGTCTAAAGTTGTTCAAATGATACCAGAAAGATTGGAATTACAATGATGATTATAATGATGGTAACAACAATAATGAGGGCAAAGATGATGTGAGATGGAATGAAAATGAATCAGAAAAGTTATCATTGGGATCTCTATCTCCTGTGTTAAGTGGTATAATAAGGTGAGCAATATTGAGGTTAGGCATCGGTCGAATGTTAGGCAAAGAGGGGGGATCAATCGACGAGCTTGTGAAGTTACAGTGATTTAGATGGTTAGGATATGTGTTACGCATACCTAGCCACCGCATTCCTCGACGGGTGGTGTTAGCTGACATAGGACTGATGAGGTTGGAAAAGAGGCTAGCACTTGGTGGTCAAACCAAAACATAGCATAATCAGTCAATGAAATCCACAACGGTTAGTATAAACCACGTGGGGATGTTTAGACTACCTGACTGGTTGTGGTCCTCGGGATGGTAAAACCATTGAAGGCTGGGGACAATTGGTGGTAATATGGCTGAAACTCGTTCTCAATGGCTGACACAGATGCATCCACTTCTTGTTATTTATAATATCCAATAAAGTTCTATTGTCATATAAAAGAAAAGAAGGCGTTCAGCGAAGAGACTCTTTTCGGCGAATTCATTCACTTAGCTGTACAATCGCATATTTATACAATTTTGTTTGTGTGTGTGTGTACATTAGATTTATAAAGTTTAGATAATTATGTAATATAAATAATTTTTGGCTTGGAAACAAACGTTAAGATGGAAAATAAAATAGAATTGATTAAGTGAGTAGAATTCAGATGAGGTCAGGTTGGAAACAGTGTTAATGAGTGGTGTTTAAAATCAAGTAAGGGTGGGGTTAGAGAATAATACAGTTGAAAATAAGTAAGTTAATCGGATGACGTAACTTAGTTGACTAGAAATTGGACGTGGGTCAAGTTAGTAACATTGTTAATGAGGGTAGAGATTGCAAAAGGGTGGGGTAGAGAATAATATAAGTGAAGATGTGAAATAATAAAATGCAAGAGACAAAATAATACAATTAGTAAGACTGAAATTAAGAAAGATTACGTCCATTGTAGATTTCATGAATGAACGAATTTCTTTTGTATGCAAAGTTCAGGATTTAGAATTGTTCTATTGTTCTTCCATATTACTATTCTCTTCGCCTCATATTTCTGTTGATTATCTCTTTTGAATCTCCTTTTACTCTCTTCTCTTGCTTTGTGTGCTACATGGAGGGAGTGTGTCAACTCGAACTGGTGCACATCTGTGCAAAGTTCTATGTTGAAACCAGTCAGTCAGTCATCGTTAGGATCAAGGTAAATACGGAGGTGGATAGGTTTCTGCTGGTATTTATGGCCGGTGGTTCAGGTGTTTAAGCATATGTAAGTGATGAAAAAGTTGACTTCTGAAGCGGTTGAATTTTGGCCTTGTGGGCTACTTTAGAAGATAAGTCATGATGACGGGAATGATTTGAATGAAGATGATTGCAGATACAGCTTTTTATGCTGTTCTGTGTTCACTTTTCATCAGTCGAACCGTATAATGGTTCCACTAAGTGCTTTTCCAGAGAACTTACTTACAAGATCCGATGCGATCTGCTCCACGGGCTGTAGTATTAAATAGCGTAGCGACAGAAAACAAGGGCTAGACAACAGATCGTTTATTGAAAAAATCAACAGATATTTATAGATTTTTATGTACATTATTTTCAGCGGAGAAGCAGCGTCTTCTGATTGGTTGTTTTTTTGCTAAAGGCTATTCTGTACTGCTTGTGACCGTTTCTTAGAAAGTTTAGCTATGTATCTGCGAATCATATTTGCACACGTTAAGTATGCTGTGATTGGTTGGTGACTTCCTCAAGGTTAAGCTTTGTTATTGTTTTTTATCTCATGACCCCAATTCGGGATGTAAACATTGACGTAAGTAGTTGTCTACAATTTTGGCTAGCAGACAGCTCTCACCACAATAGTAGATTGTAAACGTGTTTTAACTCAAACAATCGGCAGAGGTATTTCATTTATCAGACTATGAGCCATACTTCTAATATGCACAGGCTACAGCTACTGTAGGAGGATTCGAATCTGGTACCCAGTGGCTAAAAGCCGAGTGCTTATTCCACTGACTGACATCACATAGAGATGGACCTTCACACATTATCGAATCATTTTTGTTAGCTCCCGGCTGAACGTTTATTTCTTATGGATGTGATTTTATAGTATATCCTAAGCTTCCAGAATGTCTCGGACAAACTGGTTATCGGACGCTAACTGACCGTCTTTGCTGTTAACACTTGTAAGTACTAATCGATGTAAAATTGTAAAATGTATTAACTGGACTGACTCCCACGATACTGTGTGATACCCTGTGTTGTGTTGCTGATTGAAGACTTTCAACCTATACTCTAGGCTGTTCTAGTGGTACAGCTTATTGTCCGATGTTTACTTCATTTCCATATATAATAAGACCTTTGCGTCTGAGTCCCATTCCGATTATTTTTCAACACAGGAGAAAGTAATCCGGTATTGTCATCATAAGCCCCACATATGTTAAGTGGGCTTCATAGAACATAATTCGTCATTGAATTACTCAGTTGCCCATCCATTTGTGTAAGTCAACTACCGCTTTCTTTTCATCCTTTCATCTCTCTTTTTTTTTCTATTCAGATATGAAGTTGATCTACTGAAAGATAAACTCGAAGATCTTACAGATGCTTATGCCTCCTTGAATAAGATTTTCTTGGAGAATAAACGGGTTAGTTTCAAATTGATATTGGTTTTTTTCAATTGTGTAATCGAACAAAAGTTTTTCTTTCGGTCACGAATTGGCTTTAATAATAATAATAATAATAATAATAATAATTTGCTTTATTCCAGAAACAGTACAGTGGTACAGTGTGGAATTTTCAGCACATATCTACAATATTTGCATCTAATTTTACCGACGTTTAAAATAAGTATTAAACAAACAAAAAAAAAAGTAAATCTGAAGACACCAACAGCAAAAAAAAAACCAAAAAAAAAGAAAAAAAAGAAAAAAAAACAGGATAAACACAAAATAATTATGAATGCGAAAAAGTACCAAAGTCTGCCAAGGTCTAATGCAGTGTTTGTGGTGGTAGTGTGAGTAATCCTGAATAATACAAAATTTTTTTTTTTTGAGGTGGTGACTATGGCATTCACAAACAATGATTGTCAGTTTAATATTGCCGAAAAGTATAGAAAATAAGAAAAGCAACCACAAAACTAATAATTACATGATGGTTAATGACACGACAATTTTGTAATACTCATAGTGCTAATATAGTCGGAACCAGTGATACACAATAGAAGGAATACAGTAAAGTACAAAAAAGGAAGCCAATGTTAATATTTCAGGTAGCTAAGTAGTTTGAAGAAGGAGTTCACTAAAGAATATGAAATAAGAGAGAAATAAAAGAGTATGAAATTATGTTGTTAATAACAAAGCAAGTCACAGGTTTCACGCCTAACATTGTCTCTGTCGCTTAGAACACGGGCCAAGTATGGTATCGTTGAGTTCCTGTACTTGGTTGTACGAGCATAGATTCTTTTATACTGATTTCACAATTGAGTGCTGGGCAGCTGTCTCGCACTTGTTTGGGACTCTTCAAGAGCGCTCACCCATAGTCCCACTAGGAGTCAAAACTAGGACCTTTAGGTTACAAGGCGATCTCGTTGACTATTCGGCTACTGGGGCGAAATCTAATGACTCATCAATTCTAACTTCTGCCGATCTGCCATCGGCTGGCACTTATCCTCACTCTCGACCAAGTGGACCCCATTGGCCATAGCGTCTCACTAGAACTCCAGTCAACTTCATCTTGTAGCCAGTCACTAGCGAGCACCAGATTAATTTTCAAGGGTTCGTTTGTGGCGATTAGATTTGTTCTTACGAGTTTGACCACGGATTGATGTCAGCTAGAGAACCATTAAAGTTGCTTAGAGTTCTAGTGAGAGAAGTCATGACCAGTAGGTTTCATCCAAGCGGAAGTGAAGACAAATATTGTTCCTTCCTTGCAAATTTCCTCACCATAGTTCTGAATCTCGTGTTTCCCTACTTTTGTGCGCTAAATGGAGGGTAGCAACTTGGACTGTGATGAACTTTTGTCCAAAGTTCTGTGTTGGAATCCATTCAGTCGGTGTGATTTGTTCATATGTGCTAAATCTTGGCTAATCGGTTTAGGCTCACTCTACGTCCAATCGCTGGGTCACTGGGTTCAAACCCTCATCTCCCGAGCCCGCTATATTTATTTAGATTTGGGAATCTGGTTTATCATCACTAGGTATCCCTGTCACTGTCTCACACACAACAGGTATAATTCATTATCAGTTGTGCATGGTATAGTATTGTTGCAAGCTGGTTGTTGAGTGCAAATTCCAAGTCAATAAAAAATGGTCAATACAGATGTAAATCGACCAGCAGTCACGAAGATGATTGTTGCCAGGAGACGCAATTCTATCATTCATGGAGAATTTAAATCAGTTTTTGTTGTCCAGAAGGACGACGATCAGCCAACCAGCTCAGAGAACACAGCTAACTCCAAATCATCCACTTGAGCTACAAATCTCTATTATTTCAGTAATACATTACATTTATTCATATCAACAACATTCCATTCATTGTGTTAAAAAGTTTCAAGCCGATTGTATCTGTAGTAGTGTGGTGAGGGCTGTTTGCTAGCCAAAATTGATAGACAGGAATTTACGTCAATGTTTACGTCCCAAATCTTGGTCATGAGAAAAGAACAACAGCAATGAATCACAGCAGACTTTGCGTGGGCGGATACGATTCGCAGATACATATGGTCTGACCATCAAAGAAACTGCCACAAAGCGATGACAGATTTTACCGTCAGCGAGAAATCAACCAATCAGAAGACGATGTTTCTGTGCTAATAATAACGAATGATAATGTATATATATATATATATATATATATATATATATATATATATATATATAATGGTTCTCACCTATTTTTGCTATTCACGGTTGAAGAAGAGTCGAATTCCTCGTTTCACTTCCTTGACGTTAAGCTAGGTAGAAGAGAGAATGGCACGCTGTTAAGGTCGATTTACCGAAAGCCAACATTCACTGGGCAGTACACTAACTTCAACAGTTGAGTACCTTTAGGGAGAAAGAGAAATCTTATTCATTCCTTATGCTCCAGAATTCGTAAAATCTGCTCTACAGAGACAATCGGTAGTGAACTAGATAACCTTCGATCAAATCTCCTTAACAATGGATATCCTACAAGGTTTACTGAACGTAACATCAAGAAAGAATTCGCCCCTAGACAAATCACAGTGCCAAAGAAAAAACTGTTTAAGAGTCTTGCATTGAAAGGTGATACCATTTCTGAATCGATTAAAAATCGTTTATCTAAATTTATTAAACGCACTTTTCCTGCAGCTGACTTACAACTAGTTTTTACCAGCCGAAATATGATTAGACAATGCGTCAAGGATAGATTACCGCTTTTGTCCACATCCATGTGTATTTACTCTTTTACCTGCTCCTGTGCAGCTGATTATATTGGACGTTGTAAGCGTAATCTCCGAAAACGTGTAGCTGAACACTATCCAGTCTGGTTAATGTATGGCGAACGTAGAACTGCGAAGTGGTCTATTTGTGATCACCTTTTAGAGTCAGGTCATTCAGCCCCACGTGATTCACCCCTCAAGATTATCTACATGGCAAAATCGAATCGCTCCACAAGTTTGCGTTTTCTTCACTTATGCATAGCCGAAGCTTTAGTTATACATTAACAGAAACCTAAATTATGTGTTCAACAACGTTTTGTCAAACTCCTTTCTTTACCTTGGTCATAGTAATGTTCTTTCTAGTTTTTACTTTATTTTATTTTACCACTTGGATTCATTCCATTTCACTTTACATCTTTATTCCTGTCGTAATCGTACTCCTAATTTTTAAAATTTTTAGACAACGCTTGACATTTTGTAATTCATCCACTTCAACTCTACCCCTCATAACATTTTAATTATCATTATTCTTATCATATATATATATATATATATATATATATATATATATATAATATATATATATATACATATATATATTGACTGAGCAATTATTTAGTGCCACTTAGTAACCTTTTCCGTAATTTAAATACGATTGTACAGCTTGAAATTGAAGTCGTTGAAAAGACGTTTCTTCGCTGAACAAAATAATTGTGTTTTTACTTATGAATAAATGGGTATCTGTTGCTTTTCTCAATAAATGATCTGTTGCCTGGCCCTTGTCTTCTGTCGTTACACTAGTAGTATACTTTAGAGGAAGAATACACCTCAGGCTTTTATGATAACAAGTTATGTGTCTGCATTGATTATGTGCATGTGTATTGCTAAACATCCCTTTCCGTGTTCTTTCTTTCTTTCGTCCTTCCTTCCTTCCATCTCTAGGAATTATCCTATCAAAAAATGCAAATCATCGAGCTAACTCATCGTCTCGAGTATGCACGTCATCAAGTTGAAGCACGTGACCAATTGATTGTTGAGCATGGTTTAGTGCTGGTTGGTGGAGCTTCTGCTGATAGTGTTACGTCATCATCAACACAATTGACGTGTTTATCTAAAAATGACGAATCTGTGGCGGGAAATAAATCAAAGTATAATAATGATAATACAAAAACGATGACGATGATGAATGGTCTATCGAATAATCATTCCAAATCGAACAGTACTCATCTGCCTTATTCACATCAGAATAATAATGATGATCATAATGATAATATGGATCATAGTAATAATGGTAATGGTAATGATCATGATAATAATAATGATAAGAGAAGGCCTCGTTTGCCTGAAATGGTTCTTATCACAAAATCTACAGCTGAACTATTAAATACCTTGTCAGAGACAACATTAGGTAAGTAGTGTATATATGTGTGGGTGTCCAATGTTCCACAGTTATTGATTTCATATTGAACTATGTGCATGTATATGTATGCATAGACGAAGGGTGTTGAGTTTTGTGCTTTTACTTACTTAGACTCTATTTTGTATCGTCCTAAGTTGAATACTATACATACGACTGTTAAACAGCCTGAAGATAGATGAACTCTTGAGTATATTTCATCATACTATGAATATATATATATATATATATATATATATATATATATATATATATAGATATATGTATATATATATATATAAATATATATATATGTTAACTTGTGTGAAGTAATTATTGGTAGATATGATTTATTTGTATGATGTGTCACTCTCTGTCTCTTTGTCTCTGTATGTGTTGTATGCGTGCGTGCGGTGTGTGTTTGTCTGATTGTTCGTCTTCTTTTCAGGTTTTCACCTGTTTTTGATGATTTCGTTTTTCTAATTTGTTTTCTTTCTCATTCTGATTAGAACATATTATAGATAGGATAGGGTTTCAAGTAATGATCTTTAAGGTTTTGTGTAGTGGTTTTTTGTGAGAGATGGCGGTGGTGGCTGATCTCTGTCTGTCTGTTTTCGACATAGAACTTCGCACATATATGCGACAGTTCAAGTCGCCACACTCCATCCATGTAGCACTCAAAGCAAGAGAAGAAAGTAGAAGAAATGCATATTAGAGACAGTAAACAGAGGTGTGAGACAAAGGAATAGTAATAACGAAGAACAAGTTTCATTGGTAATCATAAGTGACAAGGAGTGGATGCATCTGCGCTGTCATTGAGAACGATTTTGAGCCATATCACAAATTTTTTCCAACCATTGGTTATTACCGTCCCGAGGACCCCAACCACAAAGCCAGTCTACACTTTCCTACGTGACTGGCTGGCTTAAACTAACTGTTGTGGATTTTATTGAATAATGAAGCCATGTTTTGGTCTTATTATCACGTGCTAGCTCTTTTCGAGCCTGATCTATCCCATGTCAGCTAACATTGCCCATTGTCGAGGAAGGCGATGACTAGGCTAGGCATACGTAACACATTTCCTAACCATCTCAGTCGATGTAGCTTCACAGCCTCGTCTATTGATTTCCCTTCCTTACCTAGCACTCGACCGATGCCTAACCTCAATATTGCTCACCTTATTACACCACTTCACACGGGCGATAGAACGCAGACACCTATGATCAAAGACAGCTAATCTTTACATGTCTTCCGCTCTCAACGGGCAGGTCTCACAGTCATAAAGGAGGGCGGAGCGGACTGCTGAGCAGTACACACACCCTTTGGTCGATGACCAGCCGGATATCACGTCTACGCCAGATACGGCGTTAACTGGCAAATGCGAAACTAGCCCTCTGTATCCGTTCTGAGATTTCGTCGGAGATCAACCCGTTGGGGCTGATGGTACTTTCCAGGTAAGTGAAGCGGTCAACGTGCTCTACCACTTCACTTCCTATTTCTAATCTAGGGGTCGGTGTAGTCTTACTTAGACTTACTTAGACTCTATTTTGTATCGTCCTAAGTTGAATACTATACATACTATTGTTAAACAGCCCGAAGATAGATGAACTCATGAGTGCATTTCATTATACTGTGAATATGTATGTATATATATGTTATAATATGTTAACTTGTGTGAAGTAATCATTAGTACATATGATTTATTTGTATGATGTGTCACTCTCTGTCTGTCTCTCTCTGTGTATGTGTGCTTGCGTGCGTGCGTACTTGTGTGCGGTTCGTGTGTCTGATTGTTCGTCTTCTTTTCAGGTTTTCACCTGTTTTTGATGATTTCGTTTTTCTAATTTGTTTTCTTTTTCACTCTGATTGGAACATTATAGATAGATAGATAGGGTTTCAAGTATTGATTTTTAAGGTTTTGTATTGTGGTTTTTTGTGAGAGGTGGCGCCGTTGGTTGGTGGTGGTGTTGATGCTTTTGTTTTACGGGCCTGGATCCTGTGTGTGTGAAGCTAGCAAGTAGTCTACTACCATTAGGGAAACTTGATGTCTTTCTATTCATAGTTTGGCCAAGGTAAAGTGATGATATTAGATGGTTGGAGGCAATCGGCCACAGGAAGCCTCACCTGACCTAGGTTTCGTGCTAGTTGGCACTCACCAGTCAGCAAGGCGTATCTGCAACTACCTTGAAGGAACTCATGTCCCTCCTTCTGAGATTCGAACCCGCGTCACCCAGTGCTGCAGTGAGTCAGAGACGTTACCACTGAGGAGCTATTCGGGCTGGCTCGCGATTGACCTCCTGTAGGACTTGTAGTGGATATTTTGAAACCTAGGTCCAAGGCTTCCTGTGGCCGATTGCCTCCAACCATCTAATATCATCACAAACAATGTACACCGTGATGGTGAGCTACCTAGAATGTTGGCCACATTACAACCTGACTGATAGAATTCAGTCTGCACCAAAGAGAAGGATAGACGTATCACACTCTAGTTACTAGTGTCAAATCAAAAAATGGTCAAGTTAAACTTTAGCACCAGTAAGCACCAATGGAGTGCGACCGCGCCAAATGGCCTTGAAACGTTCAGTGAGAAGTTGTAAATAATATCGTAGTCATGAATAAAGTGTGCCTAATGAAGTGTTTGTTATGCTATCAAATGGGATATCTGGCGAGTTTCAGCTTAGATTTGGGGGAGATTATATTGAGGTTTTGGCTGAGGACAGATGTTATTTGGGTTAGGTTAACCTAATAAGGGTGACATTTGGGGGTTGGCTTGAGTTAGATTAAGGTTTTTTTTCTCCTTCACGTTCCCCAGTGGAACATGGGGCTTCAAGCTAGTGGCTTGAAGTTTCTTTAGCAGTGTTTATTTTACAGGATAGGGTAGCTAGCCTCATGCTCAACCTTTCCTCTTCAGCAGCATTATTTCTGGCTCAGCGAGGTAAAGGAGTGCGTCGGTGGCCGGGGATCGAACCTCGGACCATGTGCATGGTTGGCGAGTGTCCTAACCGCTGTGTCACCGACGCACAGGTTAAGGTTAGTTTAGGGATATTTTCACGTTAGGATTAGGTTAAGGAAAGATTAGGGTAATTGTTAGGGTTAGAAGACCTAGATAATTACATGCATAGAATGTGGTTAAATTACTGTGTTGACACTCCAGTCCAAAAGTGAAAGGTATTTTGGTCACACGTCAGGGAAAGAGGTATCCTGTGTAACAATTGCGTGCTTTTCAACTCATTATTTTCTTGAATTTGTGTGTATTTTATACACAAAAATCGTCTTTATCATGTGGTTGATGCTTTCAGGATCATTTTTCCGTTGGTACTTACTGGCGCCTAAACTTTAACTTTGCCCATAGTTTAATGAAGTGAATCTAGAACTGTGTGACTTAGGCGATTGAATGACTGACTGAATGGCTGGTCGATGTAACAAAACAGTATCAGTGTATTGTACAGAAATGAATCAGTTCGATTTCTGAAAAACATTGCAAAAATGTTCATTCAGACATCTATAAAAACAAAATAATCGAGCAAAGAATATTCTTTTCGATAAATTCCTCTTCCAGGCTCTACAATTATATATATGTTTTTATACACAGAATATTTTAAATTAGTAGTTAATAACAATATTAGCGTTTTTTTAAATAATATCGATTTGTAAAGTATGATCAATGCTATTGCAGTTCATTAAAGATGCTTAAATTATAATAATAATAAAGATATAACAGCGGATAGAATATCAACTAAAACTAGGGAAATTTCACAAAAATTCTGGATTATTCAAACCTGGATGGCCAAGGTAATGATAATGACTGGACTAACTTCTTCTGGGTGCATAAATTAGGCTTATTAATATGAATCCCCACAGCCTCAGCAATATTTAGAAGTCGAACTCTTAAAGCGAAATTGAGATTCATAGGTATGCGGTAAATGACCCTGAAAGCATGATTAACGTCAATCTTGTGTTCTGTCTCCACAAGATGCGCCAGAATAGCACTGCGAATAGATTTTGTTTGACCTTTGCTTAACCAGGCAGGGTGATGTTCGAAAATTCGACGAGAAACACGCCTAATTGTACGGCCTATGTAACTGGCTCCACAGGAGCAGTTAAATTGGTATATACACATGGAAGAGGCGAAATTAGGCAGTTTGTCTTTTATTCCCGAACGCAGAAGAGGAGTGGTTTTGAAGATACAGCGTAAATGAGCAGCAGGGAATGTTCTTTTTACCGCATTTCTGAGACGATGTGTTAGTATTTCACTTGTGTTGTCTCCTAGGAACTGCATCTGCAAGAACAAGGATTTCTTTGGAACTGTTGGTACCTTGGATTGTTTTGGTTTTAGATTCATATTCTTATCAATAAACTTTTCCGGATAACCATTCTCACTTAGCAAACGTTTGATATTGTTGAGCTCCTCGTCAAGACATTCATCCGAGCAAATCTCTCTTGCTCTGTGGACCAGGCACTTTATTAGATTGCGTTTGTATTTCAAGGGCACAAAGCTGAGAAAATGTGTGTATTGGCCCGTTGATGTAGGTTTTCTATAAACATTTCTTCGTATTGTGCCATCCTCTTTTCTTGTCATAAGGACGTCTAGAAATGAAATACTAGAGTCTTTTTCTTTCTCAATAGTAAAATTTATTGCAGGATGTACCTCATTAAATTTATCCAGGATGTCCTTTGCCTCATTTTCGTTCTTCATAATCAAGAAAGTATCATCCATGTATCGACAATAAAATTCGAGTTCATTAATAACATCTTTCTGAAAAACAATCGAATTCACAATTAACACAGTTTGTGGTGATTATTTGATCATGGTTACCTTACGGTAGTCGAGGTTGCTGAGATCACAATGTGTGTATGATCTCTTTTGCTTGATATCATTAATTGGTAATCGAGAAACCAAGTATAAACGCATGTCGATAGCCGTCGGCATCCGGCTATCGACCAAAGGGCGTGTGTACTGCTCAGCAGTCCGCTTCGGCCTCCTTTATGACTGTGAGACCTGGTCATTGAGAGTAGAAGACATGAAAGCCTGGCTAGCTGTCTTTGATCATAGGTGCCTGCGTTCTATCTCCCGTGTGAAGTGGTGTAATAGGGTGAGCAATATTGAGGTTAGGCATCGGTCGAGTGCTAGGTAAGGAAGGGAAATCACTAGACGAGGCTGTGAAGTTACAGTGATTTAGATGGTTAGGATATGTGTTACACATGCCTAGCCTAGCCATCGCCTTCCTCCACAACAGGCAGTGTTAGCTGACATAGGACTGATGAGGTTGGAAAAGAGCTAGCACGTTGGTGGTCAAACCAAAACACAGCATCATTAGTCAATTAAATTCATAACAGTTAGTATAAACCACGTAGGGATATGTAGACTGGCTTCGTGGTTGGGATCCTCGGGATGGTAAAAATCGATGAAGGCTGGAGACATTTGGTGGTAAAATGGCTCATAATCGTTGTCAATGGCTAGAGCAGATGCATCCGCTCCTTGTGACTTATCCAATAAAACTATATTGATCTTCGATACTACTATTCTGTTTGCCTCATTTCTCTGTTTACTGTCTCTAATTTGCATTTCCTTTTACATTCTTCTCTTGCTTTGTGTGCTACATGGAGTGTGGCGACTCGAACTGCCACACATTGGTGCAAAATTGTATGTTCAAACCAGTCAGTCAGTCATAAATGCATGGCACTGTATATACTACTGATTGTCTGAGATGAGTAGTTACATCAGTTACATCAACCAGTGGTAGTGTTACCAAGAAGTCAGCCAGTCAGGTAAAAATAGTCTAAGCAGTGGTTGACAGTTTCTCTCGTTTGGGGTCTATCTCGTCAGTGGTGTGTATCCGACTTTATTCAGCTCAGAGAGAAAGAGAGAGCTGAATCAGTCCAAAATTGCGAATTTGGTGTATGGTATTACCTAACCATGTACATCGCTGATGAGCTTGGCTCGAAAAGAGCGGAATGACCATCTGGTGTTTAAATCACTTCGATCTGTCTGGCTAGCAAGCACTACTGGTTGGTGTGAGTGGTATACAATTACTCGTTTCAATCAATTCAGTAGTAGGTAGTTTTATTCATGAATCAATTTAAGTTGATTTTTCATTAGTACTAGCTAATTCAAATATATAACAGTTAGATTTGGTAAAATAAGCATTAAGACCTTGCCGCCTGCTACGGACAGCTGCAGGGTACGTTGAGATGTACAATTTTCGGGTCTGACCTTCTCCAACTCCCCCGTCTCCAGAATGAAGAAGCAGCATAACTGACTTATTGCTCATCTGAGAGAATCACCCCACTGCTGTTAAAGCCCTATTCTCCTGCAGAACTAAAACTTAGTGTAAACGACTTACAATTTGACGGTAACTGATTTTGGTGTAACCGATGTCCAAACGGTTGTTGTTTTATGTATGGTAGGACATGCATGAACACTAGTCCCAGCCAGTTTAACTCGTCAGGTCATTACGATATGCAAGCTTGGACGTTCCACCGCCTCAGGATGGTCGGGGGTGGGTGCCTTGCGCTGCGGGTTGGCCACCCCTCCGCACACCTCTTGAAATGCTCCCATATGACCGGGCGTCTTACATAGCCTCTCCTGAGGAAGTCCTACTCACTGCCTTCACGTGGTGGAGGTGTTTTTCACCAAAGTGAGAGGGCGAAAGCGGATGCCCGGCGCTCTTCACCGGGTTGACTGTCCATTGGATAACAGTCTAGGGGAGATGGCTAAACCCTGATTCCAAACCTCCAACGACTGGCGTATGAAGCTCACTGGAGCTCACCGGCAGACGTATGGACAAAGGGTTTGTTGGATGTCCTGGATGTCTGGCCCCATTCAAAAAGGCGTATGAACCGAACTCCGGTCACCGGCTGCCAATGGATAGTGGACTCCCTACTCCACTCCTACTGCCTTGTAGGTCACACTTGGTTGTGTAAAGGCTAGAGCTGCACTCTCAAACAAAAGGCCGAGCGATTCTGGGGACATCACTCGTACCAAATTCCCATGAAACTTCATGAACTCTCTTACAAACGACTCTCACCATGCTACGGCGTTCCCGGTAAGCGACGCGCCCTGTGCTACAACATCAACCAAATTCCAGTACTGGTCCAACAACGTCGCCTTCGGTGGTTTGGCCATGTTCTGCGCCGACCAGATGACGATCTGGTCAAATCAGTTCTAAATCCCTCGCCATTACCATCTTGGCGATGTCGCAGGGGTGGACAGCTGAAAACATGGCTTGGTACAGTCAAGGCTGATATGGAGTGCCTGGGGCTACAAACCGTCTACGGACTCCGTCTGTGGAACAAGAATTGGATAACCCTGTCGCAAAACCTTGCATCAGATCGCCGCGCCTGGGCAGCGATGATTCGAGATGTTCATGAAGCCGGCTCATCCTCCCGTAGGAGATAGCCGAAGTAAAGTAAGTAAGTATCGAGGTAGCAGCTATCGGTCTGTCTTCTGTGACTTCTTATTCAGAGTCGAATTTATTATTCACACGTTTAGTTTGTAGTGACTAGGTTATACACAGAGTGGACTATGGTACTGGTTTAAAGAAACCATTGTGGATTGAAGAGCACTCACTATGTACCTGTTCCATTTCAGCGTGAGGTTTTCCATCGTTTAACACTTGGGACCGCCTGATTACGGCATAAATACGTTAGAATTTATCCACTGAGTTAAAACACATTGTCTGATTTTATTTTGCCTCTAATAATTCCCCCTACAACATATGACTGGGTATATTTTAAGCGTGTTCAACTTGTAGCCTAATGGTCTGATGTTAGGTTCCGTTTTCGGTGACGTAAATCCGCACAACTAACATCTTAAACAAAGTAAGGTGTAACAGATATACAGTACTCCTTAATTTTTAATGCTACTGTAAATTATGCCAGTTTGTAACGAAATCCAACCCAATGGTGTCATGGATTATTCTCATGGCTGAAGAGTCCCACATCAGAGAGATACAACTATCCACGGCTGCCTGGTTTCCAGTGGTTGTCTAATTGATGTTGGCTGGTGACAAAATATGCGTTGAAATTAATCCAAATCCCGACTTGTGTGATTCACTCCTGTCAAATGTAAGATGATACTTCAGGACTGAACTACATCGACTCACTCCTAGCTTAAAGATATGGAGTGAAGTGGTTGGTGGCGTGTGTTGACCACTTCACTTATTTGGGAAGTTGCATCAGCCAACGCCAGCGGGTTGATCGCTGATGAAATCTCACCACGGATATAGAAGGCTCGTTTGGCATACGCCGACTTACTCCATCTTTGGTGTGGAGGTGATGTCCGGCTGCCGACCGAAGGGCGTGTGTACTGCTCAGCAGTTCGCGCTGTCCTCCTATGTGGCGGCCTGTGAGATGTGGCCACTGAAAGTGGAATACATGGAAAGTATGGCTAACTGTGTTTCATCATAGGTGTCTGCATTCTAACTCCTTTGTTAGTTGGTATAATAGGGCGGGTAATATTGAGGTCAGATGTCAAGTGCTAGGTAAGGAGGGAAGTTACATCAATTGAGGTGATTATGGCATGTGGTACGTATGCCTAGCATAGCCATCGCCTACCTCGAGAACAGGAAATGTTAGCTGATATAGAATGGATCAGGTTGGAAAAGAGCTAGCACATGATGGTCAGGACAAAAATGGCTTCATCAGTCAATGGAATCTACAACAGTTAGTTTAAGCCAGTGAGCCATGTAGGGAGGTGTAGACGGGCTGACTGGTTGAGGTCCTCGGGATGGCAAAAACCAGTGAAGGCTGGAGACAATCGGTGATATGGCTCAAAGTCGTTCCCATTGGCTGGTACACTCTTTGTAATTAGTCATATCCAATCAAACTTTATTGTTCTTCCATATTACCATTCTTTTTCCCTTACACTTCTGTTTATTATCTTCCTTTTGAATCTCTCTTTACCCTCTTCTCTTACTTCGTATGGCAAATGTAGTGTGGGAACTCGAACTGTTGCAATTCTGTTCCAAGTTCTGTTTTGAAACCAATCAGTCAGTACTCTTCCGTAATTGTTTATTCACTAAATTTCTCCTCTTGAGTTTTGATTCTTTCGTATGATATACTGTCTTGAAGTTTGATGTAACGTAAATAACACTGTACAAATTTCTGCGTCTTCTTTATGTCTGTCTGTCTTTTGCTTAAACGAACCGGCTTTCCAACAATTTTGTAAACGAGAGATATCTCATTTCAAGGTGAAGACACAGTTCAAAAGATATACTCGTGATTCTGCTATATTGTTAACGTTATGACATTTATCTTTAAAAGCGCTTTTTTTCAATTTGTTGCCTTCCGAGTTGGAGATAGGGCTTCAAGTTTTTAAGTTTCAATAGCGGTGATGGTGATGTGGTTTTTTCCCCAAAGGTGAGGTCGCTAGGCTCACGACCAATCACCTTTCTTTTTCAAACTTTGACTTCCTGTTAGAGGAGGTTTGATGATCAGGAGGGCTTCGTATGCTTTTGGAAGGGTGTGGGCGGTTGTTTCTTCCTGGCTGGTCACACCGTGAAAGTTGATTTATTCTAGGGGTATCTGAAATAGAAACAGAATTAGTAGTGTTGTGTGACCACAGAGCAAAGAGTACAACTGTTTACTGCCGGCCAGTCACACTCAGCCTATCTGAACTGAATTTTTGGTTTGCTTCCATATTAGTAACTTACTGCGGGTTACGGGCCATCATAGGGTGTCTGGATGTGCAGTGTTTTGGCCGAATTTTTCTAACTTTTACTCTCCAGAGTGGAGAGACAGCATAACTGGCATTCTGGTCATTTGAGGGAAGCACCTTACTGCTGTTACATCCCTATTCCCCATCAGTATGACTTTGCCTACAGACCCCCAGCATAGTGTGAAAAAAATCTTACACTATGCCGGTAACTGCTTTTAGTTTTATCGCTATCCTAACAATCTTCCTGGTATGGTAGGACCTACAGGAACATTAGTTCCGGCCAGTGTAGCTTTTTGGGTCATTGCGATATGCAAGTCCGCAACACAACGTCAAGGTAGCAGCTATCGGTCAGGAGGGGAGGTTTATAAGTTCATCGGCTGGGAATTGAATCGCGACCTTCTGCGTAGCTGTCGGACATTTTATCACTGAACACCATTGACACACCTAAGTATGGTGTTAAGTAGATTTTATCCTGGGCAGGTGTATGTTTTGTGTTTATGCACATCTGTTCATCCTAATCATCATCAACCACAACAATACTCGATTCAGCTGATCATGATTGTTTGCCTTAACTCTGTACGTGACGATTGACTGAATTTCTACTTAGGACTTTGCACAGAATTGCACCAGTTCAAGTTGTCACCCTCCATATAGCTGATAAAGAAAAGAAGGCTAAGGAGAGATTCAAAAGAGCCTTAATGAGCAGTAATAAACGCCAGAAAGAATAGTAACATGAGTTTAACGGATATGGGAGGTCAGGAAAAGTGAATGCATCTGCGTCACTGGGAGAGTTTTCACCATGTCACCAATAGTCTCTGACCATTGGTTCTTAGCATCCCGAGGACCCCAACCAGGCACTCTACATCACCCTACGTGGCTGACTCAATCCAACCGTCATAGACTTCATGGATTGATTCCAGGTGTTGATTTGACTACCTCTAACTGTTTTCCAGCCTGATCCTATGTCAGTTAATATTGGTGGTTGAGAAAGGTAGTAGCTCGGAGTGTATAACACATGTGCTAACCATCTCAATCGACGTAGTTTCACGACCTCATCCGTTAACTTCTCTTTCCAACGTAACACTTTACACCTAACCTTATTATTATTCAACATATTATTTTTACGAGTTTGATCATGGATTGATATCAGTTAGAGAACCATTGAAAACCAAACCAGGGAGTACTGGACAGCTGTTTCGTCAGCCTAGTTTGGGAATCATCGGCAGTACTCACCCACCACCAGGGTTCGAACCCAGGACCTTCCGGTTACAAGGCGAGCTGGCTCGTATACCATTCAGCCACTGGGACCCGACTCCTCAATGGCCAATCCATGAATTCTAACTTCTACCAATTCGTGATTTAGCGCGACCACCAACCAATGTCATCGGTGGGAAATCCATCCTCACACGTGACGTCTGGATGGACCTCACTGGTCACGACTTCTCAGTAGAACTCCAAGAAACTCCGTCCTGTAGCAAGTCACTAGCGAGCAGCATCAGATTAATTTTCAAGAGTTGGTTTGTAAGGATTAGATTTGTTTCTACGAGTTCGACCACAGATTAATATCAGTTAGAGCAGGCCAGTACTCCAATGCTGATTTTCAATGGTTCTCTAACTGATATCAATCCATGGTGAAACTCATAAGAACAAATCTAATCCTTACCAACCAACTCTTGAAAAACACCATATTTATTGCCAAGTAACACGTGAGACAGAATTCAAACATCTTTTTGTCAAAGAAACTTAGTTGCTTCATATCTTCCACTGTCAATGGCCATGTCGTTTGATCAATAGTAGGATATCATATCCACAGGGGAGATGATGTAGGTTGGCAAGTGATCTACTAGCGTATTGTATTCATGTTGATATATTTCGTCAGCAATCAGTTGGGTTTAATGTGGTGCAACTTTGCAAATAAGTGAAGTGGTCAATACTCTCAACCACTTCACACACTCACTCACTCTCTCTCTGCCTTTAAGCTAAGCGTCAGTACTTTCCTTTACCTGCGATTATTAACACTTTGGCATTAAAACTTCCCAATAGGTTTTTTTTTAATGGATTACAAATAAACTGTGCCTTAGTTTTTTTCTTAAAGACAATGTCTAAAAATGATTTTGTTGCATGTATTTGGATGTGTTACTTAATCCGTGTTTTTGTGGATATTTGTGTGGTATTATGTGCCCCTCTCTCCACACACACACATGCACACATGCAAGCCCGAAACACTTATTTGTCTAGCTGTTGCATCATAAACACACACACACACAGTGTTCAAATGGAATTATGCGGAAATCGTTTGCAAAAGCAGAGAATGTCAGTAATCACTACTAAGGCATCATAATGACATTTAGGCTGATCTTCGAGTTTTGCACTGGTCTAAGGCAAAACAAAAATACATTGATTGTTTTGTTTTTCTTTAGCTTCTTTCCCTGGTTTGTAAGGTGGGCGAGCGTGTATATTACCGTCAATATCATCACAAGTTGGGTGTAATCTTCTGGTAGACGTTTATTTATTTATTTATTGACTGACTGACTGACTACAGATATACTTCTCCTATGTGTTGTTGTATGTTTGTAAATATCGGTTATGCGTCCAAATGGAATCTGAGATCATAGCTATTATTATTATATAATTTATTCTGTGTTGGTTGAATAGTTTCGGTGAAGAAATCTATACGTATGCATGTTTGTTTGGGTTTAGGAATGTGCGCTTGTGCGTGTGTATGCATGTTTAGCGTCTGATGTGTATTGTTTGACCTTTTTATAAACACAAGGTAAAAATAAGCCTGATTACATTTCAAAACACTTGCATTATTCTTAATTTTTTTATTGTTATCGATTGGCAAGCAGCTTATTGGAATTTCCTACAGCGTACTGACTGACTGACTGACTGGTTTCAACATAGAACTTTGCACCGATGTGCAGCAGTTCGAGTCGCCACACTTCACTCAGAAAACAAAGCCAGAGAAGAAAGTAAAAAGGAATACAAAATAGAGACAGTAAACAGAGATATGAGGCAAAAAGAATAGTAATATTGAAGAACAATAGAGTTTCGTTGAGTATTATAACTCACAAGGAGTGGATGCACTTATCATATCACCGATTGTCTCCAGCCACTGGTTTTTACCATCCCTAGGACCCCAACCAGGAAGTCTACACCTTCCCACGTGGCTTAAACTATCTGTTGTGGATTTCATTGACTGGTGAAGCCATATTTTTGTTTGACCACCACCACCTCTTTTCCAACCTGACCCTATGTCAGCTAACATTTCCCACCGTCGAGGAAGGCGATGCCAAGGCATACGTAACACACGTCGTAACTATCTCATTTGGTATACTTTCACAACCTCGTGTATTGTTTTCCCCTCCTTACCTAACACTGAACTGAAGCCTTACCTCAATATTGCTCACCTTATTACATCACTTCCCACGGGAGATAGAACACAGACACCTATGATCAAAGACAGCTAGCCAGGCTTTCATGTCTTCCACTCTCAATGGCCAGGTCTCACTGGCAGCCATAAAGGAGGACGGAGCAGACTGCTGAGCAGTACACCCACCCTTTGGTCGATGACCAGGCGGATATCACGTCTACTAAGCCAGAGATAGCGTAAACTGGCATTTGCGAAACTAGCCTTCTGTAACCGTGCTGAGATTTCGTCGGTGATCAACCCGTTGGCGTCGGCTGATGCAACTTCCCAAATAAGCAAAGTGGTCAACACACATTGTCTGGTGTTACCAATCGTCAATGCCTTTTCCATCTCTTTTGCTTTTGTCGCCCACCACTGTTCGCGGTCGTTACGAAGGCTTATTGTTAGTTTGCGTTTGAGTAGCTTTCGCTTGTCATCGTAATCGGAGCTCGCTGGAATCAGTCTTCTTGCGTCAGTCAGTGTGGATGAGGTGGTAGAGAGATTCACTGGCTCTTACTAACTTTAGGTTTCAGGTTATTAACAGCTTTTACAGCTGTGCCTACAACGTAAGTCGTGTGTGAGAATCTAAAAATACCCTTTTCTCATCAAATTTAACTATGGATTGATATCAGTTAGAGAGAACTATTGAAAATCAATACTGGAGTACTGGACAGCTGTTTCGTCCTGGCAGTACGCATCCATCGCTAGGGTTCGAAGCCCATTCACAAAGCAAGCTTATTGACCATTTAGCCATACTAGGATCCGACTTAATGACCAACCCATGAATTCTAACTTCTACCAATTCGTGGCTTTAGCGCAACAACCAGTCACTGACATTGATTAAGTATTTGTCCTCACTCTCAATCGACGAAACGGTGAAATTACATCGACTGAGATGGTTAGGACATGTGCTACGTATGCCTAGTCATCGCCTTCCTCGACGGGCAATGTTAGCTGATATAGGGCCAGGCTGGAAAAGAGCTAGCGGCGGTCAAACCAAAACATGGCACCAATCAATGAAATCTACAACAGTTAATCTAAGCCACGTAGGAAGATGTAGACTTCCTGGTTGGGGTCCTCGGGACGGTAAAAACCAATGGTTGGAAACATTTGGTGACATGGCTCAAAATCGTTCTCAGTGGCGCAGATGCATCTACTCCTTGTGACTTATGATTTCCAATTAAACTGTTTCGTTCTCCGTTATTACTATTCCTTTGTCTCACACCTCTGTTTACTGTTTCCATTATGCATTTCTTCTACTTCCTTCTCTTGCTTTGCGTGCTACATAGATTGTGGCGACTTGAACTGCCGCACATATGTGCAAAGTTCTATGTCGAAAACCGACCGACCGATCACTCTCGAACGGGTATGGACCTCACTGGTTGTGACTTCTCACTAGAACTCTGGTCAACTTCGTCCTGTAGCCAGTATCACTAGCGAGCAGCATCAGATTAATTTTCAAGAGTTTGTATGTAGGGATCGATTTGCCTCAAGTTTGGTCAGAGTGGGCAAATACTCGCCTTTGGTATTGGCTAGTGGTCACACTAAAATCACGAACTGGTAGCAGTTAGAATCCATGGGTTGGCCATTGAGTTATGTTTCGATGGTTGAACAGTCTACAAGCTTTCCTTTTAATTGGAGGGTCCTGTGTTCGAACCCTGACTGTGGGTGCGCATTGTCACTGAGTCCCAAACTAGGATGAAACAGCCGTCCGGTACTGAGTTTCAATGATTCTTTAACTTATATCGCTCCGTGGTCGCACTTGGAAAAAATCTACGAAAGAACGATTAATGTATAATTATTCCCTTGGGTTCCGAGCGGAGCATATGTCTTCGTGAGCACATAACCATTTCACTCATTTTTCAGCAGTGTTTTTTAGCCGGCGCTAGAATTACCCATCAGCTCCTATTTCCTTCCAACATGATCTCAGCTTATCGTTTCACATGGGGGCCTCCTTGTAGCGTGATATCATTTAACGGTCTCTTCTGCATGTGCCCAACCCATCTCCATTTCCTTCGGCATATTTGTCGGGGGTAGTAGGTTCTTGGTTGGTTCTTTATTGTTAATCCTTACCAGTCGGTCATCTGGTCTTCATTATCGAGACGACAAAGGTGGCTGTTGGTGACAGTCTACATGTTGCCAGTTTGAAATACTGACCGTATTATCCAAGTCTCTGAACTATAGATGACTTGTAATGAGTGCCATATAGTTGGAATCTTGTTCCTTAAGTGCTGTGCTTGAGTGCATTTTTACTGTTACTTTAGGTTAAGTATGACTACTAGTTTTAACGTGTTTGCTCTTCTTTCTGTGTATTTATTTGAATGTCTTGTTGTCATAGTCCCTGTATCACAATTATGATAGTGTTTAAATAATACTGCTGGATGTCAGTTCATAGTCTCCGAATACACCCACACTTACTGCAATATTAGATGAAGTAAATAGGTTTCATCAACAAATATTGACCTTAATCTAAAAATTGAAAGTAGTTATATTACCAGGCGATTTCAATGCTCAGTCATTGAGGCATTCATATTGTATGTGTATGTCTGAAGTTGGTGCGTTGGTGACTGAATAGTAGGAAGATCTACAGCCTAACGGGAAGGTATATATAATACATATATCATTGTTCCCTTAGGTTCCGAGTGGAACATGGGGCTTCAACTGCACATCTCCACTTTATCCTATCCTTTTCGGTCCTCTTCAGCTGGCCGCATGATTGCACATGGTCTCGTTTCTCCTCCTCGCACTATCACCTCCATGATATCCTCGGAACAACGCCCAACTCGTGGTTTTACTTTCGGATTCTGCTTGAGCGAAGGTCTGGGGTGCGATGTCATGCGACTGTTTCCTCAGTATGTATCCGATCCTAGTCCATTTTCTTCGGAATATTTGTTGAGCTATAGTTTCTTGGTTGGTTTGTTGCTGCAGTTTCCTCTTCCTAATTCTTTGTGGCCTGCCATTTGATCTTCAATATGGAGTCAGCGAAGGTTCTTGTTGATAAACGTCTTCAGTGGCCTGTTAGAAATGTAAGTTTTCGACCCATACAGCAGAACCTACTGAGTTACTGACTTAAGATTGGTGTTGAAAATCGGAATTTTGTTGCTAATGCGCCGGAGTGCGGCAGATTTCCAAAGTGGACATCAGAGTGATGAATGTCTGTTTTGCCTTTCTGATTCTGGTTTTGACATCCTCATCGGTGTCGACTGCCTGTAGAGTTGGAACGATGCTTCCTAGATAAGTGAAGGGAGTAACCTGTTTCAAATTCCTCCCGTTTATAGTGATAGCTAACGACAACAACAACCAGCAACCTGGTTAGCTAACGTGAAACATGGCCAATACGAGTTGAAGACATGAAAAGATTGACTGTTTTCGATCATAGATGTCTACGATCTCTTTCTCACGTTAGGTGGCATGATAAGGTAAGTAATGTTGACGTCAGGCGTAGAGTGTTGGGCAAAGAGGGAAAATCAATCGAAGAGGCTATAAAGTTACATAGATTGAGATGGCTAGGTGACGTGCTGCACATGCCTAACCATAGCGTCCCCCGACGGGCATTACTAGCTGATATAGGTGCAGGTTGGGAAAGAGTAAGTGGTGGCCAAACAAAAACATGGCATGAATCCATGAAATCCCCCTGACAGTTAAACTGAGTCAGGTAGGGAGGGAGATGCATAGTTCCGGGTTGGGGTCCGCCCTCGGGACTCTAAGAATCAATGGTGGCTGGAGACAATAGGTGACATGGCTCAAAATCGTTGTCAATGGCTTACGCAGATGTATTCTTCAGTCTCTGTAATGTTTCATATTCCTTTCTACCATTACTCATTCTGTTTCACTCTTATACTTGTCAAAACTCCATTGATTCTGTTCACTCACCTTCTTGTCTACGTTTGTGTGGTATTTGGAACGTGGCAACTCGAAGTGGTGCACTTCGGTGCCAAGTTCTATGTTCTTTCCAGACAGGTTAGCTAACGGCATTACCTCTATCTTCCCTATGTTCACTTGAGATCCTGTCTTTGCTGCTTCTTCTGCCAGTTTGTTGGTATATATATATATGTATATATATACATATATATATATATATATATATATATAAACTCTCTCAAGGATGTTATAACCGTAATGAATTGAGATAAACCGCGTCGCCTATTTGTTGTAACTGTAGCGGGAATTAAAATGAGGAACGTTGTTGCCTTGTTCTGTCTGCGCCTGACTAATATGCCTATCTGCTTCTGGTACCTTCCGATTCAGCGAACCACGCAAATATCAAAAGACAAAGTCTGGTCTCTGACTGTGTATTGTAGTACAACAACTATGACTACGACGACGACTACAACAACGACAACGACGAATAAACTTATTTAGGAAATGGTATTTATACAATTTTACAACCAATAGAGACAGCTAACAGTATTTGAAATAATTGGTCGTAATAGTCAATAACAAAATGCGTGGGAATGATGATATACCACTTATGCGAGATTAACAGTCATTAAGATAATTGAACAATAACAAAGTGCCTGGGAAATGATAATATAACACATATGCGAGATTAACAGTCGTTAAGATAATTGAACAATAACAAAGTGTGTGAGAATTGATGATATACAACTTATGCGAGATTAACAGTCGTTAAGATAATTGAACAATAACAAAGTGTGTGAGAATTGATGATATACAACTTATGTGAGATTAACAGTCGTTAAAATAACTGAACAATAACAAAGTGTGTGGGATCCTATCACCTCCCCCCGTTAAAAGTGTAGGACTTGCTTTTTGGACCTATTTGAAAAGGTTTTGAAGCTCTTCTTTGTCGCGTTGACTTTCGCGTACTGGATAGATTGTGATCTGCGTCCTGGGCTTTCGGCTGTGGAAGGATTTGGCGTCGTACGATGATAATGTAGCAAGGATCTATCCAAAATTTCTTCTGTTGTTCCCTCCCCCTTCAGTTTTGCATAAGCACGCAGGCGTTGCAAGAGAGACTGACCAGATACATGTCCGGGAACAACGTTCTTTGGTGAGGACGAAACATTAGAGCATACTGAATTTAACGGTACATTGAAGATATAGAGCTTGTCTAACCAGTCAAGACCAAGCAAATTCAAATCATGATAGTTTGTGACGTAACATACACCATTGAACTGATTCTCACCAAACTGAACCTGGCAATTTATCTCGCCCACGAGTTTCAGTATATCTCCTGAGGCATTCTTTGCGACATGCTCGGTTGGCAGAATCTGTGGGCACCCAAGTTTGCGCCACGTAGTGCGGGAAATTAAAGTGATATCTGATGCCGTATCCAACTGAAGACGACTAGATTTGCCGTTAATGCGTAGTGTAATGTACTTACGTTTGCTGGCGAAATCGACTTTGGAAGTTGTGAAAATGGTCTGTATTCGAGGAGATTGTTTTGGCTTGAAACGACTACTTCTGTTCTTCATCGAAGAATTTTTCTGTGGTGGACAGTAACCCTCTTTATGTCCAAAACGGTGACAATTACGGCATTTATGTTTCTTGAAAGGACAGAACTTGACAAAATGCCACGAACCACAGTGCCAGCACACTGAAGGAGGTTTAGCTGAATTCTGAGACTGACGTGCTGTGTGCTTAACGGTGATCGGGGGACTTTTCACTGTGTTAACTGAATCAAATTCAGACGACTGTCGTTTGCACTCCAACATAGCAGTATCGTGCTTCAAGTTGATTAAGCGTTGGCATTCTGCTGTCACCATTTGTAAAGTCATTTTTGGGTCTTGTTCCACGAGTGACAGAAGTCGAGTTCTTATGTCAGTATCTTCTGGATTCTTCAACCCACAAATAAAAATCAAACACTTGAACTGATCTGATGTCATTTCGTGTGGTTTGAACCTTTCGCATTCTTTGTTCACTTTGCCAGCGTAAGTAACATAATCATCGGAAGGCATTTTTGTCAACTGAAAACATTGATACCGAATATTAAACATGGATGACTGTTCACCAAAGATTTGTGATAAAACGGTGACTGTCTCATCGAATGATAATTCACGTGGGTTCTTAGGCAGAATGAAGTTAACATATCTGTTGTGCTCAACAGTACCAAGTTTTCGTAGTAACAATCGGACTTTGGCAGCATCATCAAACATGTGGCATTCAATACGAAAAACGTCTTCATAACGATTGAACCATACATCAAATACGAGACCAGATATTGGGTCGTAGTTGAATTCACTGATGGAATTTGAGATGCTTTCGTATTTGTCTGAATGAGATGTTGATGGAACTTGAATTGACAGCTTCTGAGTGAGAGCTTCGATTAATTTAAGTTGAGCTGCTTCATTCTGAAGTTGCTGCTGCTGCAAGATGGATTTGAGATCGTCCATAGAGATAGACATTGTAATTGGGTTGTAATTAACACAGTCAAAAATGTTCTATAGATGCGCTGAACAGAATAAAACACGTCGTCGCTTGCTTGTTATAACTGCGATGAATTAAAGTAAAACCCCGTCGCCAATTGTTATAACTGCAATGTTTTGAGATAAACCGCGTCGCCTATTTGTTGTAACTGTAGCGGGAATTAAAATGAGGAACGTTGTTGCCTTGTTCTGTCTGCGCCTGACTAATATGCCTATCTGCTTCTGGTACCTTCCGATTCAGCGAACCACGCAAATATCAAAAGACAAAGTCTGGTCTCTGACTGTGTATTGTAGTACAACAACTATGACTACGACGACGACTACAACAACGACAACGACGAATAAACTTATTTAGGAAATGGTATTTATACAATTTTACAACCAATAGAGACAGCTAACAGTATTTGAAATAATTGGTCGTAATAGTCAATAACAAAATGCGTGGGAATGATGATATACCACTTATGAGAGATTAACAGTCATTAAGATAATTGAACAATAACAAAGTGCCTGGGAAATGATAATATAACACATATGCGAGATTAACAGTCGTTAAGATAATTGAACAATAACAAAGTGTGTGAGAATTGATGATATACAACTTATGCGAGATTAACAGTCGTTAAGATAATTGAACAATAACAAAGTGTGTGAGAATTGATGATATACAACTTATGTGAGATTAACAGTCGTTAAGATAATTGAACAATAACAAAGTGTGTGGGATCCTATCAAAGGATGACAACCATTAATCTTATTCTACATTCTGCCACAAATTTCCAGTAATTCAAAAGTCAAATTGCAGAGAAAGGTAGAAACATTTTACAGACAACAGAAAAGATTTTTTAATAAGTTGGAAAAACTATTAGGACAAAACCACTTGTGTATTTAACTACTAATATTTTTCAAAAAAGACTAAGATTCTTAAGGAATATCTGTTCATCCTTAGGTAGAATAAATTGGATGATGAATATGCCTGCCGCTCCCATTAGTTTTCTGCAAGAAAAAAAATGAAGCTACTCGTTTTTACTTACGCTTACCTAAACATCTGTGCCTTATAACTAAAGATCATTAGTGAATACTTAAGACAAATTAGAAAATATTTAATATACTACTGATTAATTATAGATACACTTTTCTTACTCGAGTCAAGCGAATTAGGCTGAAATATAACCTGCATATTGTTTGGGATACTTGGAGCTCAGCGCTCATCAATCTAAGAAGTTGACTACCAACCATTGACTGACTGGTTTCAATGTAGAACTTTGCACCGATGTGCAGCAGTTCGGGTCGTCGCACTCCCTCCATGTAGTAATAGCGAAGAAACATAGTTTTATTGGAAATTTTAAGTCGCAATGAGTAGATGCATCTACGGTATCATTGAGAACGATTTTGAGCCATATCACCACCAATTGTCTCCAGCCTTCATTGGTTTCTACCGTCCCGAGAACCCCAACCAGGAAGTCTACACCTTCCTACATGGCTTAAACTAACTGTTGTGGATTTTATTGAATAATGAAGCCATGTTTTGGTCTGGTTACCACGTGCTAGCTCTTTTCCAACCTGATCCATCCTTAAACAGCTAGCATTACCTGTTGTCGAGTAAAGCGATGGCTTGTCTAGGCATGCGTAACACATATCCTAACCATCTCAGTCGATGTAACTTCCCAGCCTCGTCGATTGATTTCCCCTCCTTACCTAGCACTCGACGCCTTATTATGCCATTTCACACGGGAGATAGAATGTAGACACCTATGATCAAAGAGAGCTAGTTAGGCTTTTCATGTCTTCCACTCTCAATGGAAGTTGCGTAAACTACCTGGTTGTGGCGTGTGGGGGCTCGAGACGTTAGAAGCCAATGGCTTGAGACTGTTGATGGTGATGTGTAACTTGAAAGAGTTCCCAATGGTGTAGACGCATTTATTCAATATAAACTCCTTGATCCACAACACACGCCCACATTATTCACTATCTAAGTACTCTTTTTATTTCGTTTATATTTACATTCATTGTAGTTTTGAGTTTTGAGTATTTTGCCTTTCTGTACGTTGCTATTGGGAAATGAGGTTTCAAACTCGATCTTTGATGTTTCACTAGTGCTGTTTTTGTTTACGAGATGATTTCACTTACTGCACTCCCGAACTTTCCTCTCTACCAAGCTTGCTATCAAGCTACACAAAATTAATGAATGTATCGACCGGGAATCGAATTCGGATGGCATACGTGATTGGTAGGACATTCCGCCGTTGAATCACTGATGTTATGTGGAGTGTGACAATTTGAATTCTTGTGTTTGTGTACAGAGTTGTATGCTGCAAATTAAATCAGTTAGTCAGTGAGGGGGGTTGTTGACTACCGTTCCTTTGTGTTTCTTCCATACTCTACTTCCAAACTGATGAGTATGGTGGGCTGGCAGGAATCCCTTCTCATCTACTGAGAGAGTATTACTATAACCTAATTTTGATTAATGTCAAACAGAAGGCATTGCTATAGGATCACCAGTGTCTCTACTAGCAGCCAATCTGTTTATGCACTCATTAGAAACAAATACAAATATGAGATGTTCTAGTCCTCCAAAAATGTGGTTAAGATACGTGGATGATGCCTTCGTCAATAACAAAACTCAGCTTGTTGAATGAATTTTTTAAAATTTAATAAACAATATGTCTGAAATCATCAAGTTTTCCAAAGACGTTGAATCCGACTAGAATGATTTGGCGTTCCTAGACTGTTTAGTAAAAAGAAAACTAAGTGGCCAACTTAAAATTAACGCTTTCAGAAAGCCGATAAATTTGAACAGATACCTAAACTACTACTACTCAGCACATCCCTTTACCACCAAAGAAAATTTGGCCAAGAATTTGATTAACGGGGCCAAATCTCTAGATACTGAGGAGTAAAAGAACAGCAGGAAACTAAAATTGGTTCAATCCACTCTTGAATCAAATAATTATCGCAAAGCCTTCATAGAAAGTTTAAACCACCTTTATGCCTTCAAAGCAACAATTCATCATCACATTAAATCTTCCTTGGTAAATTTTGTTTTGATACCATAGCAGATGTACTATTACTTCTGCTATTTGGTTTAGTGGTCTTCATGGTTATCTTGACCCTCAATATGTCCTTTGAACTTGACCTAAGTCTATTTTCTCACCTCTTACCTCTTTAATAATTTCATATATATTCCTATGACAAGTCCGTGTGTGATCAGATTGTTCGAAATGTGTTGCCCAAATACACAATACACGATTCAGACAAATTACGTCTTCTTATTGCTTTATCTAAATTCATAAAGGGAACTAATTGTTTTAAATAAAAATCTCTGTAATGTTAATTTCGATTAATTTCCCTGAAGAATTTTGGACCAGTCTGTCGAACGCAAGAGACGTTGGGATTTCGCATTTCATTTCACTTTCACTGAGATTTTATAAATGTATACTTCTCACTGGGCGCCCAATTGTATTTTGGAACTATTCGGTTAAATCTTGATCACAGTTCATCTGAGTCCGTATTTAGTGTTAGGACATGTGTTACATATGCCAGGGCTTCACCTTTCTCGATGGGCGATGTTAGCTGATATAGGATGGATCGGGTTGGAAAAGAGTCAGTGGTGGTCATGCGAAAACATGGACTCATCAGTCAATGAAATCCATAACAGTAAGTTTAAGCCAGTCAGCCACATAGGGAGGTGCAGACTAACTGACTGGAGACAATTGGTGATATGACTCAAAATCGTTCTCAATGGCTGACTCATATGCATCCACCCCTTGTGACATATAATATCCAATAAAACTATATAGTTCTTCAATATTACTATTCTTTTTGTCTCATATCCCTGTCTACTGTCTCTATTTTACATTTCTTTTTACTTTCTTCTCTTGCTTTGTGTGCTGAGTGAAGCGTGGCGATTCGCACTGCTGCACATCGGTGCAAAGTTCTATGTTGAAACCAATCCAGCCCAGTTATTTAGTGTTGCTTTATTATTATTGTTGTGAGGAATTATTGAGTAAATGTTTCATCTTCTATTTTATTATTTTTATATTTCAGATAAACAAATTCAACAATTATTCAGTATACGATCAGAATTAGATGCACGTGTTGAAGAATTAGAATCACAGTTAAGAGAAGAACGTAAACGTTCAGAAGCACCAACTCCGCGATATGATTCTAGAAATCGTGTGAATACAGCAAACACAGAAGATATAAAACATGAATTACAACGTGAGTTTCTTGCTTTCTTTTCAAGTATTGATTGATTATGTTGAAGTGAAATGCACAGTTTCTGTGTGTGTGTGTGTGTGTGTTGGTTGACATGTCACAGCTCCTAGTACGGATATCTTCGACAGTGTCTCTAAGGATTAATGCGATACGCGTCTCATCCTATTTTAGTCTCGTCTTCTGGATGGAGTTTGAAACGATGTGTGTAAGGGTTGGGTTTCAGTGAGATACCAGATACACCCAACTGACGAGTCTCAAATAGGACGAAATCCACATCCTGGTGAGTTCCACCGCTGACCAGTCACTATCAGCCAAAATACATAGATTTATGTATTATGACAGTATTATTGTGTCGTTTGCTACTGATAAGATTTATCAGTAGTATACAATATAAAAAGATGTCCGTCGGCATAAACACATCAAGTAGCTGGGAGATGCATTCGATGTGAGAGAAAGTGAATGATACAGCGTATCGATGGAGGTACATAGGAGACGTGAAAAGAACACAAAGAAATACAATATGAAGGAAGGCGAGAAGTAGCAGGCACAACATGGAAGATCTTTACAAATGGTTCATTGAAGATATAAGGTGTACATCACTTGGCTATACGCAGAGATACCAAATCGCAGATAAATACTCCTTTACCAAGTCTCTCGTCTTTTACCGTGAGAATACTACCTCGATAGGTGGTAAGTCAGGGTTCGAAGCCGTGATCAAATTGCTTGGAGTCGAATCTGTAGACCAATAAGCCATAGCAAGTAGGGAAAAACAAAACACGCTCAAGTCTACAGAGGCTAAGACAGTCAGTTGCCATGCAATAAGTATGCGCTTGTGTCATTAGCAAGTGCATGAATACAGAAAGTGGTACTTGAGCGACATACGATGAAAGCGAGTGCTTGTAGAAGAGGAAAGGGAGGTGGTGAACACTGACTTCCTGAGTCGAGTCCTAGGGATGCTCAAAAGCCAATAGCCTAAGACTGTTGGTCATGTGGAGCACAGAAGCACTCACCACTCTGTGTAATCTCTCGAGACACACTAAATCTTTTTCCATGCTATCAATCTTTCTTCCGTACATTTCGGTTCATTCTGTATTCTTTTGAATTTCTTTTCTCTAATTTTGTTTGTGGCAAACTTGAGCTGCAATCTGAGAATGTTTTGCAAGCGATTCTCTGCTGCCATCGAATGAAAGATGAGATGCTACACGACTGGACTACATGGAGTCACTCCTAGATTAGAAATAGGGAGTGAACTGGCAGAAAGTGTTAACCACTTCACTTACTAGGGAATTTGCATCAACCGACGCCAGTGGGTTGATGGCTCACGAAATTTCAGTTCAGATACATAAGGCTCGTTTGGCATACGCCAAATTACGCAATCTCTGGCTTAGTAGACGTGATACCTAGCTGGCTGCTGCTCAGCAACTCGCCCCGTCCTTTTATGCAACCGTGGGTGAGACAAGGCCATTGAAAGTGGAAGACATGAAAAGCCTGGCTAAGCGACCTCGACCATAGGTGCCTGTGTTCTCTCTCCCGTGTTAGGCGGTCGGTCGGTTTTCGACATAGAACTTGGCACATATGTGCGGCAGTTCAAGTCGCCACACTCCATGTAGCACACAAAGCAACAGAAGAAAGTAGAAGAAATGCATAATATAGACAGTAAACAGAGGTGTGAGACAAAGGAATAGTAATAACGAAGAACAAAACAGTTTCATTGGAAATCATAAGCCACAAGGAGTGGATGCATCTGTGCCATCACTTAGAACGATTTTGAGCCATGTCACCAATTGTTTCTAACCATTGGTTTTTACCGTCCCGAGGACCCCAACCAGGAAGTCTACACCTTCCTATGTGGCTTAGACTAACTGTTGTAGATCTCATTGACTAGTGCCATGTTTTGGTTTGATCGCCGCTAGCTCTTTTCCAGCCTGACCCTATATCAGCTAACATTGCCTGTTGTCGAGGAAGGCGATGACTAGGCATACGTAACATATGTCCTAACCATCTCAGTCGACGTAACTTCACCACCTCGTCGATTGCTTTCCCCGCCTTACCTAGCACTCGATCGATTCCTAACCTCAATATTGCTTACCCTATTATACCACTTCACGCGGGAGATGGGACGCAGACACCTATGATATAATAATAATAGGTATAATAGGGTGAGCAATATTGAGGTAAAGCATCGGGGAAGTGCTGGGTAAAGAGGGGAAATCAATTGACGAGGTTGTGAAATTACACAGATTGTGAGATGGTTACTACATCATTTGTCTATATACAGAGATACCAAATTGCAAATAAACATTCCTTCTCACCTAGTCTTTCGTCTACAACGGTTACATTAGTTAGTAATACTATCTTTGGAAATCTGCCTAGTGATTGTTTTTCTCCCTTGTTTTCTGCTAATAATTAGTCAAATGTTTCTGTTTTTTGTGTCAGTTTGTGTTAAGCGGATGATTGATGTCTACCTAATGATGGGTTAGTTTTGTCTGGCGAGAAAAAAAAAGATCCACCTTGCTTATATAGATTCTCTTATACCAATATGTTTTTGTTATTTTATCTTTGAAAGTGTATGTGATTGTATTCAATGTTAATTCGCTCTCGCCTTCCTAGTGGAAACTATATGCACCTTCAAGTAAAATAAGTTTATTCAATATATAACTAACAGTGTTATACAGTATTTCAAACACAGTTTATTATTATTGCTCCCTTCGGGTTCCCGAATGGGACATGGGGCTTCAACAGCACATCTCCACTTTTTCTTATTCTCTGTGGTCTTCCCTAACTGGCCTCACAATTTCCCATAGTCTCTAATCTCTTCCTTGCATGATTCCCTCCATGTCAGTCTCGGACGCAGGTCCAAATCGTCATCTCCCATTCGGATTCTACTCGAGCTATGGCCTGGGGCGCTATGTCATTCGACGCTCTCCTCAGTGTTCATCCAGTCCATCTATATTTTCCTCTGAGTATTTGTTGAGCAATAGGTTTTTGGTTGTTCTGGCCTACCATTTGACTTTCAATATGGAGCCAGCGAAAATGATAGCTGCTGATAAAATTCCTCAGGGCACGTTGGAAATGCTTTGTGTGACACGCAGTGCAAGTTTCTGACCCGTATACAAGAAGTGGCCAACTTCGAATTTGTATTGAAAATCCGGATCTTGTTCTCTTTATGCTGAATTAGTACTGAAGATTTCCAAACTGGTTTCAGGTTGATGAAGGCGTATCTTACCTTTCCGATTCTGGCTGGCTGATTTGGACATCTTGCGTGCTGTTCAACTGCCTGTGTTTGAAACCGTGCTTCCTAGCCGGATAAGTGAAGGAAGTAACCTCTATTAAATGTCTCTCATTCATGGTGATTGGCGCTGGTTGTCGTTGCTGTTCGTTGGTATGTTAGTCAATTTCACCACCTCTGTCTTCTCTGTGTTCACCTAGAGTCCTGTCTTCACTGGCTGCTTCTTCAGTCAGTTTGTTCGGTTTGGTCTGCAAGTCTTCAACTCTGTGTGGCATTAGACATAAATCATCCACGCGCGTAATCCAGATCTTCTAGAGTCTTCTCAGCAACAATAACTACCTTTCTCACTTTCATTATATTCATTTCAAATAATCTTGTCATTTGAATGACTAAGTTCCAACATAAAAAAAACTTCAAATAGAATCGCAGCAGTTCAGTTTGCCACAATTGACTGACTGACTGGTTTCAGTGTAGAACTTTGCACCAATGTGGCTGGATTCAACATAGAACTTGGCATCGAAGTGCAGAAGTTCGAGTTGCCACGTTCCAAATAGCACACAAAGGTAGACAAGAAAATGAATGAAGAGAATCAATGGAGTTTTGACAAGTATAAGAGAGAAACAGAATGAGTAATGGTAGAAAGAAATATGAAAGATTACACAAGAGACTGAATACATCTGCGTAAGCGATTGACAACGATTTTGAGCCATGTCACCTATTGTCTCCAGTCTTCATTGTTCCTTACCATCGCGAGGACTTCAACCAGTTTAAACCTCCCTAAGTGACTGGGTGGCTTAAACTAAATGTTATGGACTTCATTGACTGATGACATGTTTTGGTTTTACCAGTGCTACTAGCTCTTTTCCAGCTTGATCCATCCCATGTCAGCTAACATTACCTGTTGTCGAGGAAGGCGATGGTTGGGCGAGGTATGCATAAGACATATCCTAACTATCTCAATTAGTGTAACTTCACAACCCCATCGGTTGATTTTGCCTCCTTATCTCGCCTTTCCTCAATATTCCTCACCCTATTATACCACTTAACACACACAGGAGATAGAACCCAGTCACCTTTGATCGAAGTAGGCTAGCCAGGCTTTTCATGTTTTCCACCTTCAATAGTCTTGTTTCACTCACAGCCATTAAAGGAGGACATAGCGAGTTGCTGAGCAATATGAACGTCCTTTGATTGATAGCTGGCTGGATATCACGTCTACTAAACCAGAGATTGCGTAATTTGGCGTATGCCAAACGAGCCTTGTGTATCTGAGCTGAGATTTGGTGAGCCGTCAACCCACTGGCGTTGGCTGATGCAACTTCTTAAATAAGTGAACTGGTTAACACTCTCTACCAGTTCAGTCCCTATTTCTAAGCTAGGAGTGACTCCATGTAGTCCATTCCTGTAGCATCCTCTTACATTTGACTAGGGCGAATCGCGTGCGAAACATTTGCAGATTGCTGCTTAAGTTTGCTACAAACAAAATTAGAGAAAAAGAAATTCAAAAGAACATGGGATGAAACTGATATATACGCAAGAAAGAGTGATGACATGGAAAAAGATTTCATGTATCTCGGGGGATTACAAAGAGTGGTGAATGCTTCGGTGCGCCACATGATCAACGGTCTCAAGCTATTAGCTTTCTAACGTCTCCAGGACTTCACTCAGGAAGTCAGTGTTTACCACTTCCACAAGCACCTGCTTTCATCAAAGGTTGCTCAATTACCATTTTCTGTATTCACTTGCTTGCTAATGACACAAGCGCATACTTGTTGCACGGCAAATGACTGTCTTAACCCTTGTAGACCCGAGCGTATTTTGTTTTTCACTACTTGTTATGGTTCATTGGTCCAGAGATTCGACTCCGAACAATTTGAACACACCTTTGAACCCTGATTTAACTATCGAGTTAGTATTGTAACATTAGAAGACGAAAGACTTAGTAAGAGAATGATTATTTGCAATTTGGTATCTATGCATATAGCCAAATGATGTACACCTTATCTTCAACGCACCATTTGCACAAATCTTCCGTGTTGTGCCTGCTACTTCTCGCCTTCATTCATATTGTGTTTCTTTGTGTCCTTTTCACGTTATCTCCTATGTATCTCCATTGATACGTTGTGTCATTTGCTTTCTATCACATCATGTGTATCTCCCTGTTATTTGATGTATTTTATGCCGATGGACATCTTTTTATTTTGCATACTACTGATAAATCTAATCAGTACCACATGCCACCGTATGAGCAGCACTCATACTAGGTGTGTCAAACTCCATTGCGTACTTACTTTGCCTATTCTGACTGATGAAAATTAAATCCCTTAAAGCTATTTGCATATATATTACTCCATCTAAAAAGGAACCACATCCCAATTGTCTATTTCACTTTCCACAGTTAAGTTTTAACGGCCAAGTTAAACTTTAAGCACCACCAACTAACTACCAATGGAGTGCAACCGCACCAGTGACCTTGAAACGCTCACTGAGCAAGTTTGTGAAACCTGGCAAATAATGTTGTCATCATCAATAAATTATGCTCATTAAAGTGTTATGCTATTAAATGGGATATCTGGCAAGTTTCAACTTAAGTTTGGGAAGGATTAGGTTACGGTTTAGGCCAAAGACAAGTTAGGGTAAGGTTAACCTAATAAATTCGACATTAGGGTTGGTTCGAGTTAGATTACAGTTATTTTAGGGATAGTTTCACCTTTGTCATGTTCAGGAAAGATTAGGGTTATTGTTAGGGTTAGAAGACCCAAATAATTACATGCATAGAATGTGGTTAAAGTACTCTGTTGATATAAGAATCGAACTTGTGCACTGTGGTGGTAGAGTATAATTCCATTGTGGGTAGAATTTATTTTGATAAAGTCTCACAGTGTTTGTTATACAGTAATATTCACTGATGACGACGTTTCGAGCACGATTTATTGCTCAGTAAATATTACTATGTAACACCATGAAACTTTATCAAAGTAAATTTCACCGAGAATGGAATTGTACTCTGTTGATACCCCAACCTGAAACTGAGAGCTATTTTTATCACATGTGAGAGAATGGTATCCTCTGTAAAAAAAAATTTATACAGTTTTTATGCATTTCTGTCATCGGCGGTGCGTACTGATATGAATAGTCCCAAACTAGTGGGACGAAACAGTTGTCCAGTACTCCCTGTGGCTGGTTTTCCAATCCTTCTCTAACTGATGTCAGCTCATGATATTAACTCCTCCAACCAATCACACAAAATGCCCTACAAAATCAATACTTAAAAATAAATAAATATTTATACGTATTCCATACCCCCAAAAATGCCTCCTTCACATGATTGGTGCATTCAAGGTGATTCTCTGATTGGTAGTTAGCGGTGGTGCTTAAAGTTTTAACTTTGCTGTTTTTTAACTTTTGTCAAACCTATTTTCTCTCTCTCTCCCGCTCCTATTTCTTCAAAATAAAACGAAAATCGATTCTCATGAAACACTGCTGTTGTTGTTGTTTATGATGCCGACATATCTCTTTCCTTTAATCATGACTGTCATGTGACAACAGAATGTTGGGTGGTGATCTTGTTTGCGGTTCATATCTCATCATCATCATATGTTGTTTGTTCATTGCGATGGCGGTGTATATGTGACAATCATTCCTTCTTTATTGTTTATTATTTCATTTTACTTTTCGTATTATTATTATTATTATTATCAACACGTGAATATTTCTAATATATATATATATATATGCGTATACGAATACGCTATATCATCATATATATAAATATGAGATAACAAGCTACCTCATACCCTTTACTTACTAGCCGTAATAATACGTGATTATGATGATTATAAATGATATAAAACTCGTTTTATTGATCAGATCATATATCATTTGGAAAAATTGATTTTTTTTACCTTAATTGATTAAGAATATATTAGATTTATGCAAATTGGTCGTCAGAATGCAACAACATCAACACATACACACACAACAAAACTGACTACCCAACTAACTAGCAACTAGCTAGTTAGCGATCACAAAATTGTGGTAGTAGGCGTTGTTTCAGATGACTTTATCGATCAGTGTGAATTTAGTCTAACTGTACTATATGTACTAAACTGAAGCACGAAATATCATCGGTTTCTGTGTGTGTGTGTGCTTGTGCCGCCTTACGAATCGATTAATATCATTCGCCGCCGGGGTTGGAGTCCAGACTCGACGGACTACTAAACCTCGTCTAGCCGAGTAGTAGTAGTAGTAAGGCAGGAAACGAGAGCGGGAGAGGAGGAGGAAGCAACACCATCGTGACTGAAACTCGAAAGTGTTGAAAGTGTACTACTCCTTTCATATGAACTGTGATCAAGATTTGACTGGATAGTTGCAAAATAATTGAGCGCTGAGTGAGAAGTAGACATTTATAAATTTATATTTGTAATATCTCAGCGAAATTGAAATGATTAATTCCTACTACTCCTTTGTTTATCAATTTTATTATTGATCAGTGTGTTATTTCATACTTCTGTGCGCGTGTGTGTGTGTGTGGTTCTCATAATCCTATCGATATTCAAGTTACTTAGTAGAGTATGTCAAAAAATAGAGAATTGTACATTTTCCTGTAGTCATCATTCTTGAATGTGAGCTGGTGAAGACACTTTCTTGTAGATGAAGCACGTATGAATTGACAGAAGTTGAAGTTCATTAGCCATTAAATGTCAATTCATTGCTGACATCGCTTCAGGTGTGATCGCATAGATTGATGTCATTGAGACAACCGTTGAAAACCATGGAGTACCGAACAGGTATTTTGTTCTGGTTTGTTACCCTCCATTAGCATGGGGACCCATAGCCCACACCGATGATCGACTTCAGGACCTTCAGATTACAAGGTGAGCTTGTTGACCATTCAGCTGCTGGAATAGAATCCACTGGTACATAAGTTTTAACCTATGTGTCAATTTGCTGACATTGTTACCGATGTAAGCTGTGGATTCAATTCCTGATGGTGTCATCAGTATGTGTGACTGACTGACTGGTTTTAGTGTAGAACTTTACACAAATGTGCACCAGTTCGAGTTTCCACTCTCCATGTACTACACAAAGCAAGAGAATAGAGAAAAGAGATATTCAATAGAGAGATAATTAACAGAAGTGTGAGTGATGAAAAAAGAGTAGTAATATAGGAAGGAGATGGCTAGACTAGGTATGCATAATACAGGTCATAACCATCTCAATCGATGTAACTTCCCTCCTTACCCAGCACTTGATGCCTAACCTCAATATTGCTCATCCTATTATACCACCTAACACACACAGGAGATAGAACACAGACACCGATGATTAAAGACAGCTATCCCATTCATCACATCTTCCACTTTCAATGGCTGTCATATCTCACAGCCAGCCATAAAGGAGGATAGAAAGAACTTCTGAGTAGTACATCCATCCTTCGGTCGACAGCCAGATATCACGCTTGCGTGTGCCTGTTTTACTAAGGAGTCCTAAAGTAGCATGAAGCAAACTGTCCACTACTCCTTAATTTTAAGTAGTTTTCTTACATTTAGAACTTCCAAGTAACTGGTAGTTGTTGTTTTAGAAGTGAAGATACACCATAAGGAGATGCCCAGGTGTGTGACGTAAGTAAAAAGCGGGATTCGAGCCTGGGTCCTACTGGCTGAGTGACAAGTGTTAAAGTCAGTCATCTCACATCTCTTAACATGGTTTTGCAGTGCGTACGAATCCTCATAATACACACTTTATATGTTTACTGGATTACAAATATGCCCTTACTTGTACTGAGTTTCAGAGTGTGATTTGTTGTATCGGAGATCAATGTTTATACAGTGAACATGTAATTCATATCAAATATCAAGGTGAATGTCATTATAGCCTTATGCTCCTGACAAGATTGTGTAAGGCCTGTATATTGGTAATGTATCCTGCAAGAATCTTAAGTAGTTATAAGCCTCGAACTAAGATACCGAGAAGGGAAACAAAGAACACTGTAAATAAATATACAGAAAGTGTGAAATGAAGTCGGTGGTTTAGGTAGTAGACAATAGGTCACTACATCGCGAATTGACAAAAGTTAGATAGATTTCATGAGTCCTTGGATTCCATACTAGTAGCTGTGAATGGTCGGTAGACTAATCTTCAGTGTAAACATTACTGAAGACCCCTACCCCCTCCATTACAGTATGAAGTGCCTCTTGATTTTCAGTGTTACTGTCAAATCGATGTCAGTTCACGACGAAATCTCCACTGAAATAGTTTATGTACTTGAATTTCATTTAGTGAATGAATGTGATCTGACTGTTGCGTATTGTTTGATGAGAAAGAAACTACTGTACTGTCTGGCGACTGAGTTTCAACACAAAAGTGCATCAGTTCAAATTGTCACACTCCATGTAGCACATAAAGAGTTGAAAAAGAAATTCAAGCTGACTATAATGGGCAAAGTTGAACAATAGCATCCCAAGTGGTGCGAACGCATGAGTGACCTTCAACTGACCAATCATAAAAATGAAGAATTTTTGCACAAAGAGTGACGTATATTTACAAGAAAATGCATGAAAACACACTAAAAAAGTTATCTTTCTCTAACATGACTTAAAAATACGTCCTAGTTATAATGGGGGAGTATCAGTTGCCAAGTTAGACTAATTTCCGTACATGTATTCACCGAGATGAAAAAGATGATCTGTTTTTGTGAATCGTTTATCTCTCTTATTCTGTTGTGTAGTCTTCCCAAAAAGCCCTCCGTTGAATTACTACGATTTCTAATAGGAGGATCGACGACTGCTTACCACGAAAATGTGGATAATAAAACAAATTAAAATAAATGACATCAAGTCTAAATCTATCCCTAGGCGTAACCCTAGCCGTAATCCCGACCCTAACCCTAATTACAACCCTTATCCTAAACGTAAACCTAATCGTAATTATGACCCTGATCCCAACGCCTAACCCCAATATTTACCTAAATCCTAACCCTAACGAGTTATTAACACATTATCGAAACACTAATTAAAAACGTGATCTGGGTTAAATTTGCTCCTTAGCTGGTGTATAACGTTGATATTTCAGCTATGATAATGACAGGTGCCGTTAGCCAATGACTAGCACGCATTCAAGGTCATTGAAGCATTCGCACTCCTGGGACGCTATTGTTGAACTTCGCCCTATAATGAGCAGAAATGTACAAGAAAAACATGAGAACATAATAGATCTCGAAGATTACAAAGAGGAGTAGTGAATTTTATTAACACCATTGAGGGCAAATTTGAGCCATACCACCAATCAAATAGTCTTCAGTCATTGGTTCTTAAAATCCTTAGGATCCCAACCAGTCAGGGAGTCTACACCCCTCTTCCTTCCCTGAATGAATGGTTTAACTCAACTGCCGTGTGTGTGTTTTGATGCGACCACCTTCAATCTAATCGCCTTTATCATCAGCGCTAACATGACTCAATGAGGAAGGCCAGTGTTGTTGCTCAGCACAATACATAACACCTCAGTCGATTTAACTTCATCAACGTTACTCACCTTACACCCCTGACATTCCATGCCTAATCTAAGTGGTACTCGCCGCATTATATGCCACATTAACACAACAAACAGAACGCAAATATTTATGATTGAAGACGGCTAGCCTTTTCACCATAAATTATATATCCTAAGGTCTGTCTGTCTGGAATCAACATAGAACTTGGCACCGAAGTGCAGCACTTCGAGTTGCCACGTTCCAAATAGCACACAAACGTAAACAAGAAGATGAGTGAAGAGAATCAATAGAGTTTTGACAAGTATAAGAATGAAACAGAATGAGTAATGGGAATATGAAAGATTATACAAGAGACTGAATATATCTGCGTAAGCCATTGACAACGATTTTAAGCCATGTCGGTAGTGGTTTTCTTGGCTTCCGTCGTTTTTAGTGGACACAAAGTGAAGAGCCTTCAAGCAGAGGAGTTGCATCAGTAGAAGGAAGGCATGATAGTAGAGATGAAGATAAAGACAAAGATGAGTGAAGATTAGAGAGGTTTCGCGTGCATTTCGGATTGTGAGGGCGATTGTTACTTCCCGGCTGCCCACACCGTGGAAGTTGGTTGCGTGACCGCAGAGCCCAGGGGACAACTGCTTGAGGCCGGTCACACACGGCCTGTTTTTTTATTTTTATTTTATTTTATTATAGCTTGACTCCACACAGTATTTTTGATACAAGTGTGAAATTTTCAGCGTGTGATATCGGTAGCCCAAATTTCGCAGGCCGACCATTCATATCGGGTGTGCGTCGGCCGGGGGTCGGACCCCGGACCATGTGCATGGTCGGCGAGCGTCCTAACGACTGTACCACCGACGCACAGGTGGTGTGTCTCAGTAACATATTTATCACTTCTGCCCCGTGACACGCCAGCAGGAAGCGCGGTCGTTGTTAATCTGGTCCCCGACCGATCCGGCATGATATTTTGTGAATTTGTTTGAATCATAGCATTGGATTGGGTAGCTGCTTTTTGTCTAACAGCTACCCAAACAACCTTTTTGGCATGGTAGGACTTGAACTGCCGCACATATGTGCAAAGTTCCATGTCGAAAACCGACCGACCGACCGGTAGGACTTCAAGCGACATAAGTCTCAGCCAGTATAGCTTGTTGGGTCATTGCGGTATTCAAACCCGACCACCACATCAAGTTAGCGGTCGGGTATATCCTAAGGGATATCTAGAATGAACCGTAGACTAATTTATTCGTTTCTTTCAGAAATGCATTGTGTTTTTTTTGTTGTATTTATCTCTGCTGCATTGGTTTTAGAAGGGAAAAAAGCCGAGAAGAAATAAATCTTTTGTTTGTTTGTTTGTTTGTGTGTGTGTGCATAGGTAGTTTATGTACACATGATTGATTTTACCTTGTTTTTGGGCGCAGCACTTATTATTTATGTGTGGATACATAGCTGTCATATGGGCTCCCTAGTGTGGTGTGTGTGTGTGTAAGGGCGTACACAGTTTCCAGACAAACATACACGCACACACACACTCACTCACAGAGAAATCTTGGTTGTTTTCTGTGGAATAAGTGCATTCACAGTGTCTTTTCTTCCTGTTATTGTATTATCTGTATTATTTGAAGACCGTAACAAATAAATATTGCACTTGTGTACGTTAAAGTGCGTGCGTGCGTGTGTGGCTGTATGTGTGTGTGTTTGGTGTTGCCTGAAATCAATATTATACAGATATACACAGATGATTTTTTCTATCGTTTCTTCTCTTTTCATTGTTATTTTATTTGCGTTTTTATTTTTTACGGTTTTCGTTCAGTGACTGAGTTTTATTTTTATGGTTGATTACATATTTTAAATGATATGCAAGGGGGAGAAAGGTGGTTGAAACGTTTTTCTGGAAGGGGGGGGTGGGGTGGACATTCAGTCCTATTTGGGTTCTCTACATTATCTGAAAGTTTTGGGGTTTAATTCCTCTCGGGAAGGAGGGGGGGCAGGCACGTGGATGCGTGCTGCTAGAGTCTGTAAAAACCGGATTGAAATTGTCTATCAGGTACTCTCCCTCTCAGTTTTGTGTCTCTGTGGTACAGTAGTGATAGGTTTGGGATCGATTTCTTGCTGACTCACATCTAAACCTTCCTTAGCTTTACTAACGGTTGTATGCAGGTGTGGAGAAAAAGGAGGGAAGTTGGGTGTAAGGCTAGCGACTCCCCAACTCTATGAAACAACACCACCCTATTTCAGTAACGTGAAAATTACCATAATTTATGCAGAACAAAAATAGTCAGAGCGAAGAATTGTAGTTTCAATAAATTCTTCTTTAGGCTCTACAATTATAAATTCATTTATTTAGGCATACAATAGCCAGCCAGTAAAGGCAATTTAGAATCATATCAGAAATGTATTGTGAACAAGTATGTGATAGGATGGAACAATATGTTATTATTATTGTTTCCTTTAGTTCTCAGAGGAACATAGGGCTTCAGCCACACATATCCGTTGAGTTCGGCTCTCCGCCAACCTGGCTCCACATCTGCCCATATGCTCTCATCTCCTCTTCACATGACTTCCTCCATGTCACCCCACCCTTGCACTGACGACCGACTCGTCGCTTCTGATTCAGGTTCCACTCGAGCGATGGTCTGGAGTGGGATGTCACTCACTTAGTGGTTTTTTCAGGGTATGGCCAATCCACCTCCAGTTCTTCCTGCATATTTGTTGCACAATTGGTTCCTGCTGGGTTGATTCGTTCATTGCCAGAGATGGCTAAGTTAGGTATGCATAACACATGTCCTAACCATCTCACTCTATGCAGCTGCTTCACAAACTCGTCGATTGATTTCCCTTCCTTGCCCTTGACGCCCAACCTCAATATTGCTCACCTTATGATGTCAACTAACACACACTGGAGATAGAATGCAGATATCTACTATCTAATTACAACAATTCACAGTGCACTGTGATGGCGAGTCACCTAGTGGCATGGTAGTGGTCACATTGGAAATTTGACTGATAGAATTCAGTCTGTAACGAACAAAGGACTAGATAGTTGACACTAGTTACTGACTAGTGTTCTCATATTATAAAGCTATGTACATTAGAGTAAAACCCGAACAAGGTCTAATTGAAAACACTGTTTTTCTCTTATACTGTCTTGTTTTAACTTTTTGAATTGTTTTTTATTTTGTTGTTGTTGTTGAAAAATTAGGTCCATTGTAGGTTCGTTGACTGATAAAACGTCTTTTCCGTGCTGAGTTCAAGATTTAACAAGTGAATCTCCATAGGCCTCTGTGTTTTGAAGAAGTTTGATTCGTATTTGATCCTTTGCCGAGGATTTTTGCCTACTGTGTAGACGAATCTGAATTTGGTTTGCCAGTTCAGCGGTTACAGGTTTTCAATAAGATGAATCAAAACCTCATCATTACTGCTGTATTCTGGAACACCTGATCAATTCTGTACACCGAGCTGATTGACAAACCAACTTCAGAGTTATCTACAGAGTACATGGATTTTCTTCCTAAAGGCCTGTATGAATCAAACTTCTTCAAACCGCCGAAACTATGGCAATTCACTTGTTGAATTCCTAACTCTATCTATACAAGAAGTTTTTCCATTCACTGAATCTCTCTACAATGTGAACTTAATTTGTCTCAACACACCTTTGATATATGTAAATTTTGTTAACTCTAATGTCATTATTATTCCCCCCTCTCCCCCCCCGTTTTTCATTTCTTCTAGAAACCCGTAATCAAGCTCAAGAATATAAGCTCAAATATCATGAATCATCTCAGAGGATTTCAGCTCTCGAAAGTGATGTAAGTTTATCCATTCTAGTGTTCCTTCTTTATCATCGTTAAATAACGTATTATCTTTCATGTATAAGGCTAATGTTCGGTTACTCACACACACATACACACGGATAGTCACATTCTGCAAGTATCTTAGTTCTGCTTACTACTTAGCATAGTGTATCATGTGTGTGGGCGTGCATTTCGATCAATATTGGTAGGAAACTGACCACAGTTGCCAAGTTTTGTATTTTATCTTTGTGTACATGTGGTGAGATAGTGTTATTATTATTTTTAAAATAATTAGTTCCCTTTATGAATTTAGATAAAGCAATAAGAAGACGTAATTTGTCTGAATCGTGTAATGTATTTGCGGTACAAAGAGCCTCTTCAGTGCCTCTTCAGTAGAATCCAACGAATATGCACTGAAGACACACTTGATGCGGAAGTAGGAAAGTTGACACAAACTCTGGTTGATAACAATTATCCAGACAAGTTCATCAGGAGATATAAAGTAGTCAGAACACCAAGAACCACTCTCCAACTCGCCCCTAAGAAAGACGTGTACATCAAGCTACCCTATATGGGGCATCAAAGCAGCTTGATAACTAGACAAAGACTGAACGCTGCTGTCAAAAAGACTTTTTATGCAGCCAATATCATAATAATAGAGAATGTAAAGCCAACAGGAGAACAGGAGACCTGGCTCCTCTATTGCGAAACATATTATAGAGACAGGACATAAAATTGACGTTAACAGATCTTTTAAACCTACCTATAAAACGTGTTTGGGGCGTATCCTAAAGTTTGTGGAAGCCCTAGCAATTAGAAAGTTTAAGCCACCTTTATGCGTTCAAAAACAATTCGTCATCACATTAAACCTTCCTTGGTAAATTTTGTTTTGATACCAGCCAGGGTGAATGTACTATTACCTCTGCTATTTGGTTTAGTGGTCTTCATTGTTATTTTGACCTTGAATATGTCCTTTTAACTTGAACTAAGTTTATTTTCTCACCTCTTACCTCTTTATTAATCTCATATATATTCCTATGACAAGTACGTGTGTGATCAGATTGTTCGAAATGTGTTATTATTATTAGTGTTTTGAAGTTTGATCACGAAACGACGTCACTTAGCGAACCATTGAATATCTGTTTCTTCTCAGATCTTACGAACTCCTTAACAGTACGCATCTGTAACTCCATTGGGGATCGAACTGATGCTTATCAGGTTATGACTTGAACTGGTCGACCATTCAGCTACTGACACACGGAATCCAATGGACCATGATTTCTAACTGATGTTAATTCGCTGAAGTCACCGGCGATTTCCCTAGAGTCTTACTGAGAAGTCGTGATCAGTGAGTCCACCAGGTCAGGTATGAAGACACTGGTTGTCAGTAGTGCCAGAAATCGTGAACTGACAGAAGTTAGAATTGACGCACCACAGGATTGTGTTCCAGTGGCCGAATGGTCAACGAGCTCATCTTGTAATCTAAAGGCTCTGGGTTCGATTCCCGGTGGTGTGATTGATGCGTACTGGTTTTTAGTCCCCAGTAGGGTTGAAACAGCTGTCGTGGTTTTCAGTGGTTCTCCAACTAGTATCATTCCGTGATGAAACATAAAATCAATCAATTTGAAAAATGACTTTACGACTACAATTCACTTTTATGTCGGTGTTTGTGTTTCTGCGCTTCTGCCCAGCATTGTGGACCGTTGGATTTCATTTTGTCACAGCTTCACTCTACGACAAATAGGCATATAAGAGAAGAGGTATATTTTTTGCTCAAAGAGAGTTACTCATCTCATCGATTTTGTTACATTTGATTGATAATCGTCAAGGTTATCTATCACGTTCCATCAAACCTTTCAGACGGAATTTGAATTCGTCTTTTATTTTTTAAAATTATTTTTTGATTATAGCTTGATTCCACCGTATTTTTGGTACAAGTATGGAATTTTCAGCATATGATGTCGGTAGTCTAAATTTTGCAGGCTGTGACCATAGATATCAGGTGTGCGTGTCGACAGGGGGTGGAACCCCGGACCATGTGCATGGTCGGCAAGAGTCCTAACCGCTGTGCCACCGATTCACATTGTAAAAACAACTCAATCAAACCATTTTGAATTGTCATCAATTTGTTAAGATTGCAAATTTAGATTTTCGCAGCCATTCCAGTAGAGTTTATCACCGACCTTTGGGAAGTACCATCAGTCCCAACGGGTTGATCTCTAACGAAATCTTAACACGGATACAGAGGGCTAGTTTCGCATATGCCAGTTTACACCGTCTCTGGCGTAGACGTGATATCCGCCTATCGACCAAAGGGCGGATGTACTGCTCATCAGTCCGCTCCGTCCTCCTTTATGGCTGTGAACGAGAAATGGCCATTGAGAGTGAAAGACATGAAAAGACTAGCTGTCTTTGATCATCGGTGCCTGCGTTCTGTTTCCCGTGTCAACTAGTATAATAAGGTGAGTAATATCGAGGTCAGGCGTCGAGTTCTAGGTAAAGAGGAGAAATCAATCGACGAGGTTGTGAAGCTACATCGACTGAGATGGTTAGGAGATCTGTTACGCATGCCTAGACTAGCCACCGCCTTCCTCGACAACAGGCAATGTTAGCTGATATAAGGTCAGGCTGGAAAAGAGCTAGCGGCGGTCAAACGAAAACATGGCACCAGTCAATGAAATCTACAACAGTTAGTGTAAGCCACGTAGGAAGGTGTAGACTTCCTGACTGGTTGGGGTCCTCGGGAAGGTAAAAACCAGTGGTTGGAAACGATTGGTGATTTGACTCAAAATCGTTCTCAATGACAGCGCAGATGCATCCACTCCTTGTGACTTATGATTTCCAATGAAACTCTATTGTTCTTCGTTATTACTATTTCCTTTGTCTCACACCTCTGTTTACTGTTTCTAATATGCATTTCTCCTACTTTCTTCTCTTCCTTTGTGTGCTACATGGAGTGTGGCGACTTAAACTGTCGCATATATGTGCATAGTTCTATGTCGAAAACAGACAGACAGGCCGACCTTGAGTGACTAGTTGAAATTATAGATCAATTATAGGGGCAAATCTGCTAAGAAGGCAACTGCTGTTGAGACCAGGTTATCCTCCTGAATATGTTCCTAGATTCCACCGGAAATCCCCTAGCGTATATGGAGTTTCAGACTTTCAGACTACGAAAACTTGAGTTTATCCTTTAATAAAAACGATGGTTTGAATAACACGTTTTTACTGTGGAGACTTATTTATATTGCGCGCCTTCAAAACCTCAAGGCTTTCCGTGTGAAGTTATGGAAATACGACAGAGAACATTCCTAGTCTTTGTATGCTAAAGAAGTGTGTTCTACCCTTGGATATCTCTGAAAGCAGAGTAACTCTTCTGATGATATTTGATAGTTGGAGGCAATCGGCAGGAAGCCTTGTACCTATGTTTCGTGCTAGTTGGCACTCATCAGCAAGGCGTATCTGCATCCTTGAAGGAACTCATGTCCCTCCTTCTGAGATTCGAACCCGCGTCACCAGCCAGTTCTGCAGTGAGTCAGAGACGTTACCAATGAGCTATTCGGGCTCGCGATTGACCTCCTGTAGGACTAGACACGTCACACTAGTTACTAGTGTCCAGTCAGAGTAACTCTTCGCCGGAACGCCTCTTCCTACATCTGTCCATCAAGTCTGGATTTGATAAGTGCATATAACACACATTGTCAAATGCATTAAAATCTAACTTTTAACCTCCATGTTGGCAGTTGTTCACTCCATAGAGTTTTTTTTACTGTTTCTCCGTAAACAGTTATTCATTTTTGTTTATTTCTCTTGAGGTTTCTACTTTTTTTCTCTCTGTTATTGATTAATTGTGTGTGTGTGTCTGTGCGTGTTTAAATTGTAGGCTGATTGTCTATCTTTATTGTGTGTGTGTGCGTGTGTGTGTATGTTTGTGTGTCACTATGGCAACTGAGGCAAGCCCACGTGCTGCTATGCACAAACACATACACACACAATCAATCAATCAGTCGTCTATACTATTTCATCTCACTTTTGTTTTATAAACATTACTCTGAGATAATGATAATCGCAGTAGGTATAGATTTGAGAAACGCTGGTGACAACATGCGGACGTATGTATGCATGTTTGTAGATGTTTTGCCTTTATGATGTAAACTATTTGCATATTGTTTGTGTGTGTTTGTGTGCGCGTGTGCTATTACACTGCTCATGTTGTTCTTCTATTGCAAGCTACTCTTGTGTGTGTATGGCGTTGTGGGTCATTACAGGTTTAGATATTCAACTAACTGTCTATCGATTGGTCACAGGTTCGAATTCCTCTGTCTTAATACATAAGTAGTAGTCAGTAGTAGTGTGGCGTGTGCTACTGACAAGATTTATCAGTAGTATATAGATGCAGATTGAAATCAATACTCTAAGTTAGTCACTGTAGTGATAGAAGTGTTAGTCCCTCAAATGTGGATTTGGCTTACGTTGTGGTCAGGACACAACCTCATTGGCCAACTTTTCATTTCAAGGTTTAACCTTCGGAAAGTCAACAGCCAATCAGAACAGTTGATTATCCGCTGACCTTAAAGGTGACTAAGAATGTATAAATATGGTGTGTTTTTCCTTAGTAAAAAAAGTCCATTACCAATTCTTTTGTTTGTTTTCCTCTACAGTAGTACTGTGAGCTGTGGCACACAATAAGTGTAGGACTCCTTGCACCAACTGCGCTGACATTTTATTCTATTCATCCGTTTGTCTATGATTCTTCTTAATTTTGAAGTACTGTTTAGCGTGTGTGTGTGTGTATCTATCAACATGTGCGTCGGTGGCACAGTGGTTAGGACTCTCGCCGACCATGCACATGGTCCGGGGCTCGATCCCCTACCTGCGCACACTTGATATCTGTGGTCGGCCTGTAAATTTTTGGGCTACCGATATCCATGCTGAAAATTCCATACTTGTACTGAAAATACGGTTTGGCATCAAGCTGTAATCAAAATAAAAATGTGCGGTCTCTAGCTTTTTAGGTTGAATAAATTTTCATAGTTAAGGTTGGCAATAGGTTTAACAGTCAGTCATGTTATGCATGTTATCAGGTCACTGGGTTTTCTTTGGTGGAAGGGGACGGTTAATGGATATACTGACGTAAGTTGCATCAGCCCCAACGGGTTGATCGCTGACGAAATCTCAGCATGGATACAGAGGGCTAGTTTCGCAAATGCCATTTTACGTCATCTCTGGCTTAGTAAACGTGATATCCGGCTAGCTATCGACCAAAGGACGTGTGTACTGCTCAGCAGTCTCCTCCGTCCTCCTTCATGGCTGGCTGTGAGTGAGACCTGGCCATTGAGAGTGGAAGACATGAAAGGCCTGGCTAGCTAGCTGTCTTTGATCATAGGTGCCTGCGTTCTATCTCCTGTGTATAATGGTACAATAGATTGAGTAATATTGAGGCTAAGGGTCGTGTGTTAGATAAGGAGGGGAAATCAATTGACAAGGGTTTGGAGTTACATCGTTTGAGATGGCTAGGACATGTATTACGTATGCCTAGATATCTGCTTCCTCGACAGTGAGCAGTGTTAGCTGACATAGGTTTGGTTGAGTTGGAGAACAGCTGCTAGTGGTGGTCAAACCAAAACTTAGAATCAGGCTATGAAATCATTGACAGTTAATTTGGTCCAGCCACATAGGGAAGTTGGGATCCCGCGAGATGGTACAAACTAATGACGGCTGAAGAAACTTGTTGATGTGGCTCGAAATCCCTTTCAATGATTGATACAATGATACATTCACTGTTTATGATTTGTCTCATATTCATTCAACTCTATTGTTTAACCATATTGTGCTATTCTTTCTCCCTCACATTTCTGCTTATTATTGTTCCTTCGAATCCCTCGTTTCCCTCCGCCTCTTTTGTCTCCCTTTTTGTGCTACATAGAGACTGTCAACTCGGACTGCTACACTTATGTGCAAAGTTCTGTAATGAAATCAGTCAGTTAGTCAGTCAGACCGTTATTATCATTATTATTCTAAGGGAATAATAAAAAGACAGTTGCAGTGAAGAAAATTTTCTTTTCGACGAAGTCACCGCCAACTAGGCTGTACACTTGTGTATTTTTATAATAAATGGGTGGGAAAGTTCCAGAATTATTCCCGGTCAAGGGTCAGATTAATAAAATAACAATTAGGAATTAAAATCCCATAATAAACACAGGGTGGGAACGGATAAAACTCAAACAAAGTAGCATCGTAATTACTGAAATTTACTTACATATTGTGCAATTAGGGGTTAGAAATGTAGAAATAACAAAAATAGACATGATGTTTGGATAAGAAATCTAGTGGGATCATAACTCATTTGACAAATAATTGTTTATGAAATCAGGGATTAAATATGTAAAAATAATAAAATGACAAAATAGACAGGAGGTTCGGATATGAAAATATTGTAGTGTAAATAGGGACTAAGAAAAACTTAAAAATAACATGAATAAACAGGAAGTTTGGATAAGAAAGACTGTTTTATGGTCAGTCTCGGAAACAACTTCTTATCACCGACTATCACTGACCTCCGTCTTTACAAGAGATACATTGATGATACTTTCATCATTTGTGATAAGAACATGGACCTTGAAAACTTACTTCAAACCTTCAGCAATACCCACTAAAACATCAGTTTTACTCTTGAAGCTGAGTCCGACGGAATGTTCCACTTCCTTGACGTCCATTTGAGGAGAAATGCCGAAAACTGTCTGAAAAGCTCCATATAAAAAAGCCTACATGGAATGAACAATTCATCAGTTTTCAAAGTTTCGTGCCCCTAAGCAGAAAAAGGAACCTTATGTATGCTCTTTCTTTGAGGAATCGTAAGATATGCAGCGAGGAAGTGATTGATGAAGAACTGAGTAATCTCCGAGGAACCTTGATGGAAAACTGTTTTCCGCCTAGGTTCATAGACAAGAATCTAAAACCAAAGAAAACTTCTGAACAAGTCCAATCCGTCCCGAAGAAGATGCTGCTGCTTAATCTAGAATTCAAAGGTGACATTGAAGCAGAAATCCTTCGTAAACGCCTCTGTAAATCTCTGAGGAAGATATACTTCGCTGCGAGCCTACGACTGACGTTTTCCCGCAAGGAACTGTTCAGCCAGAACGCGAAAGACAAGCTGTCGCATTGAGCCACTTCAACGTGCATATACCAGTTTACTTGCTCGTGTGGAGCTGAATACATCGGCCGTACCATGCGCCAACTTGAAAAACGCACTTGTGAACAGTATCCAGCCTGGCTTGTAAAAGGAGAACGAAAACGTGTATATAGCTCAGTGACAGAACTTCTGGTCAATTCAGGACATTCAGCACCATTCGAAAAATCTTTCAAAATCATATACAAGATTCGATCAAACCTATCAAAGGGAGTAAAATCAAAATATCTAGGCATAGCCGAAGCACTAGATATCCAAAAACTCAAACCCACGCTATGTATGCAAAAGAAATACGTCCAACCCTTGTGCCTGCCATGGCCATCATAAACAGGTAATTCTTTTAATAATGACCATCCCATTGTCTTTCTTATCCAAACTTCCTGTTTATTCATGTTATTTTTAAGTTTTTCTTAATCCCTATTTACACTACCATATTTTCATAACCAACCATCCTGCCTTTTTGGTTATTTGTACATTTCTAACTCCTAATCGCATAATATGTCAATCTTCCAGTAATTATGATGCTACTTTGTTTGAGTTTTATGCGTCCCCCCCTTGTTTATTATGGCATTGTAATTCCTAATTGTAATGTTACTAATTTGACCCTTGACCAGGAATTATTCTGGAACTTTCCCACCCATTTATTATAAAAATACACGTATATACAACCTAGTTGACGGTGTCTTCGTTGAAAAGAAAATTTTCTTCGCTGCAACTGTCTTTTTATTACCATTATTCAGTTGACACGATCACCTTAAGTGTTTTTGATCTTGTTATTTTCACTCTGAAGCAATAAAATTGAAAAGTGAATTCATTGTGTTGTGCACTTCCTGTCATTTTATTTTGTTTATCTTGAATTCCTACCAACCTTTAAACTATTTATGGTCATTTTCTGGGAATTTATATTATCTGTCCAATCGTCCTATATTTGCTGTGTGTGTATTGTGGTTGGAATGTATTTGTTTGTTTGTATGTTCGTGTTTGTGTGTGTGTGTTCATATTGATCGAGTGTGCGCGATGCAACACTTTGTTCATTCTGATGGTGGTGCATGTTGTTGAACTGGATTACATATAGCCGGAATATCAGAAACTGGTTTGGATCAATAATTATTTAGCAGGAGACATTTGAAAAACTTACATGCTATTCTCTTGCTGACTAGCTATCTAGTTAGCTAGCTAGCTATCCATTTCAGCAATGAGATGTTCCATTCAAGAATGGATACTATGAGGTATTATGTAATTACATATTAAGACTATGGGATATCTGAGGTCCGGGGTTCGATCCCCGGCCGACGCACTCCTTTACCTCGCTAAGTCGGTAATAAAAAGCTGGTAAAGAGGAAAGGTTGGGCATGAGGCTAGCAACCCCATCCTGTAAAAATAAACACTGCTACAGAAACTTCAAGCCTCTAGCTTGAAGGCGCCCTATATTCCACTGGGAACGTGAAGTAGTAAAAAAAATATCTGAGTATTTGGGATTAATCATAGTTGTCTTAGATTTCCATCACGAATCAACATAAATTACAGAGATCATTGAGAAAGCCAACAGGGGTGATGGTGGGGGTACTGGACAGTTGTCTCGTCCTATTCTGGAGTTCTTCATCAGTACGCATCCACAATCCCCTATAACTAGGAGTCTAAACTGAGACCAACTTCGTTAACGATTCAACCAATGGGATTGGAATTCAATGATTCCTACATTCTATAACTATGCCAGCCCTTGATATAACTCTGTCCTCAAGAAATGCCCTCAATGAACATCCACTTCAGCTTGACATGTTGCACCCCAGTGGTCACTACCTTCCCACTGTGGAGGTTCAGGAAGTCCATCCAAAGGTCACTGATGAGCTGGCAGTTGATATTCAGATGATAAGATTTGGCGGCTTGTTGGTTTGTGACTATTTCATCCTCAGAAGCTGTTTAGTCCAATTTATATACATATAAGTTCATATAGTTTACAATCAATTATTTAACTCCAAATTGTAAAGAAGGAGAGAGAGATTGAAGAAGTTAATAATTTCCAACTTTATGTGAAAGTTTCATAATGTGAATACATAAACCACAAGGAGCATAGAAAAAAGTTATGTGTTTATATATTTGTTTATATGCATAGAATATTCTAGAATAGTCGTCATAAACAATATTGGTGTTTTTTGAATAATATCGATTTGTTAAGTGAAATCACAATGGAATTACAGTTCAAGAATGATGCATAAAAATGTAATAGCAAACAGAATATCAACTAAAATTAAAGGGATTTCCACAAAAATTTGAGGATCATTCGAACCTTGACGGCCAGCGGGGTAAGGACATTGTCTGAACCAACCAGCTTCTTTTGGATACATAAGTTAGGTTTCTTGACGTGCATCCCAACAGTCATTCTCAGCAATATGTTAGTGGACGAACTACTAAGGTGAAGTTAAGATTAGTTGGTATGCCGTAAACGACTTTGATAGACGCCTTGTTGATATCATTCTTGTGTTCTGTATCCACAAGATGAGATAGAATAGTACTGCAAATAAATTTTCTTCGTCCCTTACTTAACAAACACTATTCAGGGTGATGTTCGGATTTCTGACGGGAAACACACCTATTTGTACGGCCTATGTAATATATAAAACAATGTAATGAAGATTGGTGTGAATGGGATGAGCGAAATCGAACTAGATCCATGTTAAATGTAAGAGTTGAACTAGTAGTTTCTTTTGAACACATATAAAGCTATGACTTTCCAGCGCATAGTGCGAGCTATGAGCTTGTGCAGTACAAATGAATTGAAAACAAATTGCCTTTGGTAGATATTTGTCTACTTTGTAATTCACTGTGAATGTGAGGGAAGTAAGAACAACAACAGTTTAATGTCTTTATTATTGTGCAATGAGTTAGTGCGATGATGAGAGCTCGTTTTCGGCTCAAAGGTATCCAACTATAGAAATGCATTAGTTGGCCGTTCCATGTTGTTGAGATGCACGCTGAATGTACAATTCACTTTCAACGGCGACATCTACAAACGGAAAGACGGAATTGCAATGGGATCTCCTCTTGGCCCGCTTTTAGCAGACTGCTTTATGGTCAGTTTGGAGAGTGGAGTTTTAAAATCAACAATAAACAAATTACTACTGTACAAAAGGTACGTTGACGATACCTTTATAGTCTGCTACGATAACTCGGACCTCAACTGCATCTTACAAGAATTTAATAATTCCCATCCTTCGATTAAATTCACAATGGAATTAGAAAACGATTCAAAGATTCCATTTCTGGATGTGGAACTAACACGAAGAGATGATGGAACCCTGAAGAGATCCATCTACAGAAAACCGACATGGAACGGCCAACTAACGCATTTCTATAGCTGGATACCTTTGAGCCGAAAACGACCTCTCATCATCGAACTAACTCATCGCATTAGAAAAATCTGCAGCAGTAATGTCTCTATTCTTTCTTTCATTTGATTACGTAATCTTTGGAGCAACAGTGAATAATAGACCTTGAACCAACCACTCAGAGGGCTAAGCATTTCAAATGGATGCTTTTCATAATCTTCCTTGCAAGTTTCGTCCTGATTCAGGTTTAAGGTTTGGTTAGGTTTAAATTAGGGTTATTATTGAGTTTGGAGGTGAATCTTGCAACGAAGATTATGAAAAGCATCCGTTTGTAATGCTGAGCGATATGATTGGTTGGTTCAAGGTCGTTAGCCTTTGGTATCTATTCCTAATTGTTTCCATTTTTGGCTTTAACTTCTTGTCTTTATTGTGTAACTCCTCTACTACTGTATACGTACATTGATTTTTCTTTGTTTAAACTTAAACTCTTTGTCAAGTTACATCATGTGAAGATTGCAAGTATATCAAAAAATTATTTCTGTACATAAACTTGATAATATCTGTAGGCTGTATGTAAGCAGCTGATGAGAAGCTAATGAAATAAACAATGATGGTACCATCTTATTCTGTACAAACCACTATTATTCTTGCTTTATTCAAATTCATAAAAGGGGAATAAGGGCATGAAGATCACTGTGAATGATTAGTTATTTGAGATGCTGTGACATGTGCCTTCTAGCTGGAGGCTTAAAGTTTCGGTAGCAGTTGGTTTTTATTTTTTTACTTTTACGGGATGGGGTTGGTAGCCTCATACCCACCACCCCCCTCCTTGTCAATCTTAGGAGTGCGTTGATGGGCGGGGATTGAACCCCGAAGAAGTACATGTGTAGTTGGCGAGCAAAGCTCTCGTCGTCCCCCATCTAGACAACATCCCTCTTCAGCACAGGTTTTAGTATGAAGATGTTGTCTAGTAGGGGGACGATGAAAGCTTCGCAATTAAATCAATCAGCGCGTCAGAGAACACAACTCATTCAAAAACTGTTGGAAATGTTTACATTTTCCCGTTCAAATTGGTATCCACAGTGATTTATATGCATGGATGTTTAAGAATATATTTTGTTTCTTTTTTGAATGGACACTAATCAGTGACTAGTGCAATGTGTATATCTAGTCCTATCTTTGGTGCAGCCTGTGGCCACGATGCCACTAGGTGGCTCGCCATTACGGTGCACTGTGAATTGTTGGTATTAGATGGTTGGAGGCAATTGGCCGCAAGAAGCCTCGCCTGACCTAGGTTTCGTGCTAGTTGGCACTCACCAGTGCAGTCAGCAAGGCGTGTCTGCAACCTTGAAGGAACTCATGTCCCTCCTTCTGAGATTCGAACCCGCGTCACCAACCAGTGCTACAGTGAATCAGAGACGTTACCACTGAGCTATTCGGTCTCACTGGCAATTGATCTCCTGTAGGAGTGTATTGTTTCTTTTGACAGCTAGTTTATATTCTTGGACTTAGAATTGTAAGGGATGCCCACACTGTGACCGGTTTAAATAGTTCCAGTCGATCGTGTCTTCCTTCACTGCTCGGTCTTTTGGAATGCATAGTACTGAATGAAGTGATTGTGTTAGTTTGTATGCCATGTTATTATTGTCATTATTATTCGAAATGGTTTTACTAGAAATTCTAAACAATGGGAACACTTAACGTGCTAGGACATTCGTAGAAGCCTGGTATTCAGACGAATCAACACAGACACAGTATTTTTGAGCACGTTTGATCAATAATCCTTTTTTTTTACGTATATGTGACTTGATGCATTTCTATGTTTATGTCTGTTTGTCTGTATATATATACACATCTATAGATTGTACGTTTAGAAGGTCAAACAAAACGATATAAGGCAATTGCAGATGCATGTGAAGAACAAGAAGAAGTATTGAAACAAGAACGACGAAAATGTCAACGTGAAGTATGTTTTCTCTTTTGTTTTCATTTATTACTGTTGTGTTTCCCACTCCTTTACTATTGTGGCGGAAGTGGAATTGCAACACACAGCGTCAGTTCTAATTGTATTGATAATACTTCTCTCCGACTCTTTTAGTGCTTCCTTTGTTATTATTGTTATTCGTCCCTTGTACTCCGAGTGAAGCATTGTGATGGGGCTGGGGGAGGGGAGGGGCTCATCAGCACATGTGTTTATTGCTACTCACTTCACACACTGGCTTCATGACCGTTCACAAGCTTTTCAATTTTCTATCCAAATTGGTCTTCTTCGTGGGTCATTTTAGCACCCGCATACAACTCTCGCTGATTATTATTATTATTATTATTATTATTATTGAGATTCCACTTAGCGGAATGATGGGTGTGTGATTTCACATGGAAAGCTTACCTCGTAACATGAAGTACCAATAAGTGTTAAGGGTTAATTAAAGATGAATCAGTATAATTGCCAGTTGTTTAACCAACTGGCAATACTTGTAAATTGATCTGATGCTCACTAGGGACTGATGATATTCAGGAAGTTAGCTGGGGTTTTAGTGGGAAGTCGTGACCAGTAGGTTGAAGGTGAGGACAGTTGCTCATCGAAGAGGACATTGCGAAGTCGTCGCGCTATGTTATGAATTGACAGGAGTTAGAATTCATGGGCGCTGGTCATTGGATTGGATCTCAGTGGCTGCTGAATGGTCTACGTGCTCGCTAGCCTTGTAACTAGAAGGTCTTGAGTTCAAACTCTTGGGGTGGGTGAGTACTGATGAAGAGTCCCAAACTAGGCTTACTAAACAACTGTCCAGTACTCCAACCGATATCAGCTCATGATGAAATCCTGTAACCAATCAAACATACCAGTAGGCTAAGTAGCTAACCAGAATTCGTGTGGTTTGAACTCACTCGATTCCCCCAAGTGAGCTGAGTCGAACTAGGTATATCGCTGATGAGTCCCTACCGCAAACGAGCCAAAAAACGGTCATCCTGTGGTGTTGGCATCACTTCAATCTGGCTTGCAGATACTACTGGTTAGTGGGATTGGTATCCAGCTACTCATTCCCATAAATCAGTAGTATATAGTGTGGTAAATTTATCCTCACTTTCTTAATTTTCATTTGTGTTATTAAGCAAAGGGATCACATGTTATACTAAGACCAGAATAGTTTGAGTTTCTGTAGGAAACTGTCTAAAATCACAAATCGCGAGTTATTATCCAAATTGAGAACTGGAAGCCAAAACTAATTCATACCAATAATCTAATGATTGACAAATATGTCGATAGCCTTAAATTATTAAAAAGAAATTTAAGGATGTCTTGTGAGAGAGTATGCCGTGAGAAAGAAATGTGTACATTTCCTTATTCTTTTTTCTAAAAAAAATTAAATGTAGGTTTCCGTGACTAGAATCAATCTTCTTTTTTTTCATTTTCATTTCCACTTTTTATAAAGTCCACTCCGTATATAACAATTAAAACAAACTGGTGTATGATTGGTTTGTTTGTAGTAGTGACTTGTGGTTTCTTTGCATAAATGACAGACAAATCAGTTTTATTGTCATTATTATTATCATTATTATTCCCTTGGGTTCCGAATGGAACATAGGGCTTCAATAATACATCTTCATTTTGTCCTATCTTCTACCGTCGTCTTCAGCTGGTTAACCTCATAATTGCCCATAATCTCTCATCTCCTCCTCGTCGCCACACAATCTTCTCCATGTCACCCTCGCACCGATGACTCACTCGTCGCTTCCCATTGGGATTCCACTCGAGCGATGACCTGCATTGCGCTCGATGTTGTTCGATGGTCTCCTCGACGTATTCCTGATCCATCTCCATTTTCTCCTACATATTTGTTGAACAGTCGGCTGTCGCCTATTAGTCTGTTCCCAGTCAGAGTTTCCTCTTGCTAATTCTTTCTGGACAGCCGGATGGTCATTTGATCTTCAGTATGGAGCCTGCCAGCGAGGCGGGCAGCTGTTGATGAAAGTCTCTAGTAGCCTGCTGGAAATCCTCTTCATGACACGCTGGCCAACTTTCTGACCCATATAGACTTGACATTGGTGTTGAAAGTCTGAATCTTGTTCTTTATGCTGAGATGGAGTGCAGAAGATTTTCAAGTTGATGAAGGCGTATCTTTCCTTTCCGATTCTGGCTGGTCGGCTTTGACATCTTCATCCGTTCCGCCTGTAGTCGAAATGATGCTTTCTAGTTAAATGAAGGAATTAACCTCTGTTAAATCTCTCCCGTTGATGGTAATTGGCGTTGGTTGTTGTTGTGGTTGATTACTTGATTACCTCCGTCTTCTCTGTGTTCACCTGCAATCCTGTATTCACTGCCTGCCTCTTCAACCAGTTTGTTGATTTTTGCCTGTAAGTCTTCGAGTTTTTGCGACATTAGACATATATCATCCATACGTGAAATCCAGATCTTCTAGAGTCTTCTCATCGGTAGTCTAGCGTATTCCTGTCTACTCGCTTCCTGTGCACAGTCTGACGCATAATCCAGTCCACCACAATTAAGAATATCATCGGTGATAATCGGCAAACAGTCTTGTCTTACTCCTTATGTACTTCAAACGCCTCATTGAGTTTTGATGTGTAAAGGATAATTTACTCTCTATTGTGAAGAATGAATTGGATGTTGTCGTGGTTGTCTCAGTTAAATCTGACTTCTTTGTCTGTCTACTCAGTATTGGGAATAGTTTCCAAGTGATCAGTTGTTTGGAGGTGCAATGATTGTATTTCGACAACAACCATCAAAATTACTAACACTCCATCACAACATATTTGTCGATAGGGATATTTTGACTGGCTATTCGGTTCATTTCTATTATAACAGTTACGTGACCGCCAACCTGTGTTGTCGGTGGCTTTGTGCCCTCACACCCTCTTAGATGGACGCCATTGGTTACTTCTCATTTGAAGCGAATTGACTAAAGTTGTAATTAGTGTTTCGTTGGATTCCTTTACACTGGTTAAATGGTATATGAGCTCGCGTTAAAGCCTGAAGGTCGTGGGTTTTATACCTGATGTGCTGCTGCGTGCATACTGATGAAGAGTTCTAAACTAAGACGAAACAACTGTCCAGTTACTCCCTTGTTTTCAATGGTTATCTAACTAAGGTGCGTTGATAGTGAAATTTCAAATCAGTCAAACCCCCGGAAACCAACACTTGAAAACGTGGTCTGTGTTCATCTAGTGTCTATTGAACTACTTTCCTATCGCTCATATATTTGACTGTGAGTCATGGCTACACTCAAATTGTAACAACAGAAGACAAGGGCCAGGCAACAGATCGCTTATTAAGGAAAATCAACACATATTTATAGATTTTAATGTACATTATTGTAGATTATTGTCAGTAGAAAATACAGTTTTTTGATTGGTTGTTTCTCACAGAAAGTTAACCTTGCATCTTTTTGTGGTTGTGTCAGATCATCCATATGTTAACTATGTCCGCCTACGCAAAGCCTTTGTTCTCATTTTCTCACCACCACCAATATTGGTGACATAAACATTGACGTCAATTAGTGTCTACCAACTTTGGCTAGCAGCCAGCTCTCACTACAAAATGAGATGAGGATGTATAAAAACCAGAAAAAATATGTATATTATAGAACTCACTGTAAATCAATGTGCTGTGAATAAATAGCAACAGAAATGTAACAACATAAGAGAATAATATTCAGACATTCACTCAAACAATACACCATGTACACCTAAAGATATCTTCACCAAGACATTCAAATCCAGTAAATTATATGAGCAGAAATCTTCGGATGTATGTGATGGTATGTGATTCCCTCCTGTCAAATGTAAAATGATGATGCTACAAGACTGGACCACATCGCGTCACTCCTATCTTAAAGATAGAGCGTGTTGACCAGTTCACTTATTTGGGAAGTTGCATCAGCCAACACCAGTGAGTTGATCGCTGATGAAATCTCAGCACGGATACAGAAGGCTCATCTGGCATATGCCAACTTACACCAACTGGCTATCAATCAAAGGACGTGTCTGCTGCTCAGCAGTTCGCTCTGTCTTCTTTTATGGCGGTGAGTGAGACAAGGCCATTGAAAGTGGAAGATATGAAAAGGCCGACTAGCTGTCTTTAATCATCGGTGTCTGCGTTCTATCTCCTGTGTGTGTTAGGCGGTATAATAGGGTAAGCAATATTGAGATTAGGCGTCGACTGCTGAGTAAGGAGGGGGGTAAAGTCAAGTCAATTGACGAGGTTGTGAAGCAGCTGCATAGATTGAGATGGTTAGGACATGTGTCACGCATGCCTAGCCTAGCCCATCGCCTTCCTCAATAATAGGCAATGTCAGCTGACATAGGACTGGTGAGGTTGGAGGTCAAACCAAAACGTCAATCAAATCCATAATACTTAGTTTCATCCAGCCAGTCACGTAGGGAGGTGAAGACTCACCTTCTGACTGACTGGTTGGGGTCCTCGGAATGGTAAAAGCCAATGAAGGTTGGAGACAATTGCTGATATGGCTTAAATTCATTTACAATGGCTGGTGCAGATGCATTCACTCTTTGTGATTTGTAATATACAATAGAATTTTATTGTTCTTCCGTATTACTATTCTCTTTGCCTCATATTTCTGTTTATCGTCTCTCTTTACTCTCTTCTGTTTGGTTTATTTTGCACATGGAGAGTGAGAACTCGGACTGGTGCTCATCTGTGCTAAGTTCTACTTTGAACCAGTTATTCAGCAAATTTTCCAGCGTTCAAGGCGTCTATCCTGAGAGCTAATTAAGGAGCCATTTTTCTCAGAAATAGTCTCACTTATGATTTGCCTTCTCCCACCCGTTTCCCTGATGAGTCTAAAGAGTTGCCTAGTGTTACCTATCGCCGATGCTTTTTCCATCTCTTTCGCCCTTGTCACCCACCACTGTTCACGGTCCTTGCGGAGACTTTTCGTAAGTTTCCTTGTGTGCAGCTTTCTCTCCTCATTGAATTCGGAGTTCGGCGGAATAAGTCTTCTAGCATGTATCAGTTCGGATGAGGCAGTCAAAATCCAATGGTTTTCACTCACCTTTGGATTTACCGTATTCACAGCTTTTACAGCTGTATCTATGGCTGACTGAATATTCGTCCAGGCTTCTTCAGGGTGAGCGCAACTGTCGAACTCAGATATGTGTTTAGCTAGTTCTTCCTCGAATAGGGACTTATTCGGGGGAGTGGTTACCACAGTGTTTCTACGTCTGTCTGACTGTTTTTGATCATAGATGTCTACGATCTCTTTCTCACGTTAGGTGGTATAATAAGGTAAGTAATGTTGACGTTAGGCGTAGAGTGTTGGGCAAAGAGGGAAAAATCAATCGACGAGGCTATAAAGTTACATAGATTGAGATGGCTAGGTCACGTGCTGCGCATGCCTAACCATCGCCTCCCCTGACGGGCATTACTAGCTGATATAGGTGCAGGTTGGAAAAGAGTAAGTGGTGGCCAAACAAAAACATGGCCTCATCAATCCATGAAATCCTTGACAGTTAAACTGAGTCAGGTAGGGAGATGCAGACTTCCGGGTTGGGGCCCGCCCTCGGGACTCTAAGAATCAATGGCTGGAGACAATAGGTGACATGGCTCAAAATCGTTGTCAATGGCTTACGCAGATGTATTCAGTCTCTGTAATCTTTCATATTCCTTTCTACCATTACTCATTCTGTTTCACTCTTATACTTGTCAAAACTCTATTGATTCTCTTCACTCATTTTCTTGTCTACCTTTGTGTGCTATTTGGGACGTGGCAACTCGAAGTGCTGCACTTCGGTGCCAAGTTCTATGTTGAATCCAGACAGACAGACAGACAGTAAACTACACAAAGGGAAATTTACAAGTATTAAAAGAGGAAAAGTTCCACTAGCTGTGAATGGTTAACAGGTTCAAGTCCTAGATTCGATTATGGGTTGTGTCATGTGCTGTTAGTCCTTAACTTGAATGAATGAATGAAGAAGCTTAATTTATCTGTGCATCAGTGGTTCATGAGTAGTAGAAATCTCGACAACCTGGAGGCAAATGGTTCGCAATTCAATTCTCAGTCGACGGAGGCACTCTCGTGAACCTCGCGAAGCCGGCAGAGTAAGATCTGTGGTAAAAAAAGACGGAAGATTAGGATTGAGGCTAGCAATCCTCCCTGGTGAAAAAGAGAAAACACACACAAAAGAGCTAATGAAATTTCATGGCATAAAGCTTGAAGTCTAATAATGTTTTCCACTCGGAATGCAAAGGATTAAAAAATAATAATAAAAATAAAAGAGGAAAAGAAAGTAAGGAACATTTGCACGGAGTTGATCGATAGATTATCCTACTAAATGTATCTACACACCTTAGTTAAATTCAATAACTATTACAAAAGGCCAAACACTATCAATCTAGAACTTTACCGGAAAAAGAAACAAATAGGGTCAATTCCAAACATCACAATTTACCAAAAGGTCAAGGAGAAAGAAAGAGGGTGGAGTGGGGTGGAGGGGAAGAGAGAGAGAGGAAGCGATTTCATGAATATTTAACTAAAAACAAAATTCTGACTCTAACAAAAACGGGTTAATACAACACTCCCACCAAATGTGTTCAGTTTTCAGTGTTAAGACGACGATGACCCGCACTCCACTTCGCTTCCTTCCCGCCAAGCAAATAATATCTACACTTCTTCATACGACATTTTGTCGTATCGTTATAATTTCCTTGGGTTCTCGGTGAAACATAAGGCTTCAACAGCACATCTCTATTTTGTCTTGTTCTCTGCAGTCCTTTTTGGTGGGCTCCACGATTGCCCATTCTCCTCCTCGCACGATCCCCTCTATGCCACACTCGGAAACGCCACTCGTTTCCTGTTCGGGTTGCACTCGCACTTTGTCCTGGCACGTGATTCCATTGTGGGTAAAATTTATTTTGATAAAGTCTCACAGTGTTTTTAATACAGTGAGTAATATTTACTGATGCCACCACATTTCGAGCACAGTTTATTGCTGCTCATAATCATCATCAAGTAGTGGTTTTGAGTAGGGATTTTTGTTTGATTTCATGGAGGATTTCATCATGAGCTGACATCAGTAACAGAACCAGTGGAAAACCACCTGGGAGTAATGGACAGCTGTTTCGTCCTAGTTTGGGACCATTGGATTGGGTCTCAGGGGTTCAATAGTCTACGAGCTCGCTAACCTTGTAACCAGAAGGTCCTGGGTTCGAAACCCGGTGAGTGCGTACTGATTAAGAGCCCAAAACTAGGACGAAACAGCTGTCCATTGCTCATAATCATATCAAGTTACTCACTCACACAACTTTCTGACCTCGTTTATATCATTCTACTGTTTTTCATCGCTTGACTTGATTGGTAAGAGTATTTTCCATATTTCCGGTATGAGTGATGAGTCATTCCTATTTCACGTGTTGGGTGTAGATTCTATGACCAAAGTTTTATCGATGAAGCCAGTTGCAGCGAAGAAAATTTTCTTTTCGACAAAGTCACCGTCAACTAGTCTGTACATTCGTGTATCTTTATAATAAACGGGTGGGAAAGTTCCAGAATTATTTCCAGTCAAGGATCAAATTAATAAAATTACGGTTAGGAATTAAAATGCCATAATAAACAGGGGGTGGGGCGGATAAAACTCAAACAAAGTAGCATCATAATTACTGAGAAGTTTGATATATTATGCGATAAGGAGTTAGAAATGTAGAAATAACAAAACCAGAAAGGATTATTTAATTCAATTTTTTAGATTTTCCTGTCGAAGATGCCGACATGTCAATCTGAGACCGACTACTTCCATCCAATCAATCGACGGGAAGATCTAAAAAAATGAATTAAATAATCAATATGACCCGTTGCACAAGAGGGGTGGCCCAAGTGGTCTAGTGGGTGCTAACGCTTTGGCGTTTGGAACTATGGGCACTGGGTTTGAGCCTCGGCGGTGGGAATATCATCACTCACTGCGGAACGCAGGTACATCCAGTTAGCTGACGAGTCCCAAAAAGGACGAAATGGGCATCCTGGTGTATTCTACTGCTGGTCACCATCCATCAATCAACCTCTTATTATACAGGATGTTTGGATAAAAAATCTAGTAGGATCATAACTAACTAATGTGACGAATAAGTGTTTATGCAATTAGGGATTAAATATACAGAAATAATAGAATGACAGGATATGCAGGAAGTTCGGATATGAGAAGTACGGTAGTGTAAATAGGGATTAAGAAAAACTTAAAAATAACATGAATAAACAGGAAGTTTGGATAAGAAAGTTAATGGGATAGTCACTATTAAAAGAATTACCTGTTTATGATGGCCATAGCAGGGACAAGGAAGGGTTGGACGTATTTCTTTTGGATACATATCTTGGGTTTAAGCTTTTGGATGGCTGGTACCTCAGCTGAGGTTAGAATGATTGACCTCGCGAAGATAAGTAATTTTGGAAAAAGCTCAACAATAGTGTTGCATGCACTAATACACAACCACACGGTAGAGTGGAAGATGGTTAAAATTCTAAAAAGTAATATAGGGAGGTGGAGAGAGAGGTTGATTACTGAATCCTTGTTCATAGAATCTACACCCAATAGGAATGACTCATACCGGAAATACGGAAAATATTACTACCAGTCAAGTCAAGCGATGAAAAATAATGATGAAATTATATAAATGAAGTCAGAAAGTTGTGTGAGTAGTGCCTTGATATGATTATGAGTGGCAATGATAATTTGTGCTGGGAACGCGGTCATCAGTAAATATTACTGTATAAAAAACACTGTGAGACTTTATCTAAATAAATTTTACTTGAACAAAGCAAGAACTACAGTTTTAGCAGAATAAAATGGTACTATCTTTTATTTCGTTGCCTTCTCGTCAGCTGCTTACAGGTCAAAGTCATTAATAAATGTATCTACAAAAACAATTTAACATACTTGCACCGAGTTCACTTTAAACAGAAATCAATCGATCAATATACGCATATACTAATAATATATACATATATATATGCAATATTGAACACTATTCCGAACAATAGTAATCAAACACAATGGAAACTTTTCAGCATTTCGCATTCGGATAAAAAATATCCAGTTACCAGGGCGAAGAAAGACTGATAACCGCTTCTTTCTGAACGCACAAATCAGGTTTCAGGCATTTGATGGAGATGGCTTCAGCAAACTTGAGGAGAATTGAGCTCTTTTGCCTATTGATAATTTTGAACGACTTTTCAACGTCCACCTCATGATCCGTGTCGAGGAGATGCCTGGCGATGGCACTGTTTAAAGCATTTGTTCCCTTTAGACGTAAGCTTTTTGGTACATGTTCAGAAAATCGTAGATATGCCCTTCTTTCTGTTCTTTCAATGTAACTGCTCCCGCAGATACATGTAAATTTGTATATACAGTTGGAATTATGCTCTACCACAGTGCACAAATTCCGCTCTTGTATCCTGGCAGATGATATCACCCAACGGTCTCCTCAGCGTGTGTCCGACCCATCTCCATTTCCCTACGACATATTTGTTGAGCAGTATCGGTCATTAGTTGATTTGCTCCCCCAGAGTTTTTTGTGTTGCTAATTTTCTCCACTGGCTATCTTATCTTCAGTATCGAACCAGCGAAGGTGGCAGCTGTTGATATAAGTCCTCAGTGGCCTTTATTTTGCAAGATAAAGTGGCATCATTCTATTTCACATCACAGCTTCTCCTCATCAGCTGCTGCAAACTCCTTGAAATTATTCAATGGTTATAAATAATACCGATAACATACGTCAATATTTGAATGATCGTAGTAACGAAAACGCTATAAAATCATCACATCCGAAATGCAAAGCATTACAATTTTTAGTTTAAGTTGCCATCAATTTATATACTTTGAAAATAGAAAAAAAGAAGGTAGGCGGCTAGGGAGAAGATAACAAAAACAGAAAAATTCAATAAACAGTGTTAGTATGTAGGTTTACATGGCAACTATGGCAACTGAAAATTGAAAGCTTGCTCAGTGAGTTGAATTCACTAATCAACGTAATCAAAATGCGGTTACAAAGGGAGTGAGTGAGAGATTGATTATACTCTCTTTTTGTATGCATAAGTTTGGTCTAAAACGCCTGATTGCAAATTGTAGTAAATATTTCGAAAGACTTAGAAATCTCGACTAAATGACCTGTATCCCTGTGGTGTCTTTTTGTAATTCCACTTTGTATCAATATCTGCTTACTTTTAGGCATAAGTTTCTTGCGGTACTTTCAGAAGTCATTGGATAGAAGCCCTTCTCTATGTCCTTATAATGTACTTGCTCTAGCAAGTGCACGTAAATTTATAACCAGTAGCAGGATATTTATCCAGTTTGGATTGACTTTCTAAGCTAGTGCTTCAGTAATACAAAGGAGGCAAAAGTGTATTGTTGTCTTTGGCAGCTTGCTGTTGACTTTATCTATGGATTACTTTAAAGAAGAAGTTTGTTGAAATAGAATGACCGGTGTCTGTCGACAAGATGTTCGTTCAATTATCCCACTCCTTATAGAAGCCCTACTACTACCCTTCTGCAACCATCCCGGTGGGATAGTGTTCTCGAATAAACCCTTTTAAACAGGATACGCGTCGAACAATGAATATACCTGTCTCTCAAAAGAACAGGTGAACTGATATATCCACATAGATGTATTCAGATGCTTAAGATCATATCTTCTCTATGCGCTTCTTCATGCTACTGAGTAACTCGAGAACACATTACTCTTAGCGTTGCTGTGAAGAATGTTCTTCTTAAAGACGTTGAACTGCTTCTATCTTATGGACCACCGTAGGTTAAAGCCTCCTCTGAAATCAAGATTCATGTTTTTTTTCTGGTTTTTTTTCCTTCGCGTTCCCCAGTGGAACATATGGCTTCAAGCTAGTGGCTTGAAGTTTCTGTAGCAGTGTTTATTTTACAGGATGGGGTGGCTAGCCTCATGCCCAATCTTTCCTCTTTACCAGCATTATTTCTGGCTCAGCGAGGTACAGGAGTGCGTCGACCGGGGATGGAACCCCGGACCATGTGCATGGTCGGCGAGCGTCCTAACCGCTATACCACCGACGCAAGATTCATGTAAACCAGCTATATTTTCCCCTCATTTCTGGTTCTCAAGTGTTAATTATAATTAGTAGATAGCAGTGAGTGTGTGTGTGTGCATGTGTAGACAGTGAATCCCGATGTCTAGACGAAATAATTTACATACTACTATTTATTTTTGGTGTTTAATCAGTAGACAGTTGTAATTCATAACTGTAGTTGTAAGTAATGTTGGAAATGCCAAATGTGTCTGAAGGAATCTTCTTGTATTTGCGTGTGCGTTGTGTGTGTGTTAGCGTGTCTATCGGTTGCGTGTAGCATATTAATAGTCAAAGTGATATTTTCTGAAGAAAAAAACCCAGTTGCAATGAATACCTACCGATTAAATATTGAACGTGTAAGTAATTATAATGGTTTGATGTAATTGTATATAAAGTCTAGTTGTGATGGTAGAATCCAGTAATGCTTTGGTAGCAGGAATTGTTTAGCTCTTGTCAAAATATAATGTACAATGCGATGGCAAGATATCAACCCTCTGCTCAGAGAAAAACTTTTTCCGGCTGAAGAGGACCTGATAGATTCAACTAAATACTATCTTAAGACGGTAAGGTCAATAACATAGATCAAACTAATAATATTTATTAGTATTTCGTTGGGTTCCGAGTGGAACATACGGCTTCAAAAACACATCTCCACTTTGTTCTATTTTCTGCTGTCCTCTTCAGTTGGCCGGGTCCACAATTACCCGTAATCTCTCATCTCCTCCTCCTCGCCACACGATCTTCTCCATGTCACCCCTAGCACTGATGACCCACTCGTCGCTTCCCGTTTGGATTCCACTCGAGAGCCTGGCGTGTGATGTCATTCGGCGGCTTCCTCAATGTATGCGTGGTCCATCCATCTCCACTTTCTCCTACATATTTGTTGAGCAATCGGCTCTTGGTTGGTTCGTTCACTGTCAGAGTTTCTTGTTGCTACTTCTCTCTGGCCAGCCGGACATTTGATCTTCAGTATGCTGCCAGCGAAGTGGGCAACTGTTTATAAAAGTTTGCAGCAGGTTTTTGGAGGTGCTTTTCGTGAGTGAAAAGCAGTGCAAGTTTCTGATCCGTATAGAAGAAGTGACTGACTGACTTCACATTTGTGTTGAAAATCTGGATCTTGTTCTTTATGCTGCGGCGGAGTGAAGAAGATTCGTAAACTGGTTTCAGACTGATGAAGGCGTATATTGCCTTTTCGATTCTGGCTGGCTGGCGGACTGTGACATCTTCATCCGTGATGACTGCCTGTAGTTGAAATCGTGCTTCCTAGCCAGATAAGTGAAGGAAGTAACCTTTGACAAACATCTGACAAATCAAACTAATAGATTGGGTTCACTTAGATTATGGGAACATAGGAATTTAGCCAGAGCTAGAATGATTCATACTCGCTAAGCATATATATATATATATATATATATATATAAGGTTACAAGGCGAGCTAGCTCGTAGACCATCAAGCCACAGGGACCCGATCCAGTGGCCAGCCAGCCCTTGAATTCTGACTTCTGCCAATTCACAACATAGCGCGACATCTAGCCAATGTCATCGCTGGCGAGTATTTGTCTTCACGCCCGACCTGCTGTATCCTACTGGTCACGACTCCCCACTAGAATCCAGATAATTAAATACCTGCCTGAATAGGACCAGTTGCTAGTGAGCATCTCATTGATATTCAAGCATTGGTTTGTAAGGATTTGATTGATTGGCTACAGGATTTCATCATGGCCTGACATCGGTTAGAGAACCATTGGAAAGGTAGTTCGTTATCTGGAGTTCTAGTGGGAAGTGGTGACCAGTGGGAGGGTACAGCAGCTCGGGTGTGAGGACAAATACTTGCCAGTGACGACACTGGCTAGTGGTTGCACTATGTCATGAATAAGCAGAAGTTAGTATTCATGGGCAGGCCATTGGATCCAATCCCAGTGGCCTCACGGTCTACGAGGTTGCCTTATAACCGAAAGGTCCTGGGCTGGAACCCTGGCGGTGGGTGCGTACTGATGAAGAGTCCCAAACTGGACTGATTGAAAGCAATCTGTTATCGTACTTGAGGTTGATCGAATCGATGTAAAGCAGACACTTGATGATTTAAATCATGTAACCTTTTCGATTATAATTTCTGGTAACTTTTCTTTCAAAAATTTATATGAAGAACCATAGAAAAACTAAGATTACCAGTTAAAAAAAAATAACGAGAATAATATAGAGCCTCGGAGCCTCTGTTGTACTGCCGCATAGAGAGAGAAGGAATATCGGAGGCTTCACATAGGATTCTCACTGAGGCTGGAATTTGTTAGGGTACCATTTAAAATGACCAGCCAACTCTCTCTAAAGATAAACTTTGTCGACCTGAGGACCCAATAGATCCAATCAAGAAAAGTAATATAATTTACTAAATACCGTGTCATGCTGACTGTGACGTCAATTACGTAGGTGAAACTAGTAGATCAGGGTCAACTAGATTACTGGAACATAACAATATAGCCAGCTATACCTAGCATTATTGACCCTGGTTAGTTAAACAATCTAGAAAACAGCTCAGCCACTGCAGTGTAATCACAAAACAGGGTGAGACATGGTGAGAGTTTCAAAAGGTAATATAGTTAGGATTGACTGACTAACTGACTGGTTTCAACATAGAACTTTGCACCGATGTGCAGCAGTTCGGGTCGCCACACTTCACTCAGCACACAAAGCCAGAGAAGAAAGTAAACAGAGGTATGAGGCGAAAGGAATAGTGATGTCCAGGAATAATTTAGTTCTGTTGGGTGTTGTAAGTCACAAGGAGTGGATACATCTGCGCCATTGACAACGACGATTTTGAGTCATATCACCAATTGCCTCCAGCCTTCATTGGTGTTTACTTTCCCGAGGACCCCAACCAGGAAGTTAGTCGGAGATAGAAAGAGGTTAATCACTGAATCTTTGTCAATCGACTGACTCAGCGGCTGTACGGGAGATATGGAAAGTGGCGATAAACAACAAAGGTAAGTTGGAGAGACAAAAAAAGAGCAAATATATGTAAATAAGATAAATTATGAAACCATATGACTAAAATTGATATAAAGCGTGTTGTTGAACTTGAATTGGACATTTAAAGTGCACCACAATAGTAGTTTCTTTAAGTATAGTAGATCAGATAAAATTGATATGATTATGACTGCGAATAATTTCTGCTCGAAACCACCTTGTCTGTCATCCAGCTGTTAATACTGAAACTTATCTAATATGGAATGGAATTACATTCTACTACCAAAGTTGCCAAGTTCTACACTTACATTAACAAGTTTTCTTTTCGTCTTATTATTTTTAGCTTCGTGAAGTCCAATCAAAACTGGAAGATTTAAAGTCAGAAAATGCACGACTTCAACGTATAGTGGATAAATATAATCGTGCTTCTGTTGCTCCTGGTGGTGGTGGTGGTAGTAGTACTTTAACACCAGGCGGGAATAGTGCACGTCAAGCTCGTGATTCATCTGTGAATAGATAGAAGATACATACATCTACATATACCTATACACACGAACATACATACATACAAACATGTACCTATGTGATATTTGTTTACTTTTAAAATGCTTTCCCGCCCCCCCCTTACCACCACCACCTCGAAAATTGATTGTTTTTACTAGTTTGAAAGAAAAGAGAAAAGTAGCTGCCGTTAGCCAGAGAAAGAATCCTGTATGCTTCATCTCGCATACAAATAATCGTGTGTGTCTGTGCGTGTGCGGATCTCTGTGTGATCCCAATGTTTCCCTTTTTTTATTTTTAATAGCATAGCATTCATCGTTAATAATTATTATCTTTATTTTCCCACTGATCACCTGTATCTTTTTCACCATTGAATGAAAGGAAGACAAAAAGAGAAGAATAGAAATGACCAGTAAATTTCATCTCTTTGTGTACATTGGACATTGAACACTTGACAATTGAACGAACGGAACGTGTTTTGTTTGAAACTACATTTCCATTTTGTTTTTAAGTTGTCACTTTTAGAAATTAATAACACATCGATTTTTCCACACAAACATTATACACATATATACATATATGTTTGTGTGACTTTCCGTGTAGTTTAGTGATGTAGTGTTTTTATTATACTTGAACAAAAAAGTCAGGAAGAATCTTCTTCTCCTCCTCAAAATGGTGTTTCCTTGGGTTTTCGACGACACCTCCCCCCTCGCGGCCTCCCGCACCTTCTCTTTTTATTTCATTCTAAAGTAAGCCTTATTACACACACATACACAAACAAAATAGGATTCTTAAGGTTTGTAAATGCTTTGCTCTACGCCATTTCTACACACATAAACATATCTGCGTGTTTCTTTCCCTTTTGGTTTCAAAAACACTCAGGAGCATCTGCTTTTTGTTGATGAAATTAGCATCTGATAGATGGATTGTTTAATGATATTTGACACATTTTATTATTTTTTGTTGTTATACCGGATTTTCCTGTCAAGAGTTAAATGTTCAATATAATTGCCTTTGTTTTAATTGTTAACGAAAATCCTGGTGCGGAAATCAACTTTTTTTTACCAACAACAATAATAAATACATGTGACAGCATATACTATACGAAATTAATTTTTACACCTAATGTGTCTTTTACTTTTTAAATGATCACACATATGCACATCTCTTTTCTTCGTCTCTTTGTGTATATTACAATTGGCTTGAATCTCCGCCTTCTCCTCCTCCCCCTCCTCGTCTTTGGATATAGTGCCGCTTTTGCATCGCTTTAATGCCTTTATTTTCTCTATACACATGCACAGACACTCACACACACGCCAGAAAATAAACAGCTGTACTTTAATACAAAGTCTCTTTGGTTCTGTCACTGATGCTTCTTCTTATTATTATAGATATCTAATATATTACACAGTGATGAACACATTGTATTAGACAGTTGTTTTACACACTTTTATTTGTTGACACCTACAACACCACCTCTTCTAGTCTTTGAAAAAGAAATCATGTAACTTATTTGTTTTAACATTTGCTTACATACTACACAGACACACACACGCAAGCATACATGCACTCACACACACATATTTGATAACCTTTGCGTGAGTGTTTGTGTGTCGGTGCGTGTGTGCGCGTTGATATCTGCTGATTGCCGAAGTGTTGTATAACATAATTAGCACTCTAGACTCAGACTATTTAGGTACATGCATATATATATATAATATATATCACTGTTCATTTTGTGAGCAAATATGTCACTGTGAATGAGTTCTTCTTGTTATATAACCTTTTATTAACTTGAATAAAATTATAATTGAAAGTCACAATACACCTGGTTTTTTTTCTTATTAACTTGAGAAGGGTGACATCTACTAATGTGGTTCACTAATATTGTTGGGTCCAGGTTATGTTGTCAGCGTGAATGGAAGAGGTATAGGTTTTTTGAAAAAAGCGTCGGTGGAATGCTTGCCAGCCACACAGGTGGTGGTTCGGGTTTCCATCCTCGGCCAACGCACTCCTTTACTTCGCTAAGCTAGTATTAGGACGGGTAAGGAGGGAAGGTTGGGCGCGAGGTTAGCAAACCCATCCCGTAAAAATAAATACCACTGGTGCTGGAACTTCAAAACTCTAGCTTGAAGCCTTATGTTCCACTGGCAACGTAAAGGAATAATAAAGTTTTGAAAACGTTTTATGTCATTGTGTCTTGTAGTTATAATTACCAAGCAACTGTTTCACGAAACTTCAGTCCTAGAATACGCAAGGAAAGAGATGTGGTGTGGGGGTACAAGCTGTTGCAAGTCACACTTGCTGCATTTTCGTTTTACTATATTTGTATAGGTAGAATGGAGGCGGTCAATTATGGTTTGGATTTCCCCAGGTAGTTGGTTGTGTATTATGGGCTGTAAAAATCTCCGGAGACAGTCAGTTACGTTCGAGGTCACCAGAAGGAGTGGCCATTACGCTCCTGGAAACTTGTGACAGGTTCATAAAATGTGAAGTTCTGAGGAAAATATTTGAAATGACTTGATGAATGAAAGGTGATTAAGTCAAGCCAGCGACCCTAAAAATTTAGGTTTGCTAAGTGTGCTAGAAATCCGATATCATTATCTGGACCCTCACTTAACCCTAAATACAATCATTAATTCCAGTGAAACTTAACCCTATAGGCTAATCGTGCACCAGTTTTTGAACCGAATTCTAGATGAAGAAAGATCTGGGTGGAAAAGATGGAAAACAGTTCAGTACGGAAAGCTTTCTTTATCGGCAAACTCATCTTTAGGTACATAAACATATAAATGTGTTATATTTGCGTATGATAATTGTAAACACTACTGTGTACTGCTTGGAGGCTGACAGTATTGACGTTCGCGAATTGTACGGAGTATACTGACGCAAGATCTTATACCAACAACTTCTATAGTATTCATTCCTCTTGGACCAAAGGCAAAGCAAAAGACAATATTTGATCGTCCAAACTACAAGATATATTTTGGGACCAAATCGTAGACTGAGGTGAATGCTTAGCTGGCTAGTGATCGTGCACGAACGTGACACGACGGAGTACCAAATGTCAAGGATGCTTGACCGTGAGCCTTCAGCTAAACAAGTCGAGTGAAACAGTGAGGGTTAGCATCCGGTGTTCAGTGATGATTGCTGTGGTCAATAATTTTGGGGAATTATTTACCGCTACGAGTGTATAAAGATGACGTCGGTAGACACATTTCTAGTTATTGAATTGTTTTCTTGTTCTTTCATGGCTCAGTGCGTATATATTCAAAGTGGAAGTAATTGAGACAGTGGCTAGGGGATAAAATGAGGTGCTTTGGTAAATCTTTCGACTTGCTTACTATTCTTTATTCTGGTCTCAAAGTCCCGCCAGAAAAGTTTTTAGAAGAGAGCAAACAGAAGTTTGTCAAAACGGTGGAAGAGATAATCTGTTTTGAGCACACTGACAGATTACACTGAAGTCAGTGTGGAAGTCTACTGTACCCAGCAGAAGGATAAAAGTCAGAAATTTTTACATCAAAATTAAGGCAGTTCTCCAGAGACGTGGCGTGCGCATCACGTGAAGCATTTCCAACAGGCTGCTGCAGAATTTTACCTACACCCATATTCACTCCTTACTGAAGATCAGACAGTTGCAGTGGAGGATAGAGGAAATGGCGCTCAGGTAGTTAAGAAACTTTTACCCAACAGATATGCGGCAAGTAACTGAAGTGGACAGATAAGGCTCTGAAGAGATGGTTAAGGGACGGTGCATACTAAGCCGTCGAGTGAAACCCGAGTGGGAAACATTAAGTTTGAAGTGTGTCCGTAGGTGTCGTGGAGAATATCATATGAGGAGGGAATGAAAGATCACAGACGATTGCGGATGTAGCAAAAAAAGGTATGTATGAAATAGGGTAGGGAGGAGGTGTGCCCCATATTAAACTTGCAACCCAAGGGAATAATAATGCGTCTTATCAAATGAAGTTTATTGCTCTGTATTTACTTAAGACACTTTCTGGAGTGATTGTTGTTCTGTATTCCTTATTTCGCCTAGTTTGCTCATGTGACGGCGATAAAGATTTCTATAACAACTACCGAGTGACGTTGATCGAGCAGTCATATCACTAGTCATAAATCTGGTGTAAGTTTTAGCTCATGAGCTTTCTGCCGATTCGACTAGTCTGCTTCCAAATTCTGGGGTTAAGGTTAACGGAAAGATAAGTTTTAGGAATAATGAATAGAGATTATATATGGGCAAGGAGTTAGTTTTAAGGATTAAATTGGGGTCAGGAGTTAGGTTAAGCATGATGGTTTATGGTATGGCAGAATCATCCATCTGATCAGTTTTACCGTTGAAATATACGATTTATATGCAGACCCAGAGCCACGCTAGTTTACATAAATTATCTGCTTCTCATACTCATTTCCATGTATAACAAGCGGCATAATTGCGACGCAGGTGTGCACATTGCGTTCAGAACTTGAATAAGCAGAAATAAAGGCCAATTTTCTCCAGCACATATTGCCGCTTGAATGCTAGACTTCAGCTTCTGACGTTAAGTGCATATGGGTCACACAAAATTGCGGCCTGATTCTGCCTTGTAAAGCAGTCAAGAAAATATCGGACGAAACTATCTAGAGACTCCACCAGAGCTCTGGGGACTATGAATGATCGTAGAACAAATGATCACTTTAATCACCCAATACAGGAATCTTGGTTATTATGGACTACCATGAGGCACCACTGATCAAAGGGTAGAAATATACACTTTAATAGCTAAGATTTTCAACCTTTTTCCGGAAAAGTAGCCTAGAACTCCCTAACGAGCACTTGTTTTGGTTTTGGCAGGTCAGTGTGGCACGAGTGAAAAAAATAAAAACGAATCGATAAGTTACCCTCAGCCTTAAATTCCCTTTGAGATCACTAGTCGTCCCCTCTAAGGTTTTTCCCCGGGCTTTCTCTGAGCTTCCATTATTCTACGTCAGATCATTCGGTATGTACTCTTATGGATGAGGTCTAATTTTTTACAGCGCTGGAATTACATTATACTTGGGCTACAGTGTTTGTGAGGCTGATAAATGGCGGCCTGCTGAAGTCTTAGGTTACCAAAAATTCATCCATCATAATATTGCATCATATTGATTTCTCGTGTTCAGTTTGTTTTAACTTATCAACCTGATAAAAACATAACCTCCAATCTCCTTGTTTACACACGCAAATTTTTAAAGTGCCTAAAACCTGTGGATTTGCAGATTTGCACAAAACGCAAGAAGAAGCACCGTTTTGGGTGGCAGCACGCTTCGAAACTTATTCCAGTACACCATATGACTGTTCCTGAGATTATGAGAGCAAAACGTCGTTCCCTGCAAGGTGAAATTAACTGTTTACAATTCCCCGTGCCCTCTATTGCATACTGCAGTGCAGGTATTGTAACCTGGCTTCATGACGTATGTCATGATAATTTAGTTTGTCTAAATGGTTTCAAGTTATTCAGATATGATCAACATAGCTCCAGAATCAAATGTGGTGACGGCGCTTCAGCCTTCATCAATTCTGGAATAGTGTACTCCTGATAGTGTCTGTTTTTGAATCTGTAGTGACAGAATTGACTACCTCACTGTTAAATGTAGACCGAAACACCTGTCTAAATATAACTACACGTATATTTCAAACATTTATATTGAACCTGGATGTAATCTCTTAAGAATATCTCTAATCGTTGATGAATTTACTCCGTTTGCTGCCACCTCCCTTGGAAACTGCTTGTCAATAGTTACTAACGACTTCAATTCTCGTGACTACAGTTTTCTTACATCATTAGGTCATGAAAATATTGTCAACTTCTCAACACGACTAGAAAATATATTTTTTCTAGTGTTTACAGATGACTTCGGCATATTTGAAGCTTGGAATAGAACTCCATTACTTAATTCTGATCATTTTACCATACATGTATTGCTCAAAGTATATGGAGAGCTGCACAAAAGGGTTTTGTTGAACCTTGGTAAGGAAACATAACATAGATATCACTCCCTCGACAATATTCAGAAACTGAGAAACATGTCAAAAGATACAAAGTGGGAATTATCTGCTGAACAAGTTCTAGATGACACAATCACAAACATAACGTCTTATCTCAAATTCTGTCTTGATGTTTGTCGCCCTAAAGAGGCACTTCTAGAGATTTGACCGCTTCCCCTCTTCTCAGCTCAAAGAGCTTCGCTGAGGAAAAGGAAGGTTATACAAGATGAAAGACAATCCTGGTGTTAAGAGACTGAACATCTCCAATAAATTAGAAATACAGAGAGTAACCGAACGTTCCTATCATTCAAAACCTCATCAAATATGTGGAAGCTATTCAAGGATATCACTGGGTGTAAACGGATAATAATGATCCTACAGTTGATGTTCGTACTGCTAATAAGTCCTCCACATATCGTCCAGCTGATGTTATGATCTCAACTGCTACATGTGCAAATAGTGATCGCTTCTACGGTTGCTACTCTAAAGATATCTTCAGGCGTCTTAAATCCCTGAAACCTACCTAGTCCCTTGGTCCATACTGCATACCAGCTATTATTATCAATAAATGTGCTGGCATTTTATGTAATCCTCCCACTGATATTTTCAATAAATCATTTTCCAGTCACACTGTGCCTGCTCCCTGGGGAAATATTGAGATTTTTGATCAAGTGGACCAAGTGTTAGGTTAACACCTATTGTCATTACTTCACCTTTTTTTAAATAATGGAAAAATTGCTTTTACTTAACCTTGAACCTTCCTTGAAGGCTTTACCCTAATCAATTCGCTTATAAACACAGTAGGTTGCTGTAGATGCCACTGTCGTCTTATATCACAATATTGTCCCTAGTTTAAATGCAGATAACAAGTTTGGGATTGACGGTATCGACGTTCGCGAGTTGTACGGATTATACTAACGCAAGATCTTATACCAACAACCTCAATAGTGTTCGTTCTTCGAGTACCAAATGGTAAAGCAAAAGACCAGATTTTGTCGTCCAAATACGATATATATTTTGGGACCAAATCGCGGGTAGGAATGAATGCTTAGCTAGCTAGTAATCGTGCACGCACGTGACACGACGAAGAGCACCAAATGGCGGGGATGCTTGACCGTAAGCCTTCAGCTAAACAAGTCGACTTAAACAGTGATGGTCAGCATCCAATGTTGAGTGATGATTGCTGTGGTTAATAATTTTGGGGAATTATTTACAGCTACAGCTCACTCCCCCCCTAGTGGGTTTGTGAGGACCCTAAGACATGACCAGCCGGAAGTAAAAAAATCTCGATGGTTCCCTAATGGGTAAAAAAATCTTCCGAGCGGCTTGATTGAGAGCCTGCTGGTCTGTCTGCCTATGCTAATAGGGTGTCTGTACATAGTTTCCTCAATGTTGTTCGTTGGATCCCGTGCTTCGTTTGTTTCCTGTCCAGTGCCCGTTGCACCTGGAAAAGAAAACAAGAATGCTGAGAACCTTGTCAAGAAAAATGTACCAAATAAGCGTTTTTTTTACCAAAAAAATATGACATGCATCTACTATACAGTAAAATAATGTAAAGTTCAAAATACCGGGAAAAAAAATATACATCTTATATAATTTTATGTACGGTTATAGGAAAAATATCATTTACTTGTGTTAAATGACGCAACATAAAAAAATTGATGTGTCACTCAGTTATGTGAGATAGGTGTGAAAGTATTCTGGGAATCTAACGTGACGTCCAGAACGCGTTTTTTTAGAGTGATCGACCGAAGTAGCCAGTGGGCGAATGCCCTGACAGTCAATAGTGTGACTCAGAAAATCGAGTGAGTCAACGCCTATCTGACACTTCTGTATATTGATGGTAACACCATGTTGGCGTAACCTTTCAAATGCCAAGTCCAAGTGTCTAAGGTGAGTTTCCTTATCTGGACTGGCAGTGAGGCAGTCGTCTAAGTATGCGTATACAAAGTCGAGACCGCGAAATACTTCATCGATGAAGCGTTGGAATGTTTGGGCCGCATTCCGGAGGCCGAATGGCATACGTAGGAATTCAAAAAGTCCGAAAGGCGTGATGATAGCCGTTTTCGGAATATCTTCCGTTGCCATGGGAATTTGGTTATATGCTTTAACCAAGTCGATTTTGGAGAATATAGATGTTCCAGATAACGTTGCCGTCAAGTCGTGTATGTGAGGCAATGGGTAGCAATCGGGGGTAGTTTTGGCGTTCGCTCGCCGGTAATCACCAGTGGGTCGCCAATCGTTGCTATCCTTTTTCGGTACCATATGCAACGGGGATGCCCATGGACTATTCGATGGTCGAATGATGCCAAGGGTGAGCATATGATCGAATTCGTTTCTGGCAATTCTCAGTTTATCAGGGGCCAGTCGTCGTGCTTTAGATGTCACGGGCTGTCCTGAGGTTATGATGTGGTGCATAACATTGCTGGTTATACACGGGAGGTCGTTAGATGGGCAATTCAGTTCCGGATATTTATCAACAATCGGTTGAAAAGTTGGATCGAGGATTGCTTTCATCTTAACGATTGACAAGCTGGGGCCTACGTAAGTTATGCCTTTGATAGACAAACTAGTAGTGTTGTCAATTAATCGTTTACGGCGGACGTCTACGAGCAAATCATGATGATGAAGTAGGTCCGTGCCGATGATGGGCATTGTGACGTCAGCGATTAGAAAAATCCACTGAATAGGTTTGCGTAAACCTACGTTCAGATAGACGTATTTCCGACTATAGGTTGCAATTGGTTTTCCATTTGCAGCCTGTAGGTTGAAGTTAGGATCCTTCTGTCGATCTGCTGCTGTAGCAGGAAGGACGCTGACTTCGGCGCCTGTGTCGACTAGATATCTAGTCTGGCTAATTACATCACGTCGGGCTCACCAGTTTTGGGATTGACGGTATCGACGTTCGCGAGTTGTACGGATTATACTAACGCAAGATCTTATACCAACAACCTCAATAGTGTTCGTTCTTCGAGTACCAAATGGTAAAGCAAAAGACCAGATTTTGTCGTCCAAATACGATATATATTTTGGGACCAAATCGCGGGTAGGAATGAATGCTTAGCTAGCTAGTAATCGTGCACGCACGTGACACGACGAAGAGCACCAAATGGCGGGGATGCTTGACCGTAAGCCTTCAGCTAAACAAGTCGACTTAAACAGTGATGGTCAGCATCCAATGTTGAGTGATGATTGCTGTGGTTAATAATTTTGGGGAATTATTTACCGCTACACAAGTATGCACGGTGTGCCTTCCTAGATTGCTGATTGCTATTCAGCGGATACGACGGTGTGGACATATGAGAACCACCCTTATATATGGGACAGCACTCTATTGCTAAGGCTCCTGAGTTTGAATGACTTCTTCAAAATAAGAAAATAACTAAAAAAGAAATAGAAGTTAAAAGTTTCCTTAAAGCCATAGTTCTAATACAAACTCCCCGAATGCAAGTGCATGGTATAAGTCCGCTACTTCAGAAGGACAACTAACTGTATACTTCAGAAAAACAGTAGATAATACTAAGCCCTCGCTTTGACTTTTGTGTTTAACTCCTTTTTCAACCTATATAAGTAGGTAAAATCATAACCTTTTTTCACTGAAACTAATTGCTCACAAGAAAGGCTGTAGAATTCCATTACTTAAACCTATGGGAGAAATAATATTTTTTAAACAATAAAAAAATGATGAATCTAATGTTTGATATTTTTTAATTATTAGCACCTACTATATACTTCTGCACCTCTCTTCCGGTTTTCTTCAGCGAAGGCACTGATACAGTGCTGCTATCCTCTACTTATTCAGAATATTGCTAGCTCACTTGGTCAATAACGCAACCACCTTTATCATGAAATCTGCTGACAAGTTCAAAGTTGGTCTCATGTACAACTGGATAGGTCACAATTATGGTGTACTTACCGTTTAGGTTTGACGCTATATCTTATAACTTATTCGGTTTGAAGTAGATTTCAAAAATTATCTATTTATATATATATATATTTATTCCTGTTTATGCAGGAACATACCAATTGTACAGGCATGGATAAGTTATTATATAAATTACAGTTTGTTTGTTCAATCTAACATTAGAGTCAGTCAGAACAGTCTGCAAAATAGTCTGTCTGTGTTACACATAAAGAGATATAGAAATATTGTCTTCGCATTAACAAAAAACCCAGACTTCAGATGAGTGTGATACAAATATCTGGGAAAAATAAAGCTTGAAGTCAATTCTCCTATAAAACTTTGTTGTGAACAGCATCCGTGAGATAAAGTTTATTGATGTATTATTTTGATTCAATAATGTATTTGCTCCATTGTTGTCAGCAGTCTTATCGTAGTTTTATAATAGGAAAGAAATTTGATCTCTGATACGAAAGTTAGATAAGGTAATGTTAGATTGTTTTACTGCATCAAATGGGGTCAATTCTAGAACTATCCATTTGCGCCATTTGCGTCAGCATGGCAGACTGTACATGTAAGTTGAGTAATACATTGATAACTGTTTGAAAACCAGTTGCTTCTTTATTTCAGAATTGTTATTATTATTATCACGCATTTGCCTTTGACTCAGCACCTAGACCTCTTTTATTAAACAAGCCTAAAGCAGGGTTCTGGGTTACCAGGCGGTTGCATTCCTAATTTTCTGATAAGAGGCAGATCATTGCATATAAAGGAAAGTTTTTCGCTGCTTTGCTCTCTGTTGCCACTATTCCTCATGTGCTGTTCTTTCTTATTCTGTCCTCTTTCTTCTTACATGACTTGCCCCATTCTGACGAAGTCAATTTTGTTGAGTATGCTGATAATCTGGTGGTTACTTCCCAGTTAGACTTTTCCAAAGTGAATAACATTTTATCAGAAATTAGTCAGTGATCCTAGTCAAATGGTCTTAAGTTAAATCCCTCCAAGTGTCACGCTGGTGGTTTACATGAACTGGTTAGTCCGCCTATCATGGATGACGTAGAATTTGAATCTAAATCGAATGTCAAATACCTTGAATTGTTTATTTCCTCTGATCACCTTTCCTGGTCTTCCCACATCATGTTAATTTCAAGAAGGATATTTCGTTTGACGTTTCATGTAAGGATTTTAAGACGGTTTGGCATCATTGCGTCTCTACTGTTACCGCTTTTAATTCGTGTATTCTGCTTCCCTACATTAATCTTTCCTGGGCTACTTAAGAAAGAATTTGTTATCCTACGTAGGTCACTAAAAGCCGTCAGTACGGCGAGTGGGGTGTTGCTAAACCAACCTGTTATTACTGGCATAGACAGATACTTGGATTCCTGCAAGAAATTAGCAAATATTATCCTGCCAGACTCTGAACATCCTCTCCATACACAACTCTCACCTCGCATCTCATCAGGTAGAACTTGGAGCAGCTATAGAAGAATGTATTCTCAACTGAGTACAGAAGCTCTACAATACCTTATTTACTACACATTTTTTGTGATGGGAAAAGTAAGACAGGAAGTTACCAACTTACTGAGGAACTCTAAGTTGTTATATTGACGTTAATGTTTTCACTTGATTTAATTTTATGTTCATCTCTTATTGAACAATATTGTTAATGTAAATACCTTATTTTAATTATTGCCCCTGTAATCAGAAAATCAAATGCAATATTGTATTACGTGCTGAAAATTCCATATTGGTTCCGAAAGTACGTTTTGGAATAAAGCGACTATTATTGTTGAGTATAAGCAATATTGCGCGTCGCCATGGGTGACTTGGATAATACTGGAGTGATGCTGCTAGTCGGTTGTGCTAAACTGTTCATATGGCTCCAGACTTCGGTTCTTCTGATATATTGATCTATGTAGAATTTACTGAATTGCTGCTACTGTTTTTGGAAATTCCTTGACAATAATGTGTGGCTACTTTAACTCTTGTGATCACAGCTTTCTCACTTTACTTGGTCATGAGATCTTGGTGAAATTCAACACTCGGTTGGCAAAACCCTAGAATTGATTTTCGGAAACGATTACGACATATGCGAGGTGCAAAGGAGAGCTTCGTTGCTGAATTCTGACCACTACATTATTTGTGTTCTACCAAAAGTGTATGTCAAGTTACACAGAAGTACTTTTGTTCACTTAACGAAGAAAATCCAAGAACGGTCCTATTCACAGGACAATATTCAAGCTATGAGGTGTATGTTGCATGATACTGGCCGAGCTCTATTCTTTTCTGAAGTTTCAGACGCCACTGTCTCTAATATCACCTCCTATCACAAGTTCCGTTTGTTCGAAGAATAAACTCTTTGATGAAGTTTGAAATAGTAAGCCTCAGTGGGACACATAGTGAAAATTTTCATCATGCAAGAAGTCCTCTGCCAACTGGAAACTTTTTCATCAACTTACAAACAAAAGACAAGTTTCAGCTGACGTCTATCCTGATGTAAATGCCAAGTGGATCTATTGCAACTAAACAGGCTAATATGATCGAACCTGATGTTTCTAGTCACGTAAATTATCATTTCCCTGCCTTTAATGAAAAGGATTTATAAACTTGTCTCACATCCTTAAATGAATAACACAGACTAGGTCTCGATGGTGTGCCAAGGATTTTGCTTCAGAAATGTGCTGATATTTTGTGTTACCCTCTGAATCAAACCTTTAGTGCGTCATCTCACAAAGATACTTTGTTCTTCCTAATGCCTTTGGTATTACTACTAGTTTTGGTTGATGAGGAAGGATGGAGCATTAGTCTAAGATGAAACTTAGACATAATGATTCACCTTCCCGCTATAACAACCTGGGAAACGGAGGTACACCATCAGACCTCCACATAATTCAGCCTGTAATAGTATGTCGTTAAAGAAAATAAATGAACAGATATATAAAAGAAGATAAATAAAAATAAACGATGTAAAAAAGAACCCAGACAACTCAGAAGCTTGAAATCCCACCAAGACACCAGCGTTATTTCTTCTTATATTCCGTCTTACGCCATTAATCATGTACATAGTGCCCATATATTGCCCTAATTTTTTTCCTTCATTCTTTCCTTTCACAATATTTAAAAAACTATTTCATTACTATCTTCACACTTTCTTGTTCATTCACTATTATTGTACACAACCTTGCTACTTTTATATATCGAAGCTTGCTGTTTTCCCACCAACCTTCTAGGGGGGGATAACCTGTGGTGTACACTGAACTTCGAACTTTTGTTTGAACGGACTCACCTGACCTTAAGCACCACTTCCCCTTTCGATTCGTGAATCTCTTGTACGGTTTCGCTCTCTCGTTGTGCTTTCATCCGACACACTCTCCGAGCTTACCACCGTCTCGACTGCAGATAAGTCATAACCTCTTATTTTTATCAAATCTCATATCGCTTTTGTGTAAACATAACTCTGTTCCAGTCACGCTAGTCATCTCAAGTCTTTTTACCTTGATTCAGTTCGTTAGTATTTGCACATTAGGCAGAGTACAACTAAAGTCATAAAGCGGTGAAGAAGTTTTTGTAAGAGTGATTAATTTAGGTCTAAGTTAAACCAAGTCTACCTCTTACACACTTCACTCCTTGCAAGCAGCTGGCTAAAGTTATCTTGTCTGATACTGAACATCTTCTTTATTCTCAACTTTCGCCTTGTGAGTCTTTAGTTAAAACCAGCAGCAACTCTGTAAGAATTTACGCTCGTACAACTGAATATAAAAATTTTACGATACTTTATTTAGCACTGGTTTTGTGCGTTGAGTCAGGTTTCAGAAAATAACTTGTGAACCTTTTAAATCATAAAATGAACTGCAAAGTATAAGCAAGGATCAACATTGTATGTATAATCCATTATACTGTGGTGAGAGATGGTTGCTAGCCAAATTGGTTGACAGTAATTGAGGTCAATGTTAATCATGTGAAAACAAGGTCAAGATGGACAGGCGGATACAGTTAACATATAGATGAAGTGACACAGCCACAAGAGATGCAAGGTTAACTTTGTGTGAGAAACAACCAATCAACAGACTGTATTTTCTACTAACATTAACCTACAATAATGTACATCAAAATCTATAAATATGTGTTGATTTTCTGTAATAAACGATCTGTTGCCTGGCCCTTGTTTTCTGTTGTTACAATACTATCTACTACTAATTCACCACTTTTCCACCAACATACTGTTTATATTGGTTTCTTCATTAATATTATTACAAAAATTTCTAATTATATGTATGCAAATATATATGATAGGAGCTAATATGTTGAAAAATACATAGAAACGCTGAAAATCCTATTCTACATAATTATTATTGTTGTTTGCAATAAAGTGATCATTATTGTTTGTCATATGGGCAGCTTGTTTTCGGAACTGTTTGCCACCGCAGGATGCAGTCTTTAGACTACTGTTGCCAGTACGCCGAACGTGTATTCCTATGTTTGCAACATAAGAGTGGTTTCGGAAGACACAGTTGACGGATATGCTTGACTAAAAGAACATGAAATAACCAAGATAAACTCACAATATGTTTTCGGCCTTTATCATCACTTCGGCAGCACATCTTTATGGGGTCAAATAAGTGCGTCCATTCAACTGGATCTCAGCTACCTCAGCTTCAGAGGCCAATGTGGTTACTTGTACTGACTGCATGAGATTTTAGACAAGTGTGGCTTTGTCTAATGGTGTGATTGTGGATCTCTACATACTCTCCATAACATCGTTAATAATAACATCCCTAAGCAGCCTAACCTGGTGTCCAGGATGCTACTGGCAGCAGATAGTGAGGTTGATGTTCCTGCCAAGCAAGAAATATGACGACACAGAAATCGTGAGCGTGTTTCTACTTGGTAGCAATGGGAAAGCGAGCTCGTCGTCGTTCACTCAGCGTAAATAACTGGTTCTCTGGAAACCAGGGCACCATATATCCCTCACCAACTGCAACCCACCTTTCCTTAGTTAATGTGGTGAACTTATATCCATAATGTTGCTGAGCAGTTAATATTCTCAACTCCTGTCGGAACAGCTGAAATTCATAAACCTTCCTCACGCTAAGAAAATACCCACAAGCAGTAGAAATCCATTAATTAATGCATCTGAAGCTCATATATTTACTCCCAACAATGACATTGCAGATCAAATGAGATAAACATATCACTGATTTCAAAATAACACATCAATGAACTATAATTCGAGGACTCTGCACACAACAAAGTTATGTATGAATATTGACTTCAAGCTTTATTTTTTTTCCCAGGCACTTATAATCCATCCACCAAAGACCTGGTTTTTTTGTTAATGCGAAGACAATACTTCTGTATTTCCTGATGTGTTGCACCCACTGACAATCTAGCAGATTTTTCCAACTGTGCACAGAAATGATTGTATATAAGTGGAAAGGCTGTTTTATACTGCTGGGATTAACATTTATCAAGTGTATGTATTATCTCCAGCGGACATGTAAAGCATATCTTGTTGCAGCGTGTAAATTTTGATTGAATTATATGGTTCTATTTCTGTAACAATTTGATGATGCCTGTAAACTGGCGTCCCTCATGTACTGTACTATGAGAATAAATTTATTTATGAATGTGCTATAGGCAACTCAGTTGAAGCAACACAAATCAAGGTCAGGTTATCATTTCAAAGATAATCAATTTTTATACCTTCATTGGATTGGAGTTAGTGTAGTGAGCCTATTTGTATAAAGCTATAAGACATTTAGCAATTTTCATTTAATTCTGACTGGAGACTGAAAAGTGTTTATATATTTCAGAATTTGTTGTCAAAGTATGAGTGACGCATCTGGTTACATTGTTGGGATGACTGGGTTATTTGTAGGGAGAGGTTCGGTTTCTCGTCCATCTGGCCGCATTTTTCGGGAGTCTTACCCAAAAATATGCTGTTCACTGGTTGACCATAATTACAACCATGAAACGGAATGAAGTTTGGGTTGGCGCTGAACCTTGATGGCAATCATAGTAAAGGGTTTACAATTTAACATTATTAAGAACCTGTTCTGATTGCTTGTACCATAATCGAACAATTTAAACTTTTGAAAAAGTATTAATTTATGATATTTCAGGATTGTAATTTATAACGTAACTGATCGTGCCTGTTAAAATGGCATGCATTTCTTGTAAACAGCACTTTATACGTAATTTAAATTATTATTTCTTCGGGTAGATGGAGATGGATATAAATAGAACACCGAATGTGTCCGCGTCCTTACGGCAGGTGTCCGTAAAGGCCCAAACATAAGCTTCACTTCTGTCGGCCGTTTGCACCTCATAGTCGACGCTGTAGCCATTAGCGAATACGGTGTTATAACAGACTTCGTTGATTTGGAGCTTAATGGTTCGTTAATATTAATCCATGTTTGTGAAGATATCGCTGAATAGGAATGGGAAAAAGTTAGTCGCCTGGTAGAAGAAAACAGAAGGACAATTTTAGAAGCGGGGAATGAGTTTTCAAGTTTACCTCGAACTTTATTTTGTTAGTCCCTATAGTAGTCATGTCGCAGACCCACTGGTGTTATTTATTCAGTCGAATGAGATCGGTACTGCTGAAAAGTACCTAATGAGGCGGTGTTTCGAGACAGTGACACCCCTTACACAGAGAATCTAAGCTGGATAAATTGGTGAAGGAGGGCCAGATTTACGAGGATCAGTGTCATCAAACGGATATTTGTTGAATAAGAGTATTCCCATCAGAGGGAAAAACGCACTTAATTATTCACAAAACCTGCGTAGTAACTAGAAACCTCAGTAATAAAACCGATGTAAGCCTTCAGAAAACATGTTTTTTAAAAGATTACTGTAAGTCAATGTACTTACTATTCATCTTAGGGAAAGTCAAAAATTGGAACATTAAATCTTCTATACTTCAAACACTACTTGTAATGGAATGGAATAATCATGGCACCAGAAAAGAATTTTTTCAACTGGAAAAGAAATATTTCGTACGGGATATACGCAGTACAAATTAATTGTTATTGTACAGTATCAAGTTTGAGGTTTGTTTACAGCGGCAGTTTCGAGGTTGAACACTACCGTTCGGTCTGTTAGGTATTTGGTTTTATCTAGTCCTTGGGCAATATATACGTCTTATTTTACGACCACATTTATGTTGTGTTCTCAACGTTTTCAAAAATGCATATTAGATAAGTTGGAAAAGTGCATAAAATTACATCATTTCAAATATTATATCTATGAAATATCTGCCTAAATTAACAGTTTTGGGTGTAAATTTGGATCTTTATGCAAAATTTTCCATATGCCTTTATGCCTCGTAAATTTTGTATCAATAAAAAGTCGCGAAATTGCCTAAAACGTCTAAAATCGGTTAGTGCACTATCCCAAATCGACTACATGTACAAGGCTTCACAAATTGTGATGTTTGAAGTATTTGCTGTAGGTCAATGTTGTAGCTGTAACTTTGTCATATAATTGTTTTAGGTGTTAATTAATTCGTTTATGAATGCCCCGCTTGTGCAATTATCTTACCTTTGCCTCACATCCTACTTGTCGAAGTTTCATTGTGGCCTAATTCTAAGGGAAATTCAAGTAGTTTTCAGACCTCCGGAGATATTAATGCTATGAAATAATTCAGTTCGTTGCGGCAGCCCGACTTTAAAATAATTGGGGGTACTTTTTGAGCTACCTAATGCAAAATGTTTAGAGGAAATTTCGGCGAAATGCAACATTTGGTGAGTGCCAGCTAGTACGAATTCTAGTTCAAGCACTTTTCCCTGCTGACTGCGTTCATCTTATATATATATATATATAAACACTTTTCAGTCTCCAGTCAGAATTAAATGAAAATTGCTAAATGTCTTATAGCTTTATGCAAATAGGCTCACTACACTAACTCCAATCCAATGAAGGTATAAAAATTGATTATCTTTGAAATGATAACCTGACCTTGATTTGTGTTGCTTCAACTGAGTTGCCTATAGCACATTCATATACTACCCATTTGCTCAGGTTGAAGTAGGTGGGGCTGAACGCAAACCCAGACCCTCACCTTTAGTAAAATCGAGTGCTGATGAGCCACGTTTCTGTAGTAGTAATGTGGTAAGAAGCATATGTGGAAAAATTAGACACTTTACGTATTATTTGACTATTTAATAAAACTTTAAGTAGAAATCGAGTAATAAGTTAAGTGAGCGTTAAGAATTTTTTAAGGGCTTTTTCATTCTTTATGTTCTGATTGCAATAATGGGCTTCACGCTATGGAATCTCATCAGTGGTGTTGTTGATGCTACCTTTCTCAACACCCAATCCTTCCTGTTTTCTGAGTGGGCTTTTGGTTACTTAAACGAAGTAAGGTACAGGAGTGCGTTGGTTGGGAATCGAACCCTGGACTACATGAGTACCGTTAAATCACCAACGTAATTGTTTCTGATTGACTTGTTTCAACATAGAAGTCTGCACAGATGTGCGCCAGTTCGAGTTACCACACCATTTGTCACACAAGGCAACAGAAGAGATCAAAGAGAGGTTCAAAAGAGAGATAATAAACAGAAGTGTGAGTTGGTCAAAAAGAACAATAATTTTGGAATACAGTAGATGTGTAAGACTTAAGCACTGGTAGAATGTAATTTCATATTCATTTGTTTATTAAATATATCACACAGTGAAACAGTTTGATTCACTAGATGACTTCTCAAACACAGTTTATTGTGTTAATTATACCACCTTACATGAGGGTTGAGAACACAGACACCTACGATTAAAGACAGCTAGTTTTTCACGTCTTCCACTTTCAATGGCTGCCATGTCTCACTGACTGCCATAAAGGAGGGCAGAGGAAAATGTTGAGCAGTACACAAGTCCTTTAATCGATAGCCAGCCGGGTATAACTAGGAACAGGTAATTATCGGGATAGAACTGTAGGAGACGGTCACTGTCGTTGGTTCGTCAGTAGGGAACTCCATAGCTGTCACCAATATACTTTTTAGTCTTTCATACTATGCAGTGTTTGTGTAGCTTCTATGGAATATTTAGTGCGATGAGTAGTTTTACTTATATTTGATTGTATATAGCTCTCTTTAATCCTCAACTTTTCTTATATTTTTATATTTTTTGTTTCATTTCTAGATAGATAGATACCATTCAACGATAGTATATGGAATGTTGCATGAATTATTACTTGCATTATACGGTATATCTGGTGGCATTTTCATTGAATCTACAGAGAAAGGTGGTGATAATGATGACACAGAATTGGATAGACATTTAATACCTCTGGTGAATGATAATCTTCTCCTTCCTGAAAGTGAACTTAGTCTACAAAGAGAACTATTAAAACTAGGCTCATGTTATAATTATTTAATCAAGTTTATTGAAAAATTTTCAGAGCCTAATTATGGCTTGTATTTATCAGCTTTCGCCTTTGGAATTGATGATTCACTTAAAGAATACCGAGCAGATTTATGTACACTGGAGACTGAACTATCGACAGATAAATCTATGGGTGTTTCACACTTATCTTGTCGCCTACATGCTTACAAGATTTTGCTACCTGTACTTGTAAAAGTCACAAAAAAAGTTGAAAGTGTTGTTATTAATCCTGAAATGATGAAGCATACTAATTCATCAAGTTGTCGACTTCTAGATGTTATATTATCTGCAACACCTCCTGGTCTTCCTGGTCCACGATATGTTATGCGTAAGGTGGTATCGCGTGTTATGCAAGTATTCTGTCGACAACTGTCTTCATGGCTTATCTACGGTGTTCTTTATGATCCTTATTCAGAGTTCTTCATCAAAAAACTTGAGTCTAATCATATTTCAGATGAGAAGAAGAAACAACAACCATTGTTTGTGATAGATAATCACTGCATTCCTTCATTTTTGCCTACATCATTTGCTCAAAGAGTATTTGAAACTGGCCAGGCTGTTTATTCTGCTAGTCTTAATCCTTCAGAGGCGTCATTTATCTTGGAGTTGGAAAAAGTGTATATTCCACGGTTTACAGAAATATCAACCTGTTTAGGTGAAGATGTCAACGGGATCCAGTCAACTGAAAACAGTTTGAGTAACTTGATAAATGTCAATGAAATTGACAGTCTTGTATGTGATATCAAAAGTGTTGTTTTACATCATGTTTGGTGTAGTGTAATACAACAGCATAAATTTATTGATTATCTTCGCCTGTTTAAAGATGTACTACTCTTGGGACGTGGTGAACTGTTTCTTGCATTTCTTGATCAGCTGAATTTTAAGAGTAATAGTTTTAACAATAATAATTACAATAATAATAATAGTAGTAGCTGTAGCAGTAGTCCACGAAGTTCAATCCACTGGGGAGAGTTTGGAGATAATCTGCTAGATCAGACACCGCCAACAAATGAAAATGAAGTGGAAGCTCTTGAATATGATATTACTCAGGCGTTTCTTGCAGCAGCAGCACGTTGTCTAGGCTTAGACGATGAAGAATTAGACGATCAATTTAGGTAGGTGTGTTGTGTGGGTTTTAATAAAAATCCACTAGTATTAATTGATTGTTTATCATCCTATTTATTTATTTATTTTTTTAACATTCATGTTACGAACTCACCTTTAGAGAATGATTTGGATTGTAGAATGTATTATTTTGTCAATCTATGTGAATCTATTTCATGCGTATACGCATACCCTACCCGTTTTTGATATAAAACTTGGGCACTGTGGTAGAGCATAACTCCATTATGGATAAGATTTTTGTTTTGATAAATCACACAGTGTTGTACAGTAATATTAACTGATGACAACGTTTCAAGCACAAATTATTGCCACTCATAATCATATCAAGGTACTCCTCACACAGCTTTTTTCCTTCATTTATATACATGAGTGAAACTGATTATTAGACATTTGAATAAAAATCAATATGGGATAATGTACATTCAGAAATAATAATATGAGTGTTATTGATCAATTACAATCAGATGGGAAATAAGACGAGTGTTTTTTATATTCATAATAAGTTACTTGTTAGAATGTTGTGATGTGTTTGAATTGAAATAGAATTTTAAGATTATTTATTATCCTCTTCTGATTTGACTGACTGGTGGTAATAATATCTTCCATATTTCTGGTATTTGCGTTGAGTCACTTCTATTGCATGTGTTGGGTGTAGATTCACTCGATGAACCAGGATTCAGTAATCAATCTCTCTCGCTCTCCACCTACCTATATTACTTTTTAGAATTTTAACCCTCTCCCACCCTATTGTGTGGTTGTGTGTTAATGCGTGAAGTGCAATTGCTGAGCTTTTTTCTAAATTACTTATCTTTTCGGGGTCAACCATTCTTACCTTAGCTAAATTCTTATGTTCCGACAATCTGATTACCCCCCGACCTACTAGTTTGACCTATGTAGTTGACTTAACTCACAGTCATTGCAGGGTATTTTGTAAATTATATTATTTTGTCTAATTGGGTCCACTTACACGGTCCTTTAACCTACAGAGCTTGTCAGTGAGTCAGTTTGTAGGTCTGAATACCACCCTAATTCCTGATTTATTAAGAATCCTACGTAGGGTCTCAGATGTCCACACATGTATATAAATGAAGGAAAAAAGTTGTGTGAGTAGTGCCTTGATATGATTATGAGTGGCAATAGTTTGTGCTCGAAACGTGGTCATCAGTTAATATTACTGTACAACACTGTGTGATTTATCAAAATAAAAACCTACCTATTTTTGATATCCTGCTGTCGGTCGAGGGAAGTGTGTGCTGCGAAACAGTTCGCTTTGTTGGCTGGCTGGTTGGCTGGATTCAACATAGAACATGGCACCGAAGTGCAGCAGTTCGAGTTGCCACGTTCCTTGACGTGGTGGTCGGGCTTGAACACCGCAATGACCCAACAAGCTATACTGGCTGGAACTTATGTTCCTGTAGGTCCTACCATGCCAGAAAGGTTGTTTGGATAGTGGTTAGACTAAAAGCAGTTACCCAATCCAATGCTATGACTCCAAATAAATCACAAAATATCATGCCGGATCGGTGGGGGCCCGGATTAACAACGACCGCGCTTCCTGCTGCCGTGTCACAGGGCAGAAGTGATAAGTGTGCTACTGAGACACATCAAACGAAAAACAACAGTTCGCTTTGTCCTTCCTTATGGCTATGAGTCATGGCCATTGGAAGTGGAAGACATGAAAAGACTAGCGGTCTTTGATCACAGATGTTTGCGTTTTTATCTGCTATAGTTTGTAGTATAATATGGCAGGTAATATTGAGGTTATGCGTAGAGGGTTAGTTAGAGTGGGTAAACCAATCGATGAAATATTGATTTTACGGATGCCAAGTTACCGCCTCCGTTGACAAGCATTGTTAGCTGACATTAGATTAGGTTGGCAAAGTGTTTAGGGGTGGTTAAGCCAAAATCTAACATTAGTCCATGTGAAGTCTCTGAAAGTTTGTGTGTGTGTGACAGCCACGTAGAAAGGTGTAGATTGCTTTTAGGAGACTATCGACGGTGGTTTTTTGGCTTCCATCGTTATCAGTGCACACAGAGTGAAGAGGAAGTGAAGAGCCATCAAGTAGAGGAGTTGCATTAGTAGAAGGAAGGCATGATAATAGAGATGAAGATGGAGACAAAGATGAGTGAGGATTAGAGAGGTTTCGCGTGCACTTCGGATTGTGAGGGCGATTGTTATTTCCTGGCTGCCCACACCATGGAAGTTAGTTGCGTGACCGCAGAGCCCAGGGGACAACTGCTTGAGGCCGGTCACACACGGCCTGTTTTTGTTTGTTCTTTTTTATTTGGTGTGTCTCAGTAGCATATTTATCACTTCTGCCCTGTAACGATACGGCAGCAGAAAGAGCAGTCGTTGTTAATCCGGGCCCCGACCGATCCGGCATGATATTTTGTGATTTTGTTTCAGTCATGGCATTGGATTGGGTAGCTGCTTTTTGTCTAACCGCTATCCAAACAACCTTTCTGGCATGGCAGGACCTGCAGGAACATAGTTCCAGCCAGTGTAGCTCGTTGGGTCATTGCGATATGCAAGCTTGACCACCACGTCAAGGTAACAGCTTTCGGTCGGGTAGATTGCTTGGTGGTTTTGGAGTCTTCGGGATATTAAGAATCAATGGGTTTTCAATGATGCAGTTGCATTCAAACTCTTTGTAATCCTCCTTATATTTTTAACTCATGTTTTTCATCATTTGATTGACTGGTTCGACGTGAAAGTCCAAATCGAATTGAATAATTACTGATACGCGTTGCACAATAAGCGGCTCTCGTTGCCCATGTGGTCTAGCGGATAACGCTTTGAAACCATCACTCACTCACTGAAAAATATAGGTACATCCTAATAACGAGTTCCAAATAAGACGACATGCGTATCTTTGATTTTTGACATGGGATTTGCTCTCTTCCATCAAATGTAAGATGATGCTACAGAACTGAACTAAATTGACTCATTCCTAGCTTAAAGGTGGGGAGTGAAGTGGTGGAGCGTGTTGACCACTTCACTTATTAGCGGAGCTGCATCAGCCAACGCCGGTCGGTCGGTCGGTTTTTGACATAGAACTTTGCACATATGTGCGGCAGTTCAAGTCGCCACAATCTATGTAGCACGCAAAGCAAGAGAAGGAAGTAGAAGAAATGCATAATATAGACAGTAAACAGAGGTGTGAGACAAAGGAATAGTAATAACGGAGAACAAAACAGTTTCATTGGAAATCATAAGTCACATCTTCTTCTTCATCTCTATTATCTTGCCTTCCTTCTACCAATGCAACTCCTCTGTTGGCTCTTCACAGCCAACGCCAGAGGGTTGATGGCTGACGAGGGTGGTAACTCTAACTGGTGCGCATCTATGCAAAGTTCTATGTTGAAACCAGTCATATAAGTATAAAACTTGAGCACTGTGGTGGTAGAGTGTAACTCCATTATGGATAAGATTGTATTTTGATAAGTCACACAGTGTTACACAGTAATATTAACTGATAACGTTTTGAGCACAAATTATTGCCACTCATAATCATATCAAGTTACTCACACAACTTTTTCCTTCATTTATATATATGTATGGAATTGACTAAAAAAGATATCTAGTCAATTCCATACATATATATATAAATGAAGGAAAAAGTTGTGTGAGTAACTTGATATGATTATTAGTGGCAATAGTTTGTGCTCGAAACGTCATCAGTTAATATTACTGTGTAACACTGTATGACTTATCAAAATACAATCTTATCCATAATGGAGTTGAAACCAGTCAGTCAGTTAGTTTAATTGTGAAGCTTTTGTTGTCCTCTTAGTAGATAACATCACCTTCATCGCTGACTTCAATATGAAGTGAACTAATTTGAATTCTCCATTATTGTTATTATTATTTCCTTTAATTCCTAGAGAAACATAGGGCTTCAACCGCGCGTCTCCATTGCGTTCGATTCTCTTCTAGAGTTTTCACCTGGCTCGAAGTCTGCCCACATGTTTTCATCTCCTCTTCCCATGACCTCTTCCAAGTCATCCTTGGACGACCAACTCGCCGCTTCCCGTTCGGGCTCCACTCGAACAATCGCTTGTCTAGTGATGTCACTTGATGGTTTCCTCAGAGTGTGGACAGTCCATCTCCATTTCTTCCCGCCTATTTGTTGCACAATCGGTTTCTGGTTGGTTCGCTCATTGCCAGAGATCCCTGTTGCTGATCCTTTCTGGCCATTGATCTTGAGTATTGAGCGGAGACAACTGTTAATGAAGGTCTGTAGTTTGTTTGAGATGCTCTTTATGACGCGCCAAGTCTCTGATCCGTATAGTGAGTAGCACTGACTTCACATTGGAGTTGAAAATCCGGATCTTATTCGCATTTTCATGCTGAGTGCTGTTGACCTCCACACAGACTTGAGAGTAGTGAAAGCTTGTCTTGCTCTTCCGATTCTTGCTTTGATATCCTCGTCAGTTCCGTCGGCCTGTAGTTGAAACGATGCTTCCCAGGTAGGTAAAGGAGGCTACTTCTTTCAGATTTCTCCCATGTATGCTGATTGTTGTCTGCTGTTGTTATTCTTGTTCTAATTATTATTACTATTGTTACCGTTGTATGCATATATTGATTTTTTCTTCAAACCTGAACTCTCTGGGTAAGTATGTTCAGATTGTTTCTGTACATAAACTCGATCATATCTTTAGGTTATAAGCAGCTGGTGAGAAGCTAACGAAATAATTGAGAGTACTATTTCGTCAAGGGGAATAAATTTATAAAGTTCCACATTAGTCTGTTAGATGATATGTTTTTTAAGAATGTCTTTATTCAAGACATATCTATATTGAATTAGTTGTGTTTTCTGAGCTGGTAATGAATGATTTAATTGTATCTATCTCCTGGAGACCACTGGCGTAACTGGTTGTTAATTTACACCTCTATCAATCATATTTTTATTATAGCGAAAATATTCATTCAGACATCTGTAAAAAATGAAATAATTGAGTAAAGAATATCCCTTTTGATTATTTCCTCTTCTGGCTCTACAATTGTGCATATGTTTATATGAATAGAATATTCTAGATTAGTAGTCAATAACAATATTAGTGTTTTTTAAGTAATGTCGATTTGTACATTAAGATCACAATGGAATTACAGTTCATTAAATATGCTTAAATTATAACAATAATAATGAAGATATAATAGCAAATACAATATCAATTAAAATTAGGAAAATTCCACAAAAATTCAGGATCATTCGGACGTAGATGGCCAGCGAGGTAAGGACAATGTCTGAACCAGCTTCTTTTGGACACATAAATTAGGCTTCTTAATGTGGATCCCAACAGCCTGTCTCAGCAATATTTAGTAAACGAACTCCTAAGGCGAAGTTAAGATTTGTTGGTATGCGGTAAATGACTTTTAAAGCCTCGTTGACATCAATCTTGCGTTGTGTATCCACAAGATGTGATAGAATAGCGCTATGGATGGATTTTGTTTGTCCTTTACTTAACTAGCCACGCAGGGTGATGTTCGGAAATCTGATGAGAAACACGCCTAATTGTGTGGTCTATGTAAGTGGCTCACTCCACAGGAGCAGTTAAACTGGTAGATACACATGGAAGGGGCGAAATTAGGCAGTTTATCTTTTACTCCCAAACACAGAATAGGGGTGTTTTTGAAGACACATCGTAATTCAGCAGCAGGGAATGCTGTTTTTACATCATTTCTAAGACGTTGTGTTATTATCTAACTAATTGAAAACCATCCACCTACAAGCTACAAATGGTCTTTTTATTTTTTTTAATTTTATTTTAAATTTATTTAGAATTTTTATAAAATTGAAAACCACATCTCAACAAGATCCCGCAACAACAACCACAACAACAGCGAACCCTACAACTGATCTAACAGTTTTAGACTGCTTATACTTACACATTAATATTCCATCAGCCCTCGATTGTCTATTCTCTACACAAATATGTCATGCTTACAATAGGCTGTTTCACTTTCTCTTCTCTATACGTCGAACACAATTAAAACTACAACAGTATTGGGCTGATCAAATTCTTCTATGGCGTCGTGCTAGATCTTCAGCGTATTATAAGACGAAGAAGGGGCCAGGGAGGAATGCTGATGATGATAATAATATAACAATGTCAAATAGTAATTTTGTTCATTTACAATTGAGAATAGGTCGGCGTTTATTAGTTCGTAATCATATGGCATTTATTATTGAAAATTTATTATACTACTTACAAGTAAGTAAATGTTTTGTTGTTTTGGTTTTTTACTCCCTGATTTTTTAAATGCTGTTTGTTGTCATTTGAATGTACTTGTAAATGATTAACATTAGGTGTGTTTTAATTCCAATTGATATGAAGTGTTTCTGATGATATTAGACGTTCTTTTTGATTTCTGAAATGCTTTTTCTGGATGATGATTTCAATATTGTCAAAATCAGTTTTGTGGCCTGATTCTATAGCGTGTAGACAAGCTATGGCTGGCTGATGATTTTTCAAGCTTTTCTAGTTCAACTGGATTTCTCGGTGGTCGGACAGATGCAGCTCTACGGTGTTCATTTATTCTGATCACCTTGATTTCTCTCTGGTGATGTTTGTCCAATGTATATCGCATCACATTCCAAGCATTTTATTTTATAGAGAATCTTTGGAGATTTGGTCTTTTATATGGACAAGGTTGCTTTGCAGTGTGCGTGTCTGATGTTTTGAAGAAAACTCTGACGTTGTGCTTATTGAGAGTACTCTTCTGATATCGTCTGACGTCTTTAAATACCGTAGAGCATCTGTTCGACCACCGAGAAATCCAGTTGAACCATAGTAAAGCTTGAAAAATCATCAACCATAAGTGGTCGAGTACACACTATAGAATAAGGTCACAGAATTGATTTTGACAATATTGAAATCACCATCCAGAAAAATTTCAGAAATCACAATGAACGTCTAACATCACCAAAAGCACTTCATATCAAGTGGAATCAAAATTGTCTGAATTGAATAAGAATGATGGATTAAAACAGAATCTGACCTGGTTAAAACACCTCCATCCTCCATGAAATGACAAAGTCAACATAAATGTGATAAGCAATTTCATTTTGTAAACATACACTGCTTTTACAAGTTTGCACACTTATCAAATCCAACAATCTACACCTGGTTTTGTTATATTTACCAATTGGACAACTTGATAACGCGAAAGTGACCCCATGCTGAGTGAAGGTGATTAAGTTGTTATATATGAGCAGAGATTTTGTAAATTCTGGTTTAATAATAACACTTTGATAAAGCTATTAGCAGCAGTCACGTAGGAAGGTGTAGACTTCCTGTTTGGGGTCCCCGGGACGCTAAAAACATGTGGTTGGAAACAATTGGTGATATGGCTCAAAATCGTTCTCAGTGATGGTGCACATGCATCCACTCCTTGTGACTTATTATTTCCAATGAAACCATATTGTTCTTCGTTATTACTATACCTTTGTCTCACCTCTGTTTACTGTCTATATTATGCATTTCTTCTCTTGCTTTGTGTGCTGAGTGAAGTGTGGCGACTTGAACTGCCGCATATATG